>CM033469.1:11612886-11762506 GCA_019447015.1 Hymenochirus boettgeri
CAGTATATTATATAAACTGCACCAATGTCCAGTACACACATTGCCCAGTATATTTTATAAAATGCCCCACTGTCCAGTACACACATTACCCAGTATATATAAAATACCCCAATGTCCAGTACACACATTACCCAGTATATTATATAAAATGCCCCCAATGTCCAGTACACACATTACCCAGTATATTTTATAAAATGTCCCGATGTCCAGTACACACATTGCCTTCTGTGACTGAACTAAAAAATGAATAATGTAAATTTAAATTGCACAGAAAATTAGATTAAAGGGCATTTCCAGCCTGAATAATTTTTTTTTGATATTTTGTAGGTTACCCCTGCCCACCCTTAACCGCTATATTAGGAGTCACCATCCCTCCCGGAGACAAGATTAGAGGCAGAAACCTTTGGACAGGAAGACAGCTCCTACCCTTCATTTACCTGGACTTTGGAGAAGCACTGCAGGAGAACCATAAATAGGAGAGATGTAAGGTAAGGATTTTTTTTTAAAATTAACAGCGGGGGAATAGTGAATTAACTTTTAGTTTGGGGGTGGAAATGCCCTTTAATATGTTCCTGGTAGACTACAGAATACACATTTAAAATCTAAGAAGTAAACTGTCCACTTTTAGACACGTTCTCTATAGATTCATTTTAATATCAGGGCCAACACAAGAAGAATATTACACTAAGAATCGAATAACAATCCCCTTAATTAAAAACTATTTAAAAAAACAAAAAACTTTGTATAACATACAGATGCTGGTTAAACAGCAGGATGAATTGAGGTAACAGTAATATAAACTTGTCAGAGGGATAAAAAAACAAACAGCAATGTAGGACCAAGCTAGGAGTCTACACAACAAGAGTTTTAATAATCCAAATGCACTGGACTGGCAGCTGCATCAGTGATTGGCTGAGACATTTTGTCTCGGCCAATCACTGACGCTGCTGCTGGTCTGGCCCCATCTGATGTTTCCATGAATTTCGAGTTTGGAAGAATTTTCTTCCTTCTGCTGGCTTTTTTTTTGCCTTCTTTAGATCAACTGTTTGTGGGTTTGTGAGTGGGCAAAAAAGCTTGGACTAGATGGCTGCATGTCTTTATTTAACCTCCAATACTATGTTAATATGTAACTGTTAGATAGGGTAGGGTATAAAGGTTGGACTAGATGGTCATATGTCTTTATTCAACTTCCAATTCTATGTTACTGTACAATTTAACAATTAGACAGACTTTAGCAAACAGTGCCAGTCAGCAACAGCTTGAGACAGCATTATATATTCTTGTACAAAGAGGCATATGGATTTTGGGATACAATTTTTAATCTCCCTCTTTACAAAGCATTGGTAAGGCCTCATATGGAATATGCAGTGCAATTTTGGAATCCTTTGTACAAAAAGGACATCTTTGAAATGGAAAGGTTCATAGAAGGGCAACTAATTAATAAGGGGATTGGGGGAGCTTGATATGAAGAGAGACTGGGAAGTTACAATTATGTTCGCTGGAAAAGGCGCTTGCGTGGGATAATGATTACTGTGTAAATACATTCCGGGCCATAACAATATCTGGGCATTGTTCATCATGGAATATTCTGGACCAATAGTTTCCAAATGTACAATGCACACCCGCTGTTGACTCATTACCCAGACAAGTTGTAGGTGCATCCCTCACCCCCTACTCCCCAGGGCTTCAATATCCAAGCAAGACAAAGAGGAGCACACTACTTCAGTGAATATTTTCTTTATTTTGTGCAAAAACAACACGCATTACACGTTTCGGACTCTACGGGCCTAGAGTCCCGAAACCATTGTATGCTGTTGTTTTTGCACAAATAAAGAAATATTCACTGAAGTAGTGTGCTCCTCTACTCTTTGTCTTGCTTGGATATTTCAGAGGACACATGGACATCCCTTAAGACTTGAAGAAAAAAGGTTTAGTCTTCAAGTTCGGAAAGGGTTTTTCACTGTGAGGACAGTAAAGCTATGGAACTGACTTCCAGTGGACGTTGTTATGGCAGGTTCATTGGTCAGTTTAATAAAAAGCTGGATAGTTCTACTAACAAGGAATGTTACAAGTTACTGGTATTGATATATAAAGTAGAGTTGGGAAAGGGTTTGTCACTGAGAACGTAAGCTATGGAACTGTCTTCCAGTGGATGTTGTTATGGCAGGTTCATTGGTCAGTTTCAAAAAAAAAGCTGGATGAGTTTCTACAAACAAGGAATGTTAAAAGTTACTGGTATTGATACATAAAGTAGAGTTGGGAAAGGGTTTGTCACTGTGAGAACGGTAAAGCTATGGAACTGTCTTCCAGTGACGTTGTTTATGGCAGGTTCATTGGTCAGTTTAATAAAAAACGCTGATGAGTTTCTACAACAACGGATTTACAAGTTCCTGATATTGATACATAAAGTAGAGTTGGGAAAGGGTTTGTCACTGTGGGAACGGTAAAGCTATGGAACTGTCTTCCAGTGGACGTTGTTATGGCAGTTCATTGGTCAGTTTAATAAAAAGCTGGATGAGTTTCTACAAACAAGGAATGTTACAAGTTACTGGTATTGATACCTAAAGTAGAGTTGGGAAAGGGTTTTTCACTGTGAGAACGGTAAGCTATGGAGAACTGTCTTCCAGTGGACGTTGTTTGGCAGGTTCATTGGTCAGTTTAATAAAAAGCTGGATGAGTTTTCTTCTACAAACAAGGAATGTTACAAGTTACTGGTATTGATACATAAAGTAGAGTTTGGGAAGGGTGTTCACTGTGAGAAGGGTAAAGCTATGGAACTGTCCTTCCAGTTGGACATTGTTATGGCAGGTCATTGGTCGTTTAATAAAAAGCTGGATGAGTTTCTACAAACAAGGAATGTTACAAGTTACTGGTATTGATACATTATAGTAGTTGGGAAAGGTGTTTGTCACTGTGAGAACGGTAAAAGCTATGGAACTGTCTTCCAGTGGACGTTGTTTATGGCAGGTTTCTTGGTCAGTTTAATAAAAAGCTGGATGTGTTTCTACAACAAGATGTTACAAGTTACTGGTATTGATCATAAAGTAGAGTTGGGAAAGGGTTTGTCACTGTGAGAAGGTAAAGCATGGAACTGGCTTCCAGTGGACATTGTTATGGCAGGTTCTTGGTCAGTTTAATAAAAAGCTGGATTGAGTTTCTACAAACAAGTAAGTTACAAGTTAACTGGTATTGATACATAAAGTAGAGTTGGGAAGGGTTTTGTCACTGTGAGAATGGTAAGCTATGGAACTGTCTTCCGTGGACGTTGTTATGGCAGGTTCATTGGTCAGTTTAATAAAAGCTGGATGAGTTTCTACAAACAAGGAATTTACAAGTTTTACTGTATTGATACATAAACGAGTTGGGAAAGGGTTTGTCACTGTGAGAATGGTAAAGCTATGAACTGTCTTCCAGGGGATGTTGTTATGGCGGTTCATTGGTCAGTTTAATAAAAAGCTGGATGAGTTTTCTACAACAAGGATGTTACAAGTTACGGCATTGATACATAAAGTAGAGTTAGGAAAGGGTTTGTCACTGTGAGACGGTAAGGCTATGGAACTGTCTTCCAGTGGACGTTGTTATGGCAGTTCATTTGGTCAGTTTTAATAAAAAGCTGGATGAGTTTCTACAAACAAGAAATGTTACAAGTTACTGGTATTGATACATAAAGTAGAGTTGGGAAAGGGTTTTTCACTGTGAGAACGGTAACTATGCAACTGTCTTCCATGGTACGTTGTTATGGCAGGTTCATTGGTCAGTTTAATAAAAAGCTGGATGAGTTTCTACAAACAAGGAATGTTACAATTACTGGTATTGATACATAAAGAGAGTTGGGAAAGGGTTTGGTCACTGTGAGAACGGTAAAGCTATGGAACTGTCTTCCAGTGGCACGTTGTTATGGCAGGTTCATTGGTAGTTTTTAATAAAAAGCTGGATGTGTTTCTACAAACAGGATTGTTACAAGTTACTGGTATTGTACCATAAGTAGAGTTGGGAAAGGGTTTGTCCACTGTGGAATGGTAAACTATGGAACTGTCTCCAGTGGACCATTTGTTATGGCAGTTCATTGGTCAGTTAATAAAAAGCTGGATGAGTTTCTACAAACAAGGATGTTTTACAAGTTACTGTATTGATACATAAAGTAGAGTTGGGAAGGGTTTGTCCACTGTGAGAATGGTAAGCTATGGAACTGTCTTCCAGTGGACGTTGTTATGGCAGTTTCATTGGTCAGTTTAATAAAAAGCTGGATGAGTTTCTACAAACAGGAATGTTACAAGTTACTGGTATTGATACATAAAGTAGAGTTGGGAAAGGGTTTGTCACTGGTAGAATGGTAAAGCTATGGACTGTTTCCAGTGGAGTTGTTTTATGGCAGGTTCATTGGTCGTTTAATAAAAAGCTGGATGAGTTTCTCACAAACAAGGAATGTTTACAAGTTACTGGCATTGATACATAAATAGAGTTAGGAAGGGTTTTGTCACTGTGAGAACGGTAAGGCTATGGAACGTCTTCCAGTAGGACGTTTTTTTATGGCAGGTTCATTGGTCAGTTTATAAAAGCTGGATGATTTTCTACAAACAAGAAATGTTACAAGTTACTGGTATTGATACATAAAGTAGAGTTGGGAAGGGTTTGTCACTGTGAGAACGGTAAAGCTATGGAACTGTCTTCCAGTGGACTTGTTTATGTGCAGGTTCATTGGTCGTTTACTAAAAAGCTGATTGAGTTTCTACAAACAAGGAATGTAATCTTTACTGTTATTGATACTAAAGTAGAGTTTGGAAGGGTTTATCACTGTGAGACCGTAAAGCTATGGAACTGTCTTCCAGTGGACGTTGGTTATGGCAGGTTTCATTGTCTCAGTTTTTCAAAAAAGCTGGATGGTTTTCTACAAACAAGGAATGTTGCAAGTTTCTGGTATTGATACATAAAGTGAGAGTTGATCCAGGGATATTTCCCATTGACACTTTGAGTCAGGAATATGATGATGGGATCTTGGTCTAACTCAGAACAACTCGGAAGTTTGTTCTTGAAGACGTTTTGCAGTCTCTGAATGATTTCTCAATTCAGCAGAACAAACTTAAATTAGAGTAGGTGTGTCCCCTACTAGACTTTGCCTGAATACCACCTTTCAAATATAGTCTAAGTTTCCAAACAAAACATTGATGTCTATGATCTCCAGTTCTCCCATCGTGGCAAAACTTTACAGGAGAAAGTACAACACAGTCTCTTAATTCTTAATACTTTCAAGGGCATTACAAACATTTTGGAAATGGCCCATGCCCTAAAATACGTGTAAAACACGCGATAACCTGACATTACTTCGGGTTAATGGGTGGTTTTAAGGTATTTTAGGATTATTGAATCTCATGGTCAAGATATTTCGCGTTAAAAAATAAAACATATATAATATTTCCCACAAAAAATAAACAACAAATTCTCCTGGCACTGAAAGTGTTAAAGTACTGTTGGCATATATCCCTTGGTCATAAGTTCTGAGCGCCCTAATTATAACACAAGTATCAGACACTATACATATTGCATGATGGACTTGATGGACGTGTGACTTTATTCAACCTCAATTACTATGTTATTATGTTACTACTAACTGCTAATGACCCGCAGAATATTGCTTCTGGCAGCCACTGCAGATTTATATGTATGGCCATAAATTACCATGGCTGTCAATACAGACTGCTGTAGGATTCCATGGCTGAATTTTGCACATTGGTTATTATAAAACTGTGTGCAAAATAAAGATGACATTATTAAAGGACATTAAATTCACTTTGGCCTCGCTGCTCTTCTCCTCTGGATCACTTGTACCCAGATGAGGACTAAGTGCCAGTTCCTCACCCCTGGGTTTAGCTTAATTAGAACAGAGCTGTCAAACTTTGCTTTGCGTGTTCCCCTCGCACTTTTTCAGTTTCTATTAGTTGTCCGGCCCTGGGCAGAAAAGGGGGTGTTGGAGGGCAACCACACAAAGCAAAGTTTGACAGCATTGTCCTGATAACAGGCTAAACAGAGGGATGGCAACCTACTGCATTAGGTACTCACCCAGGGTACTTTTTAATTAGGAGTGGGAGGTAAAAATCCCTATTGTTCTCCTTTAAATTACAATTAGCTCTAAATATCCTGTCCATTTAAATAGTCTGTACAGAAGGTTCACCCTAAACATTGATAGAAATGGACTGAACTGTGTCAGAGTCTGAAACTAAATCTGAACCTGAGTTTATCTTCCTCTGGTGTGACTGTCTTCTAGATGTAAAGCTGCAATGTTCCCAATGTTCCCACTGTTCCTGTGATATTTAGAACTCCCTGGCCCAATCATTTTCAGCCAACATTATGGCTAAAATGTCATATCACAAGCATGATCAATCCTGAAAACAAAAAACAATTCCCCTTCCCAAGGATAACAGAATGGTTGCAGGCCTGTATCAATCAGACACACATATAGTTATGGGATAGACATCTAAACTGATTCCTACAATCTATAGTAAAGAGAATACCTTCCCTACTTCCTGTTAATAAACCATTTATTTATTCATAAGGTACATTGGGAACGGGATGTTACTTACTCAATACCACTTCCAAACCTGAGAATCCTTCCATAAAGGTGTTGTCTGAACAATGAGACATGTGTCATCATCACCCCTCACATCAGATATCTCCACCGTGTGTATATTCAGATTCTACCAATACATTTCTGCTTTCCAGATAACAAGCAGGGTTGACGTTCTGAGATTGCAGGATCTCACACACAGGAATTTCAGGTTATCAGTATTTTGATTGTTTGGATGGAACCTTGACATTCACCATTGTAGAGTATCTCCCCAGTAGTCATTCACATGTCACGTCACAAGGAATACAGGAACTGTGGAATCAACTGTCATTATATAGAGAACAGAGTGAGGATCACACCGTGTCCTGGATATAACACGGCACTGGGGACCAGACTTGACTTCTAAAGCTGACATCAGGTTTTTTTTGTATTTACGTTTCCCTCTAATAATAGTTACTATTTTACATTGGAATTGTATCAGGAATTTATATTATTTATTGCATTACCTTTAGGACAACTACATTAAACGATTTAATTGAAATATGTTGAGGTGCTGCCTGAAGAGAAGGACGATTGGCTCACTGGCTATGCGCAAAAACTTGCTATGCGCAACCCAAAGCAACCGACGTCTCAATAAGGACGGTGGAAATAAAAAAAAAATCACCAAAGGAAATAAAAATAGTTTTAATAAGTTTAATGTACGAAGACTAACAGACTTTATCCCTTGGAAGATAACAACCAAGACCACATGTGTTGGGTGTCTGGATAATTTGTTTAAAAAGAAGCTTGAGGCCCAAATGTTTTTAAAGGTTTACTGTATATACTCGATTATAGTCGAGGTTTTTAGGCTTTAAAAATAGCCTTAAATTGAACCTCGACTTCTACTGGGGTCACTCACTTGAGAATCCAGCTGCCGCTTGCTTCCGCATCCACTGTTCTGGCGGCTGACGTCACTACTTGGCACCATTCTCATTTCCCAGCACCAATAGTTACGTCAGTGCCAGAACAGAGTGCGAGAAGGATATGGCTGGATTGCTGATTGACTGCGTCAGCTGGTACACACAGGCAAATTGGGGTTTACTGCCGGGGTTCATTAAAGGGCAACTAATGCCTTAAAACAATACAGATCAGAGATGGTATCTATTGTTAAAGATTGTCTTCTGATTCTGTATTGTTTTGAGGCTTTAGTTGCCCTTTAATTGACAGCAGAATTCCCATACAATAGTCCCATACAGTAATAGCCAAATCCATTATGGTATATTACTGTATGGGCACTACTGTATGGATTCTGTGTCCATTTAAAGGGCAACTAAACCCTCGAAATAATACAATCAGAAGGCAGAGTGGTCATGGATAGGAATGTATGAAGTAGTACATACCATTTTGTTTTAAAATGTAAAATATCTTTTATTGTGTTAAAATATTTGTTCTTTTATCTGTTGTATTCAGTTAGATCAAATGCACTTGTAGTTTAGGGCCATGTTTTATAAACGATCGTATCGTAATCGTTTAACGATTGTAAATTTCGGATACCGATCGTAATTTACGATAGCGATTGTAAATCTATGATCACGAATTTGTAGACTTTACTACCGCATGGTATTCTATGATCGAACGTTCGTTAATTACGAATGTTCGGTCGCAAATGTACGATCGCGATCGTACATTTTATGACCGTGATGTAAATTAACCTACCCCGTATCGCTAAAAACGATTATAGATAACTTTATAGATATGGCCCTTAGTTCTTGAAGACATTTGGCTAGTCATCTGAATGGCTTTCTCAATTCAAAATGTCTTGAACAAGAATCTTTTGCCAATAAATACCCTGAATGTCTTTGAAGTTCAAGGGAATGCACAGGATAAATCAAAGTACAGTTCATTGCAAATCTGTACCTTTCCCAGTTAACTTTCTGCCCCTCCACTGTAATCTCGTTCAATCCACTCCTGTATAGAGATGTCCGAACTTCGCAAAATCCGGTCCGCTCGAGGTCCGCGAATTTTCGGAAAAATTCGAAATCCACGAGCAGACCCATTAAAATGAAAAATATCCTCGAATTTCTCGTATTTATAAAGAAAGAAAATTTTCGAAAATACGAGAACCGCGTAATTTCAAAATTTTTCAAAATATGTATTTTCGAAAATAACCCTCATAATTTTGAAAATTTTAGAAAATACATAATTTCAAAATACAAGAAATCTCGTAATTTCGAAATTTTCGAAAATACGGGACATCTGCGGTTCGGAAGGCGGAAAATCTGGAAAAATCCGCCGTTTGCGAACGGGATAAATCCGCGGCAGATCCGGGTTCGGATCTGCGAAATAGCCATCCCTACTCCTGTGAGACTTGCTAGACGTGAATCTCATCCATCAATCGTCAGGACTACCCTGCTAGCTGTCATTACCACAGTAAAACATGCACCGGAACACAGGATGGAATACCAAGTGCTGCATCTATGTAGATATTGTAATGACGTTTAACCCTTTCACTGCCAGGAAATTTCATTTTTTTTGCGTTAACTGCCAGAAGAATTTTCAGGATTTTGCCCTTAATCGCTTTAGACTAATTTTACAGTAGGAAACCTTGCAGTAAAATCAGGAATTTATCATTGTTTTTTTCAGCACAAAGTCTACTTTAATATGGTAACAAAATTTGTAACTTTTCTCTGGAATTTTACTGGAATTATGGGTAAAATATGTAAAAAAAATGAAAAATTTGCAAATTTTCATGGATTTTTCCCATTTTTTACTTATAGTTATCTTAAGGTTACACACAAAAATCTCACTGTTTCTAAAAGCTCAGATACTCCCGAGTACAACGATACCAGATATATGTAGGTACCCCACTTTTCCTGTACAGGAGACCCCCCCAAACTAAAACTGCACCTTCAAGAATATACACTTACACCAATTAAAATGTATAACCACTACTGACATTTAACATAGAATATCTTCCAAATTAACTAAAATATCCCCACAAGTGAGACTGTAATGTATAACCACTACTGACAGTTAACATAGAATATCTACCAAATTAACTATAATATCCCCACAATGAGATTGTAATGTATAACCACTACTGACGTTAACATAGAATATCTACCAAATTAACTATAATATCCTCCACAAGCGGTTAATTTCTGTCATGGCGACAAAATGAAAGTAAAACATTTATTTCTGTAAAAAACCAACACCCCCCCGTGCTTGTCCCTATATGTATCCCTGCCAAGTCCCTCTATCTGTCCTATAGCTGTTTCTCCCTGCATTCGTCCCTATATTCTGACCATTTGGGAATTGTCCATATTTTTTGCCCACTCTGCCTGTCCTTATATCTGTCCCCTGACATCCGCTACCTATGTCCCTCCATCTGTTTCCCAGTCCTGTGCAATACTGTACCTCTGTCTGTGCCCTGCCTGTTCCCCTCCTTTGTCTCTCCTTGTCCCCATACCTGCCTTGTGCCCTCGATATGTCCACCTGTTGTCCACCGCCACTGTTCCCTCTATCTGCCTCCTGCTGTTCCCTGCTGGGCCCTCTATCGTCACCCTGGGCCTGTCCCTCCATCTGCCACCTTGCTCTGGTCCATTTTTTGCACCTCTGCTGTCGTCTATTTTTTTTTATTGGTTTTTTCCCCCCCTGTCCTATCATATCTACCTGTCACACCTTATGTTCTCTGCACGTCCCGCTCCTTGCTCCTCTGTCTGTCCCTCTGCTCTGCCCCCCCCCTGAAACCCTGTCCTGTACCCCACCTGCCCTCTATCTGCCTCATTGCTGTGCCTCTTCTGTCCCAACTGCTGTCCCTTCGATCTGTCCCCTGTCTGTCCCTCTATCTGTCCCCTTGCATTCGTCCCTCTACTGCCCTCCTGCTGCTCTCTATCTACTCCTTGCTTGTCACTCTATATGTCGCCCTCCTGCCTGGCCCTCGATCATGTCGCCCTGACATGTCCCTCTAGTCTGATGCCCTGCCCTGTCCCCTCTATCTGTCTCCCCTGCTGTCCCTATATCTGTCCCCTTCGCTGTTTCCCTGCCTGCCCCTCTATGCTTGTTTCCCTGCCTGTCCTCGTATCTGCCCCTCTTGCTTGTCCCTCCGCATCTGCCTCCTGCTGCCTCCCTCTATCTGTCGCTCTTGCTGTCCCTCTATCTGTCACCCTGCCTGTCCCTCTATCTGCCCCTGTCCCTCTTGCCCTGCCTGTCCCCTACTTCTGTCGTCCCCCTGCCTGTCCCCCTCCTGTCGCCCTGACGTGTCCCCTATTGTCCGCCCTGATCATCTTGTCCCCTAGTCTGTCCCTCTTGCCTGTCCCTCTATCTGCTCTGCCCCGCTGTCCCTCTCCCCCCTTCTATCTAGGCGCCCCTGCCTGCCTCGTTCTGTCGCCTCTGCTTCTGTCCACCCTAGTCGTGTTCCCCCCCTTCCGTCCATCTGTCGCCCGCTGCCCTAGTCTGTCTCCCGTCTTGCCCTTCTGTTCGCTTGCTTCCCGTCCAATCGATGCCTTACGGCCTGCCTGTCCCCTCTATCTGTCGCCCCTGCCTGTCCCTCTACTACTGTCGCCCATGACTGTCCCTCTATCTGTCGACCCATGCCTGTCCCTCTATCTGTCGTCAATCCGGTCTTCATCGTCGCCACTGCCCTTGCTCCTCTATCTTCGCCCTTGACCTGTCCCTCTATCTGTACCCCCTTATGCCCCCGTGGCTGTCCGCATCCTTTTGCACCTATGCAGTCCTTCTACCTGTCCCTCCATCTGTTCCTCTGGCCTAGACCCCATCTGTGCCCTTTGCCGGTCCATATGTCTGTCCATGCCTCATCCTCTGTCTGCCCCTCCTGCATGTCCCACCTCTGGCCTATCCCACTGCCTTCCCTTTGTCTGTCCCCTGCCAGTCCCTCTGTCTATCCCCCTGCCTGTTCCTTTGTCTGTCCCCTGCCAGTCCCTCTATCTGTCCCTATACCTGTCTCCCTGCCTGTCCCTCTATCTGCCCCCTTGCCTGTCCATCTTTTTGCACCTCTGCCTGTGCTTCTATCTGTCCCCCTGTCTATCCTTCTACCTGTCCCTCCATCTGTTCCTCTGCCTGTCCCTCTATCTGCCCCCCTGACAGTCCATCTTTTTGCTCCTTTGCCTGTCCTTCTATCTGTCTTCCTGCCTATCCTTCTATCTGTACCCGTCTGTCCTTATACCTGTCCCTTTATCTGTTCTCCTGCCTGTCCCTCTATCTGTCCCCCTGCCTTTCCATTCTTTTGCATCTCTGCCTGTCCCCTGTCTGTCCCTTTGTCTGTCCCCCTGCCTGTCCCTCTATTTGTCCACCTGCCTGTCCCACTATCTGTCTCCTTGCCTGTCCCTCTATCTGTCCCCCTGCCTGTCCCACTATCTGCCCCCTGCCGGTCCATCTCTTTGCTCGTCCTTCTATCTGTCTTCTTGCCTATCCTTCTATCTGTCCCCATGTCTGTCTTTATACCTGTCCATTTATCTGTCCTTCTGCCTGTCCCTCTATCCGTCCCCCTGCCTGTCCCTCTATCGGTCCTCCTGCTTGTTGCTCTGCCGGTCCCTCTCTCTGTCCCCCTGCCTGTCCCTCTCTCTGTCCCCCTGCCTGTCCCTCTATCTGTCCCCCAGCCTGTCCCTCTTTCTGTCCCCTGCCTTTCCCTCTATCTGTCCCCCTGCCTGTCCCTCTATCTATCCCCTGCCTGTCCTTCTGTCTGTCCCTCTATCGGCCCTCCTGCTTGTTCCTTCATCAGTTCTTCTGTTTGTCCCTCTATTTTTCCCCCTGCCTGTCCTATCTGCTCCCCAGCCTGTCCCTCTATCTGTCCCTCTTTCTGTCACCCTCTCTGTCCCTCTATCTGTCTGTCCCCCTGCCTGTCCTATCTGTCCCCTTGCCTGCCCTTCTATCTGTCTCCCTGTCTGTCCTTCTACCTGTCCCTCTATCTGTTCCTTTTCCTGTCCCCCTATCTGTGCCCCTGCCTGTCCCTCTATCTGCCCCGTCTGTCCTTCTGCCTTTCCCTCTGCCTTTTCCTCTATCTGTCACTTTATCAGTCCCCCTGTCTGTCCTTCTGCCTATCACTCTATCTGCCCCCTTGCTTGTCCCTCTATCTGTTCCTTTGCCTGTCCTATAGGCAAGGGACAGATAGTGGGACAGGCAGAGGGACAGATAAGACAGGCAAAGGGACAGACAGGGTGACAGAGAGAGACACAGGCAGGGGGACAGATAAAGGGACAGGTAAGGTGACAGAGGGAGATAAAAGTAGGTAGGTTCCCAGCACACAAAAGTAGGTAGGGCCCCAGCACCCCACCTCCCACCCCCAGTGTCAGTGTCCCCACTCACATAAGCTTCAGGTGCTGCTTCTGCCGATGTGCAGATAATCCTTGTGCTCTGCTCTTCTGTAGTGCACTGATCATTTCTTCTTATGTTCCAGCTTTTTCACATTGAGCCGGAATGCACCTGTCATTGTGTTCTGGTCCGGTTCCGGATTTTACTTACCGGCAGTCCGGACAGTAACTGGAGTTCATTTAAAAGTCAGAACATGACTGGAATCGCCGGAAACCCCTCCCCCCTTCTCGCTGGAGGCAATGGACTTTTTGCGGTTCCGGTCCAGTTCCGATTTTTATTTTTACCGGGATTGTTATTTCATTAATAGATAAGAATAGTTGCAAATGAACAGTATTGTTTTGTTTTTCAAATTAAATGTTACTTTGATCATAGATCATAGGTATACTATATCTGTCCTGCCAGTCCCACTATCTGTCCCTCTATCTGTCCTTCTGTCTGTCCCTCAATCTGTCCTTCTGCCTGTCCCTCTATCTGTCCTTCTGCCTGTCCCTCGCCTCCTGCTGTTGCCCTCTATCTGCCTCATTTGTTGCTGTGCTCTATCTGTCCCCCTGCCTTCCCTCTATCCTGTCCCCCTTCCTGCCCCGCTATCTGCCCCCCTGCTGTTCCATCTCTTTTTCTTTCGCAACTCTTCTGCCCTGTCCTTCTAATCGGTCCCCCTGTCTATCCTTCTACCTTCTAACCTGGCCCCTCCATTTGGTTCTCCTGCTATCCCCCCATCTGTGCCCCTGCTATTTCCCTCTGTCTGCCCCCTGCCTATCCCTCTGGTCTGTTGCCCCCCGCCTGGCCCCCTCTGTCCTATATATCCCCCTGCCCCTGTTCCTTTTGCTGTCCCCTCAGTCCCTCCTATCTGGGGGGCCCCGATATCTGTCCGCCCTGCAGTCCCTATCTGCCCTATAGCTGTCTCCCTGCCTGTCCCTCTAATCTGCCCCTTTGCCTTCCAGCTTTTTTGTTTTGCACCCTCGGCACTGTTCCTTCTATCTCTAGCTGTCCCCCTGACTATCCTCACCTGTCCTCCATCTGTTCCCCCCCGTCTGTGCCCTTCTTACCTGTTCCCTCTGTCTGTAGCCCCCTGCCTGTCCCCCTTCCTTGCCTCTCCTTGTTCCCCCTGTCCTTTGTCCCCCCCCCCCCCCCGCCTGTCCCTATATCTCCCTCCTTGCTGTTCTCCCCTGCCTGTCCCTCTATCTTTCCCCCTGCCTGTCCCTCTATCTGCCCCCATTGCCATGTCCATCTTTTTTGCACCTCTGCCTGTTTCTTCTAATCTGTCCCCCGTCTATCCTTCCTACCTGTCACCAACACCTTCTGTTCCTGTCTGCCTTTCCCCTCTTTCTCTGTCCCCCTTGCCTGTCCCCTCTCCTCTGCCTGCCCCCTCCTCCTTTCTTTTCTCCTCTGTCTGTCCTCTGTGCCTGCCCCCCTCCTGCACCCTGTCTGTCCCCCACCTGTCCCTCCGATCTGGCCTCCTTTGCTGGGCCTCTATCGTGTCCCCCTGCCTTCCCTCTATCTGTCTCCCCTGCTGCCTGTCCCTCTATCTGTGGTCCCCTTCCTGTCCCCTCCTAATCTGTCCTCTGCCCCCTTGCCCTGTCCATCTTTTTGGCACCTCTGCCTTCCGTCTACTGTCCCCTCTGTCTATTCCTCTAACCCTGTCCCTCCTCTGTCCTCTGCTATCCCCCATCTGTGCCCCTGCCTGTCCCCTCTGTCCTGTCCCCTGCCTATCCCTCTGTCCTGCCCCCGCCCATGTCCCCTCTGTCTTATATCCCCCTGCCTGTCCCTCTCTCTGTCCCTCTATCTGTCCTTCTGCCTGTCCCTCTATCTGTCCCTCTGCCTGTCCCTCAATCTGTCCTTCTGCCTGTCCCTCTATCTGTCCTTCTGCCTGTCCCTCTATCTGTCCCTCTATCCTGTCCCTCTATCTGTCCTTCTGCCTGTCCCTCTATCTGTCCCTCTGCCTGTCCTTTGTTTGTCCCTCTGTCTGTCTCTATCTGTGCCCCTGCCTGTCCCTCAATCTTTCCTTCTGCATGTCCCTCTATCTGTCCCTCCATCTGTCCTTCTTCATGTCCCTCTGCCTGTCCCTCTATCTGCTACATATACCCTCTACACAAACATTTACTGCTACACATTCAAACACACAGATACACAGCTGCACACTCACTGATACACACAAGCCCACACTCACACACACAGGAACAAACACATTTACATACATAAACACAATTTACATACATACATACATATAAGCACTAATAAGCACTATTGTGCTAAACACACACACTCGGCTCCATATACTCCCAAACATTTACAACAAAAAACACATACACCTCTACACATACACCTCTACACACATTCCTACACTTATACACACAAGCACACATGTAAATGAATACAAACACTGGTGCACACTCACTGCTTTATACACACGCATAAAGCAGTGCTAAAAACTTCTAGCACACCCAGACTACATGCACATTATAGATGTAGTATACTTGGATTTTAATAAGGCTTTTGATGCCGTCCCCTATAGGCGACTAACATATAAGCTAAGGTCTGTTCGACTGGGTTGGCACATTTGTACAAGAATAGTAAGTTGGTTAATGGATAGGAACCAAAGAGTTGTTGTTAACAGGGCTTCATCAATATAGACTGGGGGTATTGTCAGAAAGGATTCTGTGTTTGCTGACGACAGAAACTTTGCTGACCATTAAAAACTTTAGAGGATATGCAATGGCTGCAGTTGGATCTAGATAGATTGTCACATTAGGCTGATGAAAATCAATGTTGATAAATGTAAAGTGATGCATGCCTGGCAAGCAGTGCCAGGCGGCAACAGCCAGAGCCAGTAAGATATTTTCTTGTTTATAGAGAGGTATAGATTCAAGGGAGGAAAATGTTACTCTCCCTCTTAACAAAGCATTGGTAAGGCCTCATTTGGAATATGCAGTGCAATTTTGGAATCCTGTGTACAAAAAGGACATATTGGAAAGGGTTCAGAGAAGAGCAACTAAAACATATATGCACACACATATCACTCCCAAACAGTTTGCTGCCAGGGTGCAAACCCCCATTCTGACAAGTAGAACACAGTTCCCAGGGTACAGACACTAGTTCTGGCTTCCAAAACAGTTTACAGGGTGCAGACCTCCATTCCGGCCATTAGAAGTGTAGAACAGAGTTCCCAGGTGCAGAGCCCCGTCCTGGCAACAGAACATAGTTCCCAGAGTGCAGACCCCTGTTTTGGCCCCTAGAACAGAGTACCCAGGGTGCAGACCCTGTTCCGGCCACCAGAACAGAGTTCCCAGGGTGCAGACCCTGTTCCAGCCACCAGAACAGAGTTCCCAGGGTGCAGACCCTGTTCCAGCCACCAGAACAGAGTTCCCAGGGTGCAGACCCTGTTCCAGCCACCAGAACAGAGTTCCCAGGGTGCAGACCCTGTTCCAGCCACCAGAACAGAGTTCCCAGGGTGCAGACCCTGTTCCAGCCACCAGAACAGAGACGACCAACTGACCACTCTATTATATGCTCCTTCGGTCCCTCCCTCTAACTACCTGCCTGTCCCGCTATCTACCTGCCTGTGTCCCTTCCTTTCCCCCTGCCTGGTCTCTGTCTATCTCCCCTTGCCTGTCTCTCTGTCCTTCCCCCTGCCTTCCCTCTGCTGTCCCATCTGTCCCCCTCACTGTCTCTCTATCTGTCCCCTGCCTGTTCTTCTGCCTGTCCCCCTCCTGTCCCCCTTGTCGCCTGTTCTTTTCTGTCACCCCCTGTCTGTCCCCCTCCTGTCCCTCTATCCTCCCCCTCCTTTCCCTCTGTCTGTCCCCCTTCCGACTGTCCCCCTCCTTGTCCCTCTGTCTGTCCCCCTTCCTGTTCTTTACTGTTTGTCCACACTACCTGGCCCCTCCTTGTCCCTCTGTCTCCCCGCTCCCCTCCTTCCCTCCTATCTTCCCCTGACTGATCTGTCCCCCGCCTTTCCCTCTATCTGCCTCTTGCTGTTTCCTGCCTGTCCCTCTATATGCCTCCTTGCTGTCCCTCTATCTGCCTCCTTGTGTCCCTCTATCTGTCGCCCTGCCCGTCCCCTCTATCTGGTCGCCATGCCCTGCTGCCCTCTATCTGCCCCTTTGCGCTTCCCCCTCCTTGCCCCTGGCTGTGCCCCTCCTTGCCCTGTCTGTCCCCGGCGCCTGTCCCCCTCCCTTGCCCATCTGTCCTGTCCCCCTGCCTCGTCCCTCATCTGTCCCGCTGTCGTGTCCCTCTCGCCTGTCCTCTATCTGCCTCCTTGCTGTTCCACGTCTGTCCCCTCCTTGCCCCCTCTGTCTATCCCCCTCCTTGCCCCTCGTTCTTGTCCTCTTTCCTGTCACCCTGTCTTTGTCCCCCCTCGTGCCCCTCTGTCCTGTCCCCTTTCCACTCTGCCCCTCCTATTGCGCCACCTTAGCTTGGCGGTCCTCATCTTCGCCTGCCCTGCCTGTCCCTCTATCTGTCGCCCCTGCCTGTCCCTCTTCTGTCGACCCTGCCTGTCCCCTCTATTTGTCGCCCTGCCTACTGTCCCTCTATCTGTCGGCGCTGCCTGTCCTCTATCTGCCCCTCTTGCCTGTTCCCCCGCCTTGGCCCCTGTCGTCCCCCTGCCTTGCCCCCCTCCTTGCCCCTCTTCTGTCCCCATGCCTTGTCCCTCGCCTGTCCTCTATCTGCCGTCTATGCTGTTTTCCCCGTCTGTCCCCCCTCCTTGCCCCTCTGTCTGTCCCTTCCTCCTTGCCCCTCAGTTCTGTCCCCTTGCCCGTACCTCTGTCTGTCCCCGCTGTCTTTACCCTCCTTGCCCTCTGTCGTCCATCCCTCTGCCACTCTCTTGACGTCCCTCTATCTGCCTCCCTTGCTGTCCCCTCTATTGTCGCCCTGCCTGTTCCCTCTTCTGTCGCCCTGTCTGTCCTCTATCTGTCGCCCTGCCTGTCCCCTCTATCTGTCGCCCTGCTGTCCCTCTATCTGTCGCCCCTGCCTGTCCCTCTACTCTGCCCCTTTGCTCCTGTCCACTCTGTTTTGCACTCTGCCTGTCCTTCTTATCTGTCCCCTGATAATCCCTTCTCCACCTGTCCCTCCCATGTTCCTTATGTCCACTACCTGTCCTCTGTCTGTGCCCCTGCCTGTCCCCCTCCCTTGCCTTCCTTGTCCCCCGCCGCCCTCTATCTTCCCCTGTCTGTCCCCCGCCTATTCCCTTTGCTGTTCCTTCCCTGCCTGTCCGCACTGTGTCCTCTATCTTGTCCCTCTACTGCCCGGCTTGTCCCCTATCGGTCTCCTTGCGTACCCGCATCTGCCTCCTTGCTGTCCCCTATCTGTCGCCCCTGGGCCTGTTCCCCTCTATCTGTCCGGCCTCCTGTCCCTCTCATCTCGTACGCTCTGCCTGTCCCTCTATCTGTTCTCCCTTGTCGTCCTCTATCGCATCCATGGCTGTGCCTCTATCTGTCCAGCCTTTTCCCGCTGTCTGCGCCTCTATCTGGCCCCGCCTGTCCTCTATCTGTCCCCCTTCCTCCCCTTATCTTGCCCCCTGTGCTGTCCTCGTTTTGCACCTCGCCGGTCCTTCTATCTGTCCCTCTTCTACTTCTACTACTGTCCCTCCATCTGTTTCCTCTGGCCTATCCCCATCTGTGCCCCTGTCTACCCTCTGTTCTGTCCCCCTGCCTATCCCTCTGTCCTGCCCCCCTGCCTGTCCCCCTCTCTGTCTATCCCCCTGCCTGTTCCTTTGTCGTCCCCCTGCCAGTACCCATCTAATCTGTCCCTATATCTGCTTCCCTGCCAGTCCTCTATCTGTCCCTCTATAGCTGTCTCCCTGCCTGTCCCTTATCTGCCCTTTGCCTGTTCCATCTTTTTTTCACCTCTGCTGCCTTCTTTCTGTCCCCCTGACTATCCCTTCACACGTCCCTCCTATCGTTCCGTCTGTGCCCTTACCTGTCCCTCTGTCTGTGCCCCTTGCCGTCCCCCTCCTTGCCTCTCACGTGTCCCCCTGCATGTCCCCCAGCCGTCCCTATATCGCCTCCTTGCTTTTCCCCTGCATGTCCCTCTATCTGTCCCCCTGCCTGTCCCTCTATCTGCCCCTTGCCTGTCCATCTTTTGCACCTCGCCTGGTTCTTCTATCTGTGCCCCACCCCTGGTCCTATATCTTCTACTGTCAATACACACTTCTGTTCCTCTGCGCCTGTCCCTCTTTCTGTCCCCCCTTGCCCTGTCCCTCTGTCTGTCCCTTGCCTGCCCCTCTCCTTTCTCTCTGTCTGTCCTCTTCTGCCTGCCCCCCTCCGCACCTGCTCGTCCACCCACCTGTCCCTCTATTCTTGGCCTCCTTGCTGTTGCCTCTGATCTGTCCCTCCCCCCCCCTGGCCTATCCTCTATCTGTCCCCTGCCTGTCCCTCTATCTGTCCCCCTTCCTGTCCCTCTATTCTGCCCCTTGCCTGTCCATCATTTTTGCACCTCTGCCTGTCCTTCTATCTGTCCCTCTGTCTATCCTTCTACCTGTCCCTCCATCTGTTCCTCTGCCTATCCCCATCTGTGCCCTCCGCCTGTCCGCTCTGTCTGTCCCCTTGCCTATCCCTCTGTCTGCCCCCTGCCTGTCCCCCTCTGTCTATCCCCCTGCATGTTCCTTGTCTGTCCCCTGCCATCGTCCCTCTATCTGTCCCTATACCTGTCTCCCCCTGTCCCCGCTATCTTGCCCCCTTGCCTGTCCATCTTTTTGCACCCTCTGCCTGTGCTTCTATCTGTCCCCCTGTCTATCCTCTACTGTCCCCTCCATCTGTTCCTCTGCCTGTCCCTCATCCTGCCCTATCTGGCCCGACAGTCCATCTTTTTGCTCCTTTGCCTGTCCTTCTATCGTCTTCCTGCTACCTTCTATCTGTACCTCCTCTGTCCTTACTGTCCCTTATTATCTGTTCTCCTGCCTGTACCCCTCTAATCGTCCCCCTCCTTTCCATCTTTTGCATCTCTGCCTGTCCCCTGTCTGTCCCTGTTGTCTGTCCCCCTGCCTGTCCCTCTATTTGTCCACCTGCCTGTCCCACTATCTTCTCTTGCTGTCCCTCTATCTGTCCCCCTGCCTGTCCCACTATCTGCCCCTGCCGGTCCATCCTTTGCTCGTCCTTCTATCTGTCTTCTGCCTATCCTCTATCTGTCCCCACTGTCTGTCTTTATACCTGTCCATTTATCTGTCCTTCTGCCTGCTGTCCCTTATCCGTCCCCCTGCCTGTCCCTCTATCGGTCCTCCTGCTTGTTGCTCTGCCGGTCCCTCCTCTGTCCCCCTGCCTGTCCCTCCTTCTGCTTCTGTCCCTCCCCTGCCGTCCCTCTATCTGTCCCCCAGCCTGTCCCTCTTTTCTGGTCCCTGCCTGTCCTTGCGTCTGTCCCTCTATCGGCCCTCCGCTTGTTCCTTCATCAGTTCCTCTGTTTGTCCCTCTATTTTTCCCCCTGCCTGTCCTATATGCTCCCCAGCCTGTCCTCTATCTGTCCCTCTTTCTGTCACCCTCTCTGTCCCTCTTCTGTCTGTCCCCCTGCCTGTCCTATCTGTCCCCTTGCCTGCCCTTCTATCTGTCTCCCTGTCTGTCCTTCTACCTGTCCCTCTATCTGTTCCTTTCCTGTCCCCCTATCTGGCCCCTGCTGTCCCTCTATCTGCCCCGTCTGTCCTTCTCCTTTCCCTCTGCCTTTCTCTATCTGTCACTTTATCAGTCCCCCTGTCTGTCCTTCTGCCTATCACTCTATTGCCCCCTTGCTTGTCCCTCTATCTGTTCCTTTGCCTGTCCTATAGGCAAGGGACAGATAGTGGGCAGGCAAGGGACAGATAAGACAGGCAAAGGACAGACAGGGTGACAGAGAGAGACACAGGCAGGGGGACAGATAAAGGGACAGGTAGGTGACAGAGGGAGATAAAAGTAGGTAGGTTCCAGCACACAAAAGTAGGTAGGGCCCCAGCACCCCACCTCCACCCCCCAGTGTCAGTGGCCCCACTCACATTAAGCTTCAGGGCGCTTCTGCTCGTGATGTCAGATATCCTTGTGCTCGTGCTCTGCGTAGTGCACTGATCGTTTCTTTCTTATTTCGGCTTTTTCAACATTGAGCCGGAATGCACCTGTCATTGTGTTCTGGTCCGGTTCCGGATTTTATACTTACCGCAGTTTCCGGACAGTAAACTAAGTTCATTTAAAAGTCAAACATGACTGGAATCGCCGGAAACCCCTCCCCCCTTCTCGATGGAGGCAATGGACTTTTTGCGGTTTCCGTCCAGTTCCGATTTTATTTTTACCGGGATTGTTATTTCATTAATAGATAAAAATAGTTGCAAATGAACAGTATTGTTTTGTTTTTCAAATTAAATGTTGCTACGTTTGACTCATAGGTATACTATATCTGTCCTGCCCGGTCCCACTATCTGTCCCTCTCTCTCTGTTCTTTCTGCTGTCCCTCAATCTGTCCTTCTGCCTTCCCTCAATCTGTCCCTTCTGCCTGTCCCTCTATCTGTCTTCTGCCTGTCCCTCTATCTGTCCTTCTGCACTGTCCTCTATCTCCTTCTGCCTGTCCCTCTATCTGTCGCCTTCTGCCTGTCCCTCTATCTGTCCCTTGCCGTCCTTGTTTGTCCCTCTGTCTGTCTCTCTATCTGTGCCCTGCCTGTCCCTCAATCTTTCCTTCTGGGCATGTCCTCCATCTGTCCTTCTTCATGTCCTCTGCCTGTCCCTCTATCTGCTACATATACCCTCTACACAAACATTTACTTACTGCTACACATTCAAAACACACAGATCAAAGCTGCCCCAACTCACTGATACAACAAGCCCCACATCAACACACAGGAACAAACACATTTACATACATAAAACACAATTTACATACATCATACATATAAGCACTTAATACACACTATTGTGTCTAAACACACACACTCGGCTACCATAGACTCTCCCAAACATTACAACAAAAAACAAATACCTCTACACATACACCTCTACACACTTCCTACACTTATCAACACAAGCACACATGTAATGAATACAAACACTGGTGCACACTCACTGCTTTATACATACGCATAAAGCAGTGCTAAAAACTTCTAGCACACCCAGACTATATGCAACTATATAGATGTAGTATACTTGGATTTTAATGGCTTTTGATGCCGTCCCTATAGGTGACTAACATATAATAAGGTCTGTTCGACTGGGTTTGCACATTTGTACAAGAATAGTAGGTTTGTTAATGGATAGGAACCAAAGAGTTGTTGTTAACAGGGCTTATCAATATAGACTGTGGGTATTGTCAGAAAGGATTCTGTGTTTCTGCTGACGACAGAAACCTTGCTGAACATTAAAAACTTTAGAGGATATGCAATGGCTGCAGTTGGATCTAGATAGATTGTCACATTAGGTGAGATGAAAATCAATGTTGATAAATGTAAAGTGATGCATGCCTGGCAAGCAGTGCCATCGGCAACAGCCAGAAGCCAGTAAGATATTTTCTTGTTTATAGAGAGGTATAGATTCAAGGAGGAAAATGTTACTCTCCTCTTAACAAAGCATTGGTAAGGCCTCATTTGGAATATGCAGTGCAATTTTGGAATCACTGTGTACAAAAAGGACATATTGGAAAGGGTTCAGAGAAGAGCAACTAATTAATAAGGGTATTGGGGAAGCTTGAATATGAAGAGAGACTGGAAAATTTACATTATGTACGCTGGAGAAAGAGCGCTTGCGTGGGGGTATGATTCTTGTGTATAAATACATATCGGGCCATACAATAAACTATCTGGGGGATTGTTCCCCAATAGAACATGTGACAGGACATCCCTTAAGACTGAAGAAATGAAGTTTAGTCTTTAAGTTCGGAAAAGATTTTTCATCTGTGAGAATAGTAAAACTATGGAACTGTCTTCCAGTGGACATGGTGATGGCAGGTTCTTGGATATTTGTAGAAAACATCTGATGAGTTTCTGAAAACAAGGGATGTTGGCAGGTCACTGGTATTGATACATAAAGTAGAGATCAGGGATATTTCAATTGTCGCATGGAGTCAGGAACAAAATTTTGGCGTTTTTTTTTCTTCCTTTCCTCTGAATCAACGTTAGGCAGAAATGAGGAATGGGGGTATGCTGAGTAGGTTGGACTGGATGGATGTATGCCTTTATTCAACTCAAATGCTATTCTAAACTAAACACCACACCAGCTACAAACTCACAAACAATATTAAATGCAGATAAATAGCTACACAGAACATGCTCACTCTGGTACAACACATAATATACAACACACATAAAAACATTCTACAAATATAGTTTGTTATCCACACAAATGCACTTCTATTTCACACACACACTGCTACACACACGCATTCAGACTTTTCACACTTCTACCACACAGACAAAAGTTCACACTCTATACATCATCATCACACATTTACATTCTTATACGATGCCAAAAAGCCCAGACACCCAACACCACATATAAATACATAGCAAATACACTCAGAAATATTTTAACACTTACACCACTTTTATACACATATAAATAGCTACACACATGCTCATCTGCTCACACAAATACTCTACTACAGACAATCATAAATCCTTTCCCACACATATACATACATTGTCAACCTACACACATATACATATATGCACACACATATCACTCCCAAACAGTTTGCTGCCAGGGTCCAAACCCCCATTCTTACAAGCAGAACACGTTCCCAGGTACAGACCACTAGTTCTGGCTTCAAAAAATTTCAGGGTCATGACCTCCATCCGGCCATTAAGGTAGAACAGGTTCCAGTGCAGAGGCCCTCCTGGCAACAGACATGTCCCAGAGTGCACCCCTGTTTTGGCCCTAGAACAGAGTACCCAGGGTGCAACCCCCGTTCCATCCACAAACAAGAGTTCCCAGGGTGCAGACCCTGTTCCTGCCACCAGAACAGAGTTCCCCAGGGTGCGACCCTGTTCTGGCCCACCAGAACAGAGTCCCAGGGTGCAGACCCGGTTCCTGCCACCAGACAGAGTTCCAGGGTGCAGACCCTGTTCCTGCCACCAGAACAGAGTTCCAGGGTGCGGACCCTGTTCCAGCCACCAGAACAGAGTTCCCAGGGTGCAGAACCTGTTCCGCCACCAGAAACAGAGTTCCCAGGGTGCAGACCCTGTTCCAGCCACCAGAACAGAGTTCCCAGGGTGCAGACCCTGGTCCAGCCACCAGAAACAGAGTTCCCAGGGTGCAGACTCTGTTCCACCAGCCACCAGAACAGAGTTCCCAGGGTGCAGACCCTGTTCCAGCCACCAGAACAGAGTTCCCAGGGTGCAGACCCGTTCCCAGCCACCAGAACAGAGTTCCCAGGGTGCAGACCCTGTTCCAGCCACCAGAACAGAGTTCCCAGGGTGCAGACCCTGTTTCCAGCCACCAGAACAGAGTTCCCGGTGCAGACCCTGTTCCCCCACCGACGAGTTCCCAGGTGGCAGACCCTGTTCGCCCCAAACAGAGTTCTTTCCCAGGGTGCCAGACCCTGTTCCACCAGAGCACCAGAACAGAGTTCCCAGGGTGCAGACCGTGTTCCAGCCACCAGAACAGAGTTCCCAGGGTGCAGACCCTGTTCCAGCCACCAGAACAGAGTTCCCAGGGTGCAGACCCTGTTCCAAGCCACCAGAAACCAGAGTTCCAGGGTGCAGACCCTGTTCCAGCCACCAGAACAGAGTTCCCAGGGTGCAGACCCTGTTCCAGCCACAAACAGAGTTCCCAGGGTGCAGACGCCCTTCCACAGGCCACCAGAACCAACAGTTCCCAGGGTGCAGACCCTGTTCCAGCCACCAGAACGAGTTCCCAGGGTGCAGACCCCTGTTTCAGCCACAAGAACAGAGTTTCCCAGGGTGCAAACCCCTATTCAAGCAGCCAACAGAGTTCCCAGGGTGCAGACCCCTTTTTTTTGGGGCCCCTAGAAACAGAGTTCCCAGGGGCACACCCTGTTTCGGCCCCTTGAACAGAGTTCCCAGTACAGAGCCCTGTTCCCGCCACCAGAAGAGAGTTCCCGGTGCAGACCCTGTTCCAGCCACCAGAACAGAATTCCCAGGGTGCAAACCCCTATCAAACAGCCAAAACAGGGTTTCCTCATGGGGCAGAGCCCTGTTCCGGCACACCAGAGCAGAGTTTCCCAGGGTGCAGACCCTGTTCCAGCCACCAGAACAAATTCCCAGGGTGAAAAACCCTATTCAAGCACCAGAACAGAGTTCCCAGGGTGCACAACCTATTCCGCACCAGAACAGAATTCCCAGGGTGCAAACCCCTATTCAAGCAGGCCAGAACCGAGTTTCCCAGGGTGGGGACCCCTGTTTTGGCCCCTAGAACGAGTTCCCAGGTGTGCAACCCCGTGTTCGGCCCCTTGAACAGAGTTCCCAGGGTACAGAGCCCTGTTCCCTCCCGCCACCTTAGAACAGAGTTCCCAGGGTGCAGACCCTGTTCCAGCCACCAGAACAGAATTCCCAGGGTTCAAACCCCTATTCAAACAGCCCCAAAACAGGGGTTTCCAGGGTGCAGAGCCTGTTCCGGCAACCAGAGCAGAGTTCCCAGGGTGCAGACCTGTTCCAGCACCACAGAACGAATTCCAGGTGTGAAAAACCCCTATTCAAGCAGCCAGAACAGAGTTCCCAGGGTGCAGACCCCTATTCCGGCCACCAGAACAGAATTCCCAGGGTGCAAACCCCGATTCCGGGGTTTTAGGGTGCACAACCCTGTTACAAAGCCGTAGAACGAGTTCCCGAAATCAGAACCTGTTCCGGCCACCAGAACATTCCCAGGGTGCAAAAACCCTTCTGGCAGCCAGAAAGAGTTTTTTGGGTGCAGACCCTGTTATGGTGGTCAAACAGAGTTCCCAGGTTCAGAACCCCATTCTGGCAGCCAGATAAGAGTTCCCAGGGTGTAAACCCTGTTCCAGTGGGCCAGAAACGAGCCAAAGGGGGTCCAGACCCCCTGTTCGGCAGCCAGAAAAGAACCAAAGGGGTCACAGACCCCGTTCCGGCAGCCAAACAAACCAAAGGGTCCATACCCCCCGTTCGCACCAGAAAAGACAAAGAGGTCCAGACGCCCGTTCGGCACGCCAGAACAGAGCCAAAAATGGGGTCCAGACCCCGCCCCGTTCCGGCAGCCAGAACAAGAGCAAAGGGTCCAGATCCCCGTTCCGGCAAGCCAAACAGAACCAAAGAGGTCCAGACCCCCGTTCCGGCAGCCAAACAGCCAAAACCATCAAGACCCCCGTTCCGGTGGCCAGAGAAAGCCAAAGGGTCCAGACTTCTGTTCCGGCAGCCAGAAAAGAGCCAAAGGGGTCCAGACCCCCGTTTTCGCAGCCAGAAGAAAGTCAAAAGTATCAGACCGACCCCCGTTCCGGCGGCCAGCAGAACAGAGCCAAAGGGGTACAGACCCCCTTTCCGGCTGCTTGAGACAGAGCAAAAGGGGTCCAGACCCCGTTTGGCAGCCAGAACAGAGCCAAAGGGTCCAGACCCCGTTCCGGCAGCCAGAACAGAGCCAAAGGGGTCCAGACCCCGTTCCGGCAGCCAGAAAACAGAGCCAAAGGGGTTCGGACACCCGTTTCTGGCAGCCAGAACAGAGCAAAGGGGTACCAGACCCACCGTTCCGGCGGCCAGAACGAGTCAAAGCATCCAGACCCCCGTTCCACCCAAAGCGGCCATAAAAGCCGAAAGCATCCAGACCCCCATTCCGGCAGCCAGAACAGAGCCAAAAGCATCCAGACCCCGATTCCGGCAGCCGGAACAGAGCCAAAGGGTTCAGACCCCGTTCCGGCAGCAAGAACAGAGCCAAAAGCATCCAGACCCCATTCCGCAGCCACCGCAGATTAACATCGGCAGCCAAAAGAGCCAAAGCATCTAAACCCCCCCTTCCGGCAGCGAACAGAGCCAAAAGCATCCAGACCCCCGTTCCGGAAGCCAGAAACAGAGCCAAAAGCATCAGACCCCCGTTCCGCAGCCAAACAGAGCCAACATCCAGACCCCCTTCCGGCAGCCAGAACAGAGCCAAAATCATCCGACCCATTCCGGGCCAAGAAAGAAAACTAAACCCCATTCCTCGCACCGAGAACAGAGCCAAAAGCATCCAGACCCCCATTCCGGCAGCGGAACAGAGCCAAAAGCACCAGACCCCCATCCGGCAGCCGGAACAGAACCAAAGGGGTCCAGACCCCCGTTTCCGGTGGCCAGAACAGAGCCAAAAGCATCAGACCCCCGTTCCGGCAGCCAGTAACAGAGCCAAAGGTGTCAAGACCCCCGTTTCCCGCGGCCAGAACAGAGCCTAAAGGGGTTCAGACCCCATTCCGGCAGCCGGAACAGAGCCAAAGGGGTTCAGACCCCCATTCCGGCAGCCAGAACAGACCAAAAGCATCCAGACCCACCGTTCCGGCATCCAGAACAGAGCCAAAAGCATCCAGACCCCCATTTTGGCAGCCAGAACAGAGCCAAAAGCATCTAAACCCCCCACTTCGGCAGCCGGAACAGAGCCAAAAAGGTTCCAGACCCCGTTCCGGCAGCCGGAACAGAGCCAAAAGCATCCAGACCCCATTCCGGCAGCGGGAACAGAACCAAAGGGGTCCAGACCCCCGTTCCGGTGGCCAGAACAGAGCCAAAGCTCAGCCCCTCCGCAGCCAGACCTGAGCCAAGGTGTCCAGAGCCCCCGTTCCGGCGCAGAACAGAGCAAAAGGGGTCAGACACCCTTCAGACAGCCAGAACAGAGCCAAAGGGTCCAGACCCCCGTTCCGGCGCCAGAACAGAGTCAAAAGCATCCAGGACCCCCGTTCAGCGGCCATACAAGAGCCAAAGGCATCCAGACCCCCATTCCGGCGGCCAGAACAGAGACCAAAAGCATCCAGAACCCACCACCCATTCCCGGCAGCCGGAACAGAGCCAAAACCATCCAGACCCCCATTCCGGCGGCCAGAACAGAGCCAAACCATCCAGACCCCCATTCCGGCAGCGGAACAGAGCCAAAGGTGTCCAGCCCCAGTTCCGGCAGCCAGACAGAGCCACAACCCCAAGGGGTTCAGACACCCGTTCAGGCAGCCAGAACAGAGCCAAAGTGGTCCAGACCCCCGTTCGCGGCAGCCAGAACGGAGTCAAAAGCATCCAGACCCCCGTTCCACGCGGCCATAACAGAGCCAAAAGCATCCAGACCCCCATTCCGGCAGCCAGAACAGAGCCAAAGCATCCAGACCCCCATTCCGGCAGCCGTAACAGAGCCAAAGGGGTTCAGACCCCCGTTCCGGCGGCCCCAGAACAGAGCCAAAGCACAGACCACCGTTCCGGCAGCCAGAACATGAGCCAAAAGCATCCAGACCCCATTCCGGCAGCCAGAACAGAGCCAAAAGCATCTTAAACCCCAATTCCGGCACCCTGAACAGAGCCAAAAGCATCCAACCCCTGTTTCGGCAGCCAGAACAAAGCCAAAAGTCACAGACCCCCGTTCCGGCAGCCAGAAAAGAGCCAAAAGCATCCAGACCTCCATTCCGGCAGCCAGAACAGAGCCAAAAGCATCCAGACCCCCCATTCCGGCAGCCAGACAGAGCAAAAGCATCTAACCCCCATTCCGGCACCCAGAAACAGAGCCAAAAGCATCCAGACCCCGCCACCCCGTCGAGACGGAACAGAGCGCAAAAGCATCAGACCCACCATTCTGGCAGCGGAACAGAACCGAAGGGGTCCAGACCCCCGTTCCGGCGGCCAGAACAGAGTCAAAAGCATCCGACCCCCGTTCCAGGGCAAAACAGCAAAAGCTCCAGACCCCATTCGCCAGCAGAGCAAAAACAAAAGCATCCAGACCCCATTCCGCAGGGCGAGCCAGCCAACAGAGCCAAAGGGGTTCAGACCCCCGTTCCGGCGGCCAGAACAGAGCCAAAAGCATCCGACCCCATTCCCGCACCGCCAGAACAGAGCCAAAAGACATCTAAAAACCAACCCAATTCCGGCACCCAGAACGAGCCAAAAGCACCAGACCCCCGTTCCGGCAGCCAGAACAAAGCCAAAAGCATCCAGACCCCCCATTCCGGCACCGAACAGAGCCAAAAGCATCCAGACCTCCATCTCCGGCAGCCAGAACGAGCCAAAAGCATCCAGACCCCCATTCAGGCAGCCAGAACAGAGCCAAAAGCATCTAAACCCCCATTCCGGCACCCAGAACAGAGCCAAAAGCATCCAGACCCCCGTTCCGGCGGCCAGAACAGAGTCAAAAGCATCCAGACCAACCCGTTCCAAGCGGCCATAACAGAGCCAAAAGCATCCAGACCCCCATTCCGGCGGCCAGAACAGACCAAAAGCATCCAGACCCCCATTCCGGCAGCGGAACAGAGCCAAAGGGGTTCAGACCCCCGTTCCGGCGGCCAGAACAGAGCCAAAAGCATCCGACCCCCATTCCCGCGCAGCCAGAACAGAGCCAAAAGCATCTAAACCCCCATTCCGGCACCCAGAACAGAGCCAAAAGCATCCAGACCCCCGTTCCGGCAGCCAGAACAGAGCCACAAGCATCCAGACCCCCGTTCCGGCAGCCAGAACAGAGCCAAAAGCATCCAGACCCCCTTCCGGCGCCGGAACAGAGCCAAAGGGGTTCAGACCCCCGTTCCGGCGGCCAGAAACAGAGCCAAAAGCATTCAGACCCCCCGTTCCGGCAGCCAGAACTAGCCAAAAGCATCCAGACCCACCGTTCGGCACGCCATAAACATGCAAAAAGCATCCGGACCCCCGTTCCGGCAGCCAGAATAGAGCCAAAAGTACCAGACCCCTCTTTTCTGCAGCCAAAATAGATCTAAAAGGGTTGTAAACCTTATTCCGCATCTATAATAAAGTGGTTGTAATTTTAATTCTTACGATAGTGGCGTGTTTAATTTTCTGTTCGTTTCCGGCGACTGTTCCGGTTTTTACCTAGTCCCCTACAAATGTATCTATTCTAGAGTAGGTATCGTCAGGGAGATTCAATAAAAGTTCTTATCATTTAAAATGGAGTGATTTGCCCCAACCCATCAGATCTTATTTAACATTTGAAAGCTAACATCTTGATTGTTTGTAGCAAAACTAGCACCATTTAGACCGATAAGCAACATTATTGAATAACCCTGTATGTGTTTTTATAGTAATATGTATGGTCTAGTGGGTGGATGCTTGCCAGGTTCGTATAATCTTTCACTTTTAGATAATTATACTGCCTATTATTTTGGAATCTTGTTCTGGCTGTTGAATTTTTCTGGGTTTATATGAATGTTAAAGTCTCCGATTATTATGTGTTTGTGAGTTGTAGTTGTTTTACTACTTTTTTTAAATAAAACGTTGTTGCGGTATTTGGTGCATAGATATTCGCTATACAATATTTATATTGTTTAAGTGGCAGATTAAGATGACATATCCAACATTTTGTCCCTAATGATTTTTCTAGTGAAAAGCTATATTATTTTTTATTGCTATATAGTACTCCCCTAATTTTTTATGGTATGATGCATAATATATGTTGGAAATTTTGTGTTGCATTAACTTTTCTGTTTCTGGTGTGAGGTGTGTTTCCTGTAAACACAGGATATCTGTGTTATTGTTTATTGTGTCTTTCCAAGTGCAGTGTATTTGTATAGTCATATGTTTCTAGTGTTTTTTGAGTGTTTTTGTTTCCCTTTGGCTTGGGTTGTAGTTTGAGGTTTCATGAAAGGATTTGTGTTGCTTTATCTAGGTGTTTCTTGTATTGTCCCACTTTTCTGTTTTCAGTTTTTGAGGGTCCTAAAATATATTATAATAACAGTAAAAAAAACAATTATAAAATATCCAAAAAATGATTGTACAAAGTATTATATACAATTTGAGACCATGCCATTGCACAAAACGTGGCTCCGGATTATCTCTTCTTCATGAGCATTGTATACCTGTTTTGCCTTTTTTAGTTTATGTTCCCATTTTAGTTGAATATATGTCTTTTATTTGATATATCCATTTTTTATATTTTTTTTGTTTCTTATATTAATAAATTGGGTAGACTATCAGGGTTATTCAATAAAATTTCTATCCGTTAAAATGGTGCTAATTTGCCCCACACATCAGATATTATTTAACATTTGAAAGCTAACACTGATTTGGGGCAAAATTAGCACCATTTTAAATGATAAAATTTTATTGAATAAGCCTGTTTATATATATGGATTGGGTAATTTTTGATTCTTTCTTCTTGCTTACCTCTGTTTTTTTAGTTAGATGGTTGGAGTTATACCCTGTCTTGTTTTAAGGCAAGACTTGTATATTTGAAGCTCTTAATATTATCTTCATGTATTTGTTACCTCTTTTCTTTTATAATTGTAAGGGTTTTTTATTAGATGGTAATAAGACATATTTATACTTTTATAATTTGTATATATAAAATGAAATATCAACATTATGTGAAATCCTATAGTTATACTCTAAGTATAATGTATTGGTATGGATATTTTCCATTATCTTATAATCTTCTATATGAATTTTTAAACATACATTCCATTTTTCACATTATCATATTTACATTTGTTCTAATATATGTTATGATAAGGTATATAAATCTCTTGGTTATAATTAGATATCCATCTAGGGATGTGAAGTTTTTAAGTATAGCTTTAAAAGTTTTGTTTTTTTTAATCAGATAGTAAATCAATACTAGGAAATATACCATATATAACCTCAGGTTGTCTTATTTTCGTTTTTCACTATGTCTTGTATAACTATTCAAGTATATGTTATAGTAAGGTATATATTTCTCATTTTATACAATCAGCATTCACATAGTGATGTTCAGTTTTCAAAACATTGCCTATCAACAAAAATGAAGTTTTTGCAGACATGGTTATATCATTATTAAAGGGCATGTCCACCCCCAAACTATAAGTTAACCCCATACTGGCCCCACTCTGTAGGTAATATAATCCTTACCTTACATCCCAGCTCCAAATGGCTGCCCTTGCTAGTCCTTCCAAAGTCCTAAAAACTGGCCACCAGGAGCTGGCAGAGTCCATGTCTCTCCTCGGGAGAAGTTTGGCAATGCACACTGCAGGCCTCCCCCCTCCCTCTCCCTCTCGTTTTGTGATCCCCCCCCTACTTAATAAACCCCTTTGCCAATTGTAGTGTTCATTCCATCAGGGACGTGGCTGCCGGTCCGGCCCCCTGCTCGCAGTTTCATGCAAGCAGAAGGGCCGGGGCAGTGCAGTGGAGGAGAAAGATCAAGGTAAGTAAAAATCAGGGGACTTTCTGAAAAAATCTTTTATAGCGGTTGGGGCAGGGGGAAAACACCACTACTATATACCAAAAAATCTACAGGGGTGGACATGCCCTTTAATATATACCATATTAAACTGTAGGTTTTTTCTTATGTTAGGGTCATATAGCTTGGATCACAATTTTCTAATAAACATTTCTGTATTTTAAACATGAATTTCAACATTATAGTATAAAAGTTATTCATATTTATCTAAAGCATATATTTTTCATTTTTTTTTAGGTACCTTTAGGTGAGTCCAATGACAAGATTCGTTTGGAGGTAAGTCACTCATGTTGTATATAATAAAGCTTTTCAAGTTGCTATTATCAAAGTTTTCAAAATTATTTTGTAATCCTTAGGTCAATGTCTATTGATATATAGTGAATTTTGTGGATCCAGTTTTTGTTTTAGGATTTTCTTTATTGTTTGTCTTTTTTGTAGTTCAATGGATTATTTCGGCTTAATAGATGTTATCCATTTGTTTGTAGGAAATAGAAAGAGGCTTTGTTTGTTGCTAGGCTTGTTTGAGTCCATATTCCCCATTTGTGGTGAGGAGTTGTATTTCTTCATCTATTTTTTTTATTAGGTATGACTTTCCTATATGTAATAATAGTCTTAGGGGGAATCCCCATTGTAAGGAATGCTTCTATCTCGTAGTACCTTTGTAATTTTTGCGAATTGTTTCCTTTGGGTGATAGTCACTGGTGACAGGTCTGTCAAGAATTGTAAGTTGTGGTATTTTGATGATAAGTTTTTGATATTCCTTGATTTTTGTAGTATTCTCTCTTTAATATGATAAAAATGAAGTCTAATGATTATATCTCTGGGAGCTTGCATAGGAACTGCTTTGTTTTGGTAACTATGAATTCTGTCTATGGTTAGGTCTATTCAGATAAATCTGGTAGTAGAGATTTGGAATAGTAGGGTTACATATTGTCTCAGTTGTGCATTTTTAATGTCTCTGAGACTCCCTTATTTTTGAGTTATTCTTCTGCTTCGTTCTCTAGATCTGTTATTTTTTATTGTAGGTTAGTACTGTCATCTAGAGAGTTATGAGAATCTACCAGGATATTAAATACAGATGTGAATTCTTGCATTATTTTTTCAGGCATAAATGATAAGGCCAAAACTTAAGGTTGGAACTGTGCACAGAATATAGAAGGGCAGGTTGTAACTCTCCAGTACCATTCAGTATGGTACCCCAATCTATAACCAATTGCTTCGCCAATAGACAAGCTCCTGTTTGGTTAAGGCTAGAACCGCCTCATTGGACATGGTTGTGCCCTGGACTTAAATTGTAAGGTATCTGTGCTAAGGTCTGGGATACTCAAACAGAAACCAGATTGCAACAGACAGTGCATTACAGTGCAGGGAAGTCGGAGAACCAGGCTGACCGAGGTACAGGAGGAGTATGTGAATCAGGGTCAGGAACAGAGCCAAGGGTCGGAACACAGAGAATCATCGAGAGGCAAGGTACAGAAAGATAGTCAGAGGGCAGGCACAGTTCAGACCAGATAGAAAACAATTATAAATGGCATATGGACAGGAATCGAGAGCCAGAATATCAAAACGAAATCACACACACAAGGCAGGGCAAACCACAGGGCTATATCGGGCAATGAGGCCAGGGGAAAAGGAACTTAAAAGGAGGATAACAACCAAGGAGTAAGTGACAGCCAGAACCTGATAGGTACCAAACTGATTGAATTTCCCACCACCTGCTTTCAACGAATGGGCGAATTGCTTCTGGAATGAACTATTTTTTCTGTAAACGAAGAAATGCATCCATGTGCACAATGCAAACCCGGAAGAGATGGAGCAGAGCAGCAGGATGGGGGTGAGGTAAAGAATGGCTGACAGCAGGTAAATCGACTTGTGTCTTTACAACCACCAAATCGACTTTTGTCTGTTACAACCACCAAATGCTAGTGAACAAAAAGAGATATAGTTAAACATGCAGGCCACAAGTATGGGAATGTTTTTAACCATGAGGACGACCCGGCTACTAAGTAGACTAACTCTTAATGAAAAGGTAAAAAGTCTTAACTACACAAGCCTTTCATGTCACAGATAATTAAAGTACACCAAATAATTATCTGTGGTATGAACTATTTATAAAACAATGCGAATATATAACACTGGAATCATACCATCTATAGAGGAATTTTAATGCATGTTAGAGAAAACAAATGGTTCAACAAAAACCCTTGCACAGAAATGCAAATTTTAAAACATCATCAGGGGGGAAAGTTTTCCAGCCAAAGATACTGAAGAATATATTACAAACCATGTTTTAATAGGAGCAAAACCTGTAGCAACTGTTTGTTTCAGAGGCAGGCAGTAGTCTATAGTTTACATGGAACAATGGAAGAATAAAGTGGGCTGAAAAAGCAGCTCATCACTGATGTTCTAGTAAATGCACTTGACGGAATAATGAAAGATACTACCACATGACTGAAAAATACATAACGTTGATAATTTCATAACAGCTACAAAGTCAGAAATAACAGACAGCAAGTAAGGTATTACATGCATAAAAACAAAACTGTTACTTGTTATAATTCACAACCAACCCTAGACTTAGTAAACAGCATCAAAAAGTCAGTTAAAATATACTGTACAGTATATCAAAAGCTTTGAACGTTACTTTTCCTCCTCCGCCTGCTTAATACTCATTGTTTGTTTCTTTATTGTTAACGTTAGTTTGTTCTCTACATTCGGCAATCCAAAGGGCACAATATCTACAGATTACCCCTCAGGTTTACAATTGCAGTACTTCCCATATATGTAACTGTTCAGAAAAGTAGTAGAGTAAACTATAGGATAAAATTCAGCTTGACAACCATAAAGATCATTTATCTAAAGGAAGCAGATGATAATAATCTTGTCATGAGGGTCACTTAGAATGATAGAGTACTATTGCAGAATAGGAATTTTAATCTATTAAAAGCTCTTAAATGCTGGAAGATAAGATGTTAATATATTTTAATGGACCAGTAATGCTATAGAACATTTTAAACATAATGTAGTTACATAGTTTTGGAGGTCAAATAAAGAAATATGTCCATCTAGTTAAACTTTTTTTCTTACCCATGATGCCTGCCAACCAGTTTATTGACAGTTATACAAGCCCCCCATAATTTGATCTTGCTACTCTTGGGCACTTGCCACTCTTTTTAGCAACACTGTGTTTTAAGAGTTAAAGACCCGATCAGGATTTACCCAGAGTCCCTACTTACGGTAGGGAGTATCCATACAAGTGTGCTTCATTAAAATGAGCACATTCCTTCAGCTAGCACTGTGAGCTGTGACATCACCAGCAGCATTGCTCCCCCCCACTGCCTGAGGTGCGAGCAAGCCCAGTTGTATCCTACTACTGTAACTTTAAATAGCTTCAGAAAATATAGGGTTTTTTGGGGGGGGATTATTACATGGCACATCATGTGACTGTCTGAATGTAATTTTTCATGTGACTGTCTGATGTAATATATAATAAAAGTAGAGTACTGTGATACTTTTAATGGACTAACAGTTTATTTTCATAGACAAGCTTTTAAGAGATCAACCCTCTTCCTCAGGTCAGAGCAGTATTTTTACAAGCCTATACCTTACCAGAAAGCTGGAAACATCATAATAGGTTTGTTTGAAAGGTATAAGAGAGCTTGAAGAACACTTCTGGACCACATTTACCCTTAATGTCAGTAACTTAATTTTCTATCCATTCAGCATCCATCAACCTGCCAGTACCAAATTGTTTCGAAAACAATATCAGTTGTTTTTTGCTTTAAAAGAAGAACATTGTTTTCTATAAACAAAAATCAAACTTATTTTCCTCTTGCTCTTAAAGCTAGGTGATATTGTAACCACAAGAATGAGTTTGTATGAAACCTTATCTAGCTAATCCTGATAGTCAAGCTCCTCCATTCTCTTTATTAATTAGGTTGCCCTTCTCGGAACCCCTTCAAGTTCAATGATGTTTTTTGGTATAAAAAAAGAGAACTTTTCTCCTTTGAATTTATACCCCTTTTAACTCTTAAAACAACATATTTTTCTTCCTTGAAAACCTATCATTGTAAGATGTTTTCTAGTAAGTTGAATTAAATACAACTACAATAAGTAGTAGATTCTGTAGCAAAGAATGATTCCACGTTGTTGCCAGTACACTAACTAACAGCCAAAGTATTCTTCAAAGAGCCATGCCCCCGACCCAAGAATTCCCTGACTCACTTTCTTTGTTTGTTTACATTATGTTAATATCCAAGATTGAGAAATGAAGCCGGTTTTCAGGAGGTAATTTTGAACTTTCGTGGTTCAGCAATGGTACCCTGGAGAACCAGATTGATGGAAAAGGTGAGTATTGCTTTTGACAACTTGTTGAATATGTTATAAGGACTCTCTAGGAGATACCATACATCCATCCAGTCCAAACTTTTACCTTTCATCCATCCAGTCCAACCAATATAACCTTTCTAAAAATGTACCCAGAAGGCAAACAACAAAGCACAAAACACCCCAGTATGAAAATCTGAAGAAAAGGGACACATAATAATAAAAAGTGGACAAGGGTGGGGCAATTGTAGTACAGAACAAAAAAAACCTATGAAGAAGAAGTAATAAACAACTAACTAATTGGAATAATATAAAGAATTAAAACATACCCTGTTCAAAAATACTATATAATACAACAACAGAAGCATGGACAATGGGCATAATAGACGCCGAAACAAAGATTTCTTAATTGAGGAAAACCCCATCACACCAGTATTCTACACATTGCCAAAAATACTAAAAATCAGAATAATCCACCGGGAAGACCCATAGTGGCAGGATTGGCTCAATTTTCCTACCAATAGGCACATACATAGAACACTACCTCCAACCAATAGCAAAAGACATACCAGAATGCCTAATAGACACCAAAGACTTCCTAAACAATTGAAAGAAACAACAGACGTAGCCAAATGTAAATATTTAGTAACCATGGACATTCAGTCTCTATACATGTGTATCCCACACCAAGTGGGATGCAAGCATCTGTTGAAAAAAGACTATTAGAACTGAATTTAATACAGCTAAGGTTATTTTCATATTAGACCTGTTAATATAGCCTTAACAGAGAATTACTTTAGATTCGGTGACAACTATTCTATAAACAAATGTGTGTACAAGATGGGGCCATTTTTGCACCGGTATATGCAAATATATATGTCTCTGAATTTGAAAGCGACTGTATTAAGAACAATAAAGTGTATAAAGACAAAATAATGTTCTACAAACGATTTGTAGATGATATTGTCCTACTATGGTCGGGTACGAAGCAGAACTACTAAATTCACACAAGAGGTGAAGAATGGCATAGCCACCTAAAGTTTACCGTACAATACGACCCTGAGGAATATAATTCTAGACATAAAGGTTAAAAAAGTAAACTCTGTACTAAGCACTGACTTATATGTAAAACAAACAGATAAAAACAACATGCTGGAAGCATCTAGCTTCCACCTGAAAAGTACAATAAAGGCCATACCTCTGGGACAGCTGCTTAGGGTGAGAAGAAATGTCTCAGATAAGATACCTGTAAAATAAGAGTAGAACAGATGTCACAAAAATTTAAACAAAGAGGTTACCATAAAACAACAGTGAATACAGCAGTTAAAAAAGCCCTAGAGACACCTAGAGCTAAATTACTCAACAATAAAAAAACAGAACATTCTAATACAGTAAGATAACTTTTTGTATCAACCTACAATACACATCAAAAAAGTTAAAAACATTGTGAAAAAATATTGAATGTGTTGAGAAAAGACAGAAGGTGGGCAAACTGTTTAAACAACAACCAATATTTGCATACAAAAATGGAGGTAGTTTAGACAAACAGTCTGGTCCATTCGGATTACAAAAATGAAAAGAAAATCGAATATAGAATAAACTTAAAACACTTTTGCTAGTTGTCTCACTATGGGGGTAAATATATGCTAAAATGTCCATGTGGACTAGCATATATAGGAAAAACACAAAGACAAATAAGAACCCGCATAAGTGAGCAAAAAAGACATAAACCAATGTTCTATTGGTGAACAATGCCCCAGAAGTTTATTGTATGGCCCATTAATGTATTTATACACAGTAATCATATCCCCACCGCAAGCGCCTTTTCTCCATGGTACATCATTGTAACATACATTCTCTCTTCGTATCAAGATACAAAAATATTCTCATAACAAAAAAAATGAAAGGATGTTCTGATTTAATTATTCCTTACCACATACAAAACAATTATTGTTAATCTTGTAGTGTCTATGGTCTACCTTACCCTGCACCATTCAGTCCCACTGAAAAAAAATTTTATATTTTTTTGATTTTATAGCGGTAATAATTACCATCTGTGTTTCGTGTGATTCATCTTAACACATTAAGCAAGATACCTTTTAAAGGTTGCTGATTGTGTTTAAACTGGATGATTTCTAATTCTGAGACTTAATAAGGCTTCCCACTAATCTTAGCACTTGCTGATTATTATTAGATGAAACTGTTTTTAGCTGTATTGTCATATGAATATCTGAATGTTGTCTGTTTTTGAGATATCATTTTTTCTACAAAAGTATAACTTGTGATTAGATGCTATAATAGTTTTATAATGACACTTTTCTAGATTTAGCCATAGGCAAACATCTGCATTAAAACTTTCATTGCTTGAGGCAGATAAGGTAGTGTCCATGTGTCCATGACACATGAGATATCAAAGATCTAATTCTTTTTTTTTCTATATTCGGGTTCTCAAATGGTTTGCCAAGGGCACACTGGCGTGGAGAGAGACCAAGAGGCGTATCTTGGAATTTTGGTAGTGAATTTATCTTCCCCACCTCATTTTAATCGCGCACTTGATTGGCAATAAATGTGGAGCTAGATTGATGTTTTAGAACATCTACTGTTATAGCAAGTTCAAATCAATATTTATGTACGTCGTAAATTCTTTATAACTGATGGTCTATTGATTTGTTTAAAAAAAAAAGTAGAGGGAAACTAAAGCATGGTACACACCAAGATTCTTCCTCCTGACCAAATATTCGGTACTTCCAACCAGTTGGCAAGAGGGAGGACTGTTGGACGCGGCAATAGTGCCCGTGGCCAACAGTTCGCTGCGACCAAGTAGGCAGCCCATATAGGGCCATCTGATCTTCTGTAGTTTCAGATGTGTCCGTTGTCAATTCGACCAGTTCGGACAAGGAACGGTTTGTTTGTCGCCAAAAACCCATGTATTATTTCATAGCCCGACCTACCGAAACACTGAATTATATAGTCGATCGGGCTGAAATATTGCATAGTCTGTACCCAGCTTTACTAGTCAAATAATAACTTTTGTCTAGAAACTGTTCTTACATAACTAAAAAAAAATTGAAGCCTTCCCAGCAGCCTCTCCTAGCCTCTTGTTCCATATGTTTCGCGCCGCGAGGGTTTGGGGGTTAGGAGGGGCTGCTGGGAATGGTGGTGGCGACCACCCCACGGGGGTCGAGGGCAGGGTGGCTAATGCCCGGCCACTGAAGCAGAGGCGCTGGGAAGGTATTTTAAGGCCCCTTTGCGGTGATATTGTACTTGCGCTAAGTGCAGTATCACTGGGAAGGGACTTAAATTACCGCCGGACTTCATATCGCGGTGATTGCGCTGGCCGTTATAAATACTGCGATAGCGCTATTTTCACGGCCTCGATTTATAATATGGCCGCGATTTATAATATGCCCCCTAGTCACTGTCAAAATAGAAATCCAAAAATAAAATTGTCCCTTAAATGAGACTTAATATGTATTCGAAAACATAGAATCTGTATGTCTGAGCACTGTCTTAAGGACAACTATAGTTGTAGTTTTTTGAAAAACAGTTAAAATGAAAAGTAACTGGGCAGGAGGTAGGATTGGTACTTTCTACCCCCCCATAATATTGGCAGCACAAGAAAAATGCTTCTGCCAGGTTTCCAGAGTGCTTCAGCACTATCTTTAATACAGGAAGACCCAGGGCAATAGCCTGGCATGAATAAATACTTGTGCTGTAGCTCCTCATAAACAACTTGTACCTGGGCAAACAATTCTAGCTTCTATCGCTGATGTTTCTAACATATAAAAGACAAAACCATGGAAGATCTTCCAATATACATAGAGAGATTGTTCTATAATAATCATTATTGCTTTTAAAACACATCACAAGCAAGAACATAAAAGGGATGTCAGCGGAAAACTAACATGGACACAAGAAAAGAGCCAGCGCATTGCTTAGTGATTACACATAAACATTAGTCTTTGTACTCATCCACTGAAAAAATAATGGAGCAGTCACACACACTTTTACTAAAAGCCCAGATAGAAAGGAAGCGCAGCTATTAGACACACAATAATTGGTCCTGTACGAATAGCTCTAATATTAAATTCTAATTATTACTGCAGGTGTTTAGCACTAACATCAACCAAAAGGTTTGTCAGCATTTTGGGATTTTTTTCAGCTTTTGTCCTAAATTTAAGAGTAGAGACATTTGTTAAAGTTTTGATTACTGAAGAAGAAAAGTTTCATTTTTGGTAAATGACTGAAGATATGTTACAATTTAGCTAAGTGGTAAATCTAACATTTAACCAATTATTGTCATACACTGTGGGCAAAGGACAAACTTAACTGGTTTCTTTGAGTTAATGTGCTGATGGTTTTACAATAGCCATGTATTAAGCAGTGTCTATGACGTAAATAAAAGTATGTCTGGCTTTATGTGGACTTCACAAGATAAGTACAATGATCTCTCAGAAATGTTTTGTCCAATAACATTTAACAATTATGCAGCTGCGGACAGGTCTTGATGTTTCAAAGCCAATTTTACAGGGAAGTGGTAAAGGCTGAGCTTAAAACACGTTTGTACTTATTAAATGTGTTTAGCTAGTGGAGATGTAACTAGCAATCACTGGGCCCCCCAGCAAAACTATGATGGGGGCCCCTATCCATGCTTCATTCTCAGAGGTTTTCTGGGAGGAGGCTATATCTTATAGGAAAAATAAGAAGATGGGGCCCCCTTGGCTCCGGTCCCCCTGCGGTTGCTTCCCCTGCTCCCCGTAGTTATGCCCCTGATATCTATCATGATCAAGGAAGGAATCTGACATCTGTGTTTGGAGTAGAAAGTAGATATATCAGCTGCCAAGGAGCACTTCACATTTTTGAAACATGGTGGAATTTTATGAAAATATATAATAACACGTTATAAAATACTGATACCAATTAATATATTTAAAAACATGGTTATTTATAAACCATCACCACAAGATACTGGTAAAAAGCCACAGACTCAGTGCTTACCAATACCGTGGCTTTATAAATAGACCCCTACGTTTCTAAATGTTGACAATGCTTAGCTCAGTAAAGGAATATATTGGAAATTATTTGAAACTGTGTTTGTGTCAGGTTAAAAAAGTTTAAAACACCTGCTTTATTTTAAAATGTATCTTTGTGTACTGAATCATTGTAATTAAATGTTTAGATGTTAGTTTCTCAGGACAGATCCATAGGACTTATTTAAAGGGTATGTCCCCCACCCCCAAAAACTTTTTTATTTTTTGTTGGTGAACCCCCAAACCTCAACCTGGCAAGATTTATAAATCCAAAGATGCTTCTATAGTAATCGCCCAGCCTTCTTCCCCTGGCACGCTTCTGCTTTCTTCCGTGCTTTTCTGTGCACAAAGCAAGTAAAAGGGCCGACCGGCAGCATCTCCTGTGATTGTATGTCAATGTACCTGTACCTGTCTGTAAAACCCTATAGACACGATCTGAAAATTGTAATTTTCGAATTACCTCTATTTTACCAGCATGTCAAGCAGTATGGCAGCTCCCACATTGTTTAACTGGAAGGCAGTCGCAGGGTTAAAATTCCTGCGGGAACAGTTTGTAAGCTCTGAGCTTCCTTCCCCATAAGCAGAGCTAGTGCAGTTTCATGATATTTTAGTGTCTGTAATGGCAGATTCCATTATTTTTATTGTATTTGTGCCTTTTGTCTTCTCCCCTTATATTTGCTTTGCCATATGGCTCAGTGCCATAAACTCAACAGGACAATGTCCTTCCTTCCTTATATACGCAAAGCAGCAGGTGCTCTGATAAGGTGGACAATTTGACCCTTGTGTCCACTATGAGTGTCTCTAATGGGAGATTATAAACACCAGGTTTTCAATAATCGCCATAACTTGGCTTGTGGCGGCAACTACCATAACGGTATCATCCAAAATGGATTCTGGTAGACGAGAGAATCCCGTGGGACCCAAACCCCCATACCTCTAGGTATCCCAGAAACCCAATTTACACTGTTATACCAATGTACATATTGTGGATGTTACCAGTTTGGTCTTCTTATTTTGGTAAATTCATGAGTTGATTAATATAGGGTATAAAAATTGTAAGATGTTTATTTTCCAAAGTAGGGGTACTGACAGCATTGTTAGTTTTTTTGAGTGGCCCATACTTAGGGCAATACATTTTTGGACTTAAGCTAGGTCCACACATGAAAGATTTGGTTGAGATCGTTAAACGATCAGATCCTTTACAGCGCATTCAACGACCGTATCGATCATGGTTTGTTGTACACACGTAGCGACCAAAACAACGAACATAGTGTCTTTTTTGTATTGCGACTGCGCAGTAATAAACAGGAAATGAGCAAACGAACGGAAGTGACGTAACGATCGCTAAAACAAGGAAGCTACGAACATATGTAAACGTGCGGACCACGAACGGTTTTGTATTTTTTGGCGATCTGAATTTAGAACATTATGTTTTCTAGAAAAGAAAAAGCAAGGGTAGCATTGCTATTGTTTTGGTGTGTGCACTAGCAAAGAAAAAGAAACTAAAGAGAAGGTCATGCTGGACAAAGCGATGGCTACTACAGAGAGAAAAGCTTTCTCACATGTCACTTGTGGAGAGTTGAAATAGTTCTCCTATGATTTTAGAAACTACTGCGTATGTCAGAGCAACCTTTACCAAATTACTACAATATGTCAGCCCTTTAATTCAAAAACAAGATACCTGGATGCGTAAAAGTATTTCTCCTGAGCAAAGACTATTGCTACTTTAGATTTCTTGCAACTGAGAAATTTTGCAGACTTGAAATTTTCAACAGAATTTCATCACATCCCTTGGAAAAATAATTCCGGAAACATGTTCAGCAATAATACAAGCATTAAGGGACGAATACTTAACGGTATAAAAATTTTTTGTATTCTTTATTTACATTTATATTATTTATACATATTATATTATTAAAATTAACACAATGAAACCAGTACACACTATTCTTTTATAAAAACGCTAAACTTATAAAACTATGATTTATTTTTTAAAATACTTGTAATATGATGACATTTAAATACATTTTTTTTATAAATTTGTATAGTTAAATTGGTTTATATACGGATATTGTTGTCCAGTGGGAGAGTTGGGTAATGGGGTGCTTGTACAAGGATATGAAAGGTATTGGTGATGTTGATTTTGCTCCGTTGGTTTTTCCATAAGTACTGTTTTATCAGTTAGTTTGTCTTGTACGCCACGTATAAGAATATCAGTTATTAAGAACTCTGCAAGCCATCTTTGTTTTTCATTCATGCTACGTAGTTTTGAGGCAAAATTAATTCCCAAACAATCAAATTCATCCTCTTTTTTATTAAGCAATCCAGCTGCTTCATTTAGAATTCTGTCACTTAACTCCTCTGTGCTGCTTATTTTACGTTTTTTTGGATTCTTAAGGTGTGGTTTGTTTGAAGTATGTGTGTCTACCTGAACTGTTTCTTGTAACTGTTTTTCTGGTTGTTGATGTTCGTCTACTGTGTCCAGTGTTGAATTTGAGCATGATAATGAAGACTGTTAAAAGAAAGATAATATTATAATTAGTTAATAATATATCATGTTTATCTTATGTTTCAGTTTCCAAAGACATCAGAGGAATGGCTGCAAATTGCAAAAAATTTTGAAGATTACTGGAACTTTCCAAACTGTGGATGGGCCATTGACGGGAAACATATTAGGATTTCCCCTCCTGCCCAATCTGGATCGTATTATTATCAATGACCGTTAATAGTTTTATTAGCTATTGTTAATGCAAAATATGAATTCCTTATGGTCGACGTTGGTACTAATGGAAGAGTTTCAGATGGTGGAGTAATTGAACATTGAGATTGTAATGTATAACCACTACTGACAGTTATCATAGAATATCTACCAAATTAACTAAAATATCCCCACAGTGAGACTGTAATGTATAACCACTACTGACAGTTACATAGAATATCTACCAAATTAACTATAATATCCCACAAGTGAGATGTTAATGTATAACCATACTGAGAGTTATCATAGAATATCTACCAATTAACTATAATATCCCCACAAGTGAGATTGTAATGTATAACCACTACTGACAGTTAACATAGAATATCACCAAATTAACTATAATATCCCCACAGTGAGATTGTAATGTATAACCACTACTGACAGTTATCATAGAATCTACCAAATTAACTAAAATCCCCACAATGAGATTGTAATGTATAACCACTACTACAGTTAACATAGAATATCTACCAAATTAACTATAATATCCCCACAAGTGAGATTGTAATGTATAACCACTACTGACAGTTATCATAGAATATCTACCAAAATAATCTATAATACCCCACAAGTGGATTGTAATGTATAACCACTACTGACAGTTATCATAGAATATCTACCAAATTAACTATAATATCCCACAGGTGAGATTGTAATGTATAACCACTACTGACAGTTATCATAGAATATCTACCAAATTAACTATAATATCCCCACAATGAGATTGTAATGTATAACCGCTAACTGACAGTTATCATAGAATATCTACCAAATTAACTATAATATCCCACAAATGAGATTGTAATGTATAACCCTACTGACAGTTATCATAGATATCTACCAAATTAACTAAATATCCCCACAATGAGATTGTAATGTAACCACTACTGACAGTTATCATAGAATATCTACCAAATAACTATAATATCCCCCCAAGTGAGATTGTAATGTATACCACTACTGACAGTTAACATAGAATTCTACAAATTATCTAAAATATCCCCCCAAGTGAGATTGTAATGTATAACCACTACTGACAGTTATCATAGAATATCTACCAAATTAACTAAATATCCCCACAAGTGAGATTGTAATGTATAACCACTACTGACAGTTATAGAATATCTACAATTAAAACTATAATATCCCCACAAGTAGATTGTAATGTAACCACTACTGACAGTTAACATGAATATCTACCAAATTAACTATAATACCCCACAAGTGAGATTGTAATGTATAACCACTACTGACAGTTATCATAGAATATCTACAAATTAACTATAATATCCCACAAGTGAGATTGTAATGTATAACCACTACTGACAGTTATCATAGAATATCTACCAAATTAACTATAATATCCCCACAAGTGAGATTGTAATGTATAACCACTACTGACGTTATCATAGAATATCTCAAATTAACTAAATATCCCCACAGTGAGATTGTAATGTATAACCACTACTGACAGTTATCATAGAATATCTACCAAATTAACTATAAATCCCCACAAGTGAGATTGTAATGTAACCACTACTGACAGTTAACATAGATATCTACCAAATTAACTATAATATCCCCACAATGAGATTGTAATGTTAACCACACTACTGCAGTTCTATAATATCTACCAAATTACTAATTCCCCACAAGTGAGATTGTAATGTATAACCACTACTGACGTTATCATAGAAATCTACCAAATTAACTATAATATCCCCACAAGTGAGATTGTAATGTATAACCACTACTGACAGTTATCATAGAATATCTACCAATTAACTATAATATCCCACAAGTAGATTGTAATGTATAACCACTACTGACGTTATCATAGAATATCTACCAAATTAACTATAATATCCCCACAAGTGAGATTGTAATGATAACCACTACTGACAGTTATCATAGAATATCTACCAATTAACTATAATATCCCACAAGTGAGATTGTAATGTATAACCACTACTGCAGTTATCATAGAATATCTACCAAATTAACTATAATATCCCCACAAGTGAGATTGTAATGTATAACACTACTGACAGTTAACATAGAATACTACCAAATTAACTATAATATCCCCACAGTGAGATTGTAATGTATAACCCTACGACAGTTATCATAGAATATCTACCAAATTATCTAAATATCCCCACAAGTGAGATTGTAATGTTAACCACACTGACAGTTATCATAGAATATCTACCAAATTAACATAATATCCCCACAGTGAGATTGTAATGTATAACCACTACTGACAGTTACATAGAATATCTACCAAATTAACTATAATATCCCCACAGTGAGATTGTAATGTATAACCACTACTGACAGTTAACATAGAATATCTACCAAATTATCTACGGTAAAAATAAAATCGGAACCGGAACCGGACCGGAACGCGCAAAAGCCTTGCCCCCAGCGTGAGGAGGACTTACTACCAGCGGTTCCGGCGATTCCGGCCATGTTCCGTCTTCTACATGAACTGTCCGGACCCACTGGTAAGTATAACCCGGAACCGGACCGGAAAACGTGTCAAGTGCATTCCCTGGAATGTGTAAAAGCCGAATGCAGAATAAACAAACGTCCTGTCTCTGCAATTCTCTCACATCAGCACACCTAAAACTTAAGTGAGTGGGGACACTGGGGCGGGGGGAGTGCTGGGCCCTACCTACTTTTATCTCCTTCTGTCCTCCCTCTAACTACCTGCCTGTCCCTCTATCTACCTGCCTGTGTCTCTGTCTTTCCCCCTGCCTGTGTCTCTTTCTTTCCCCCTGCCTGTCTCTCTGTCTTTCCCCCTGCCTTCCCTCTGTCTGTCTCTGTCTGTCCCCCTCACTGTCTCTCTATCTGTCCCCCTGCCTTTCTTCTGCCGTCCCCCTCCTTGTCCCCCTTCCTGTTCTTTTCGTCACCCCCTGTCTGTCCCCTCCTTGTCCCTCTATACCTTCCCCCTCCTTGTCCCTCTGTCTGTCCCCCTGACTGTCCCCCTCCTTGTCCCTCTGTCTGTCCCCCTTCCTGTTCTTCTGTTTGTCCCCTACCCTGTCCCCCTCCTGTCCCTCTGTCTATCCCCCTGCCTGTCCCTCTATCTGTCCCTCTGACTGTCCCTCTATCTGTCCCCCGCCTTTCCCTCTATCTGCCTCCTTGCTGTTTCCCTGCCTGTCCCCTATCTGCCTCCTTGCTGTCCCTCTATCTGCCTCCTTGCTGTCCCTCTATCTGTCGCCCTGCCTGTCCCCTATCTGTCGCCCAGCCTGTCCCTCTATCTGCCCCTTTGCCTGTCCCCCTCCTTGCCCCTGCCTGTCCCCCTCCTTGCCCCTGTCTGTCCCCCGTCTGTCCCCCTCCTTGCCCCTCTGTCTGTCCCCTGCTCTTCCCTCTATCTGTCCCCTGTCTGTCCCTCGCCTGTCCCTCTATCTGCCTCCTTGCTGTTCCCCGTCTGTCCCCCTCCTTGCCCCTCGGTCTATCCCCTCCTTGCCCCTCTTTCTGTCCCCTGTCTGTCCCCCTGTCTTCCCCCCTCCTTGCCCCTCTGTCTGTCCCCCTTCTTGCCCCTCCTTGCTGTCCCTCTATCTGCCTCCTTGCTGTCCCTCTATCTGTCGCCCTGCCTGTCCCCCTCTATCTGTCGCCTGCCTGTCCTCTATCTGCCCTCTTGCCTGTCCCCCTCCTTGCCCCTGTCTGTCCCCCTGCCTGTCCCCCTCCTTGCCCCTCTCTGTCCCCCTGCCTGTCCCTCTATCTGTCCCCCTGTCTGTCCCTCGCCTGTCCCTCTATCTGCCTCCTTGCTGTTCCCCGTCTGTCCCCCTCCTTGCCCTCTGCTGTCCCTCTCTCTTGCCCCTCGTTCTGTCCCCTTGCCTGTACTCTGTCTGTCCCCCTGTCTTTCCCCCTCCTTGCCCCTCTGTCTGTCCCCCTCCTTGCCCCTCCTTGCTGTCCCCTATCTGCCTCCTGGCTGTCCCCTCTACTCTGTCGCCCTGCCTGTCCCTCTATCTGTCGCCCTGCCTGTCCCTCTATCTGTCGCCCTGCCTGTCCCCTCTATCTGTCGCCCTGCTGTCCCTCTATCTGTCGCCCTGCCTGTCCCTCTATCTGTCGCCCTGCTGTCCCTCTATCTGCCCCTTTGCCTTTCCATCTTTTTTTGCACCTCTGCCTGTCCTTCTTCTGTCCCCTGACTATCCTTCTACCTGTCCCTCCATCTGTTCCTGTCTGTGCCCCTACCTGTCCCTCTGTCTTGCCCCTGCCTTGTCCCCCTCCTTGCCTCTCCTTGTCCCCCTGCCTGTCCCTCTATCTTCCCCTTGTCTGTCCCCCCCTGTCCCTATATCTGCCTCCTTGCTGTTCCCTGCCTTCCCTCTATCTGTCCCCCTGCCTGTCCCTCTATCTGCCCCTTGCCTGTCCCTCTATCTCTCCTTGCTGTCCCTCTATCTGCCTCCTTGCTGTCCCTCTATCTGTCGCCCTGCCTGTCCCTCTATCTGTCGCTCTCCTGGTCCCTCTATCTGTCGCTCTGCCTGTCCCTCTATCTGTCTCCCTGTCTGTCCCTCTATCTGCCTCCATGCTGTGCCTCTATCTGCCTCCTTGCTGTGCCTCTATCTGCCCCTGCTGTCCTCTACTGTCCCCCTTCCTGCCCCTCTATCTGCCCCCTTGCCTGTCCATCTTTTGCACCTCTGCCGTGCCTTCTATCTGTCCCTCTGTCTATCCTTCTACCTGTCCCTCCATCTGTTCCTCTGCCTATCCCCACATCTGTGCCCCTGTCTATCCCTCTGTCTGTCCCCCTGCCTATGCCTCTGTCTGCCCCCCTGCCTGTCCCCCTCTTCTATCCCCCTGCCTGTTCCTTTGTCTGTCCCCTCCAGTCCCTCTATCTGTCCCTATATCTCTCCCTGCCAGTCCCTCTATCTGTCCCTATAGCTGTCTCCCTGCCTGTCCCTCTATCTGCCCTTTGCCTGTCCATCTTTTTGCACCTCTGCCTGTCCTTCTATCTGTCCCCCTGACTATCCTTCTACCTTCCCTCCATCTGTTTTCCCGTCTGTGCCCTTACCTGTCCCTCTGTCTGTGCCCCTGCCTGTCCCCCTCCTTGCCTCTCCTTGTCCCCCTGCCTGTCCCCCACCTGTCCCTCTATCTGTCCCCCGGTCTGTCCCTCTCGCCTGTCCCTCTATCTGCCTCCTTGCTGTTCCCCGTCTGTCCCCCTCCTTGCCCCTCTGTCTATCCCCCCCTTGCCCCTCGTTCTTTCCCTCTGTCTGTCCCCCTGTCTCCCCCCTCCTGCCCCTCTGTCTGTCCCCCTTCTTGCCCCTCCTTGCTGTTCCCTCTATCTGCCTCCTTGCTGTCCCTCTATCTGTCGCCCTGCCTGTCCCTCTATCTGTCGCCCTGCCTGTCCCTCTATCTGCCCCTTTGCCTGTCCCCCTCCTTGCCCCTGTCTGTCCCCCTGCCTGTCCCCCTCCTTGCCCCTCTCTGTCCCCTGCCTGTCCCTCTATCTGTCCCCCTGTCTGTCCCTCGCCTGTCCCTCTATCTGCCTCCTTGCTGTTCCCCGTTCTGTCCCCCTCCTTGCCCCTCTGTCTGTCCCTCTCCTTGCCCCCTCGTTCTGTCCCTTGCCTGTACCTCTGTCTGTCCCCCTGTCTTTCCCCCTCCTTGCCCCTCTGTCTGTCCCCTCCTTGCCCCTCCTTGCTGTCCCTCTATCTGCCTCCTTGCTGTCCCTCTATCTGTCCCCCCTGCCGTCCCTCTATCTGTCGCCCTGCCTGTCCCTCTATCTGTCGCCCTGCCTGTCCCTCTATCTCGCCCTGCCTGTCCCTCTATCTGTCGCCCTGCCTGTCCCTCTATCTGTCGCCCTGCCTGTCCCTCTATCTGCCCCTTGCCTTTCCATCTTTTTTTGCACCTCTGCCTGTCTTCTTTCTGTCCCCTTGACTATCCTCTACCTGTCCTCTCCATCTGTTCTGTCTGTGCCCCTACCTGTCCCTCTGTCTGTGCCCCTGCCTGTCCCCCTCCTTGCCCTCTCCTTGTCCCCCTGCCTGTCCCCTATCTTCCCCTTGTCTGTCCCCCGCCTGTCCCTATACTGCCTCCTCCTTGCTGTCCCCTGCCTGTCCCTCTATCTGTCCCCCTGCCTGTCCCTCTATCTGCCCCTTGCCTGTCCTCTATCTGTCTCCTTGCTGTCCCTCTATCTGCTCCTTGCTGTCCCTCTATCTGTCGCCCTGCCTGTCCCTCTATCTGTCGCTCTGCTGTCCCTCTATCTGTCGCTCTGCCTGTCCCTCTACTGTCTCCCTGTCTGTCCCTCTATCTGCCTCCATGCTGTGCCTCTATCTGCCTCCTTGCTGTGCCTCTATCTGTCCCCCTGCCTGTCCCTCTATCTGTCCCCCTTCCTGCCCCTCTATCTCCCCCCCTTGCCTGTCCATCTTTTTGCACCTCTGCCTGTCCTTCTATCTGTCCCTCTGTCTATCCTTCTACCTGTCCCTCCATCTGTTCCTCTCTACCCCATCTTCCCCTGTCTATCCCTCTGTCTGTCCCCCTGCCTATCCCTCTGTCTGCCCCCCTGCCTGTCCCCCTCTGTCTATCCCCCTGCCTGTTCCTTTGTCTGTCCCCTGCCAGTCCCTCATCTGTCCCTAATCTGTCTCCCTGCCAGTCCCTCTATCTGTCCCTATACTGTCTCCCTGCCTGTCCCCTATCTGCCCCTTTGCCTGTCCATCTTTTTTGCACCTCTGCCTGTCCTTCTATCTGTCCCCCTGACTATCCTTCTACCTGTCCCTCCATCTGTTCCCGTCTGTCCCTTACCTGTCCCTCTGTCTGTGCCCCTGCCTGTCCCCCTCCTTGCCTCTCTCCTTGTCCCCCTGCCTGTCCCCCGCCTGTCCCTATATCTGCCTCCTTGCTGTTCCCCTGCTCTTCCCTCTATCTGTCTCCCTGCCTGTCCCTCTATCTGCCCCCTTGCCTGTCCATCTTTTTGCACCTCTGCCTGTTCTTCTTCTGTCCCCCTGTCTATCCTTCTACCTGTCACAACCTCTGTTCCTCTGCCTGTCCTCTTTCTGTCCCCCTTGCCTGTCCCTCTGTCTGTCCCTCTGCCTGCCCCTTCCCTTTCTCCTCTGTCTGTCCCTCTGCCTGCCCCCCTCCTTGCACCTGTCTGTCCCCCACCTGTCCCTCTATCTGCCTCCTTGCTGTTCTCTATCTGTCCCCCTGCCTATCCCTCTATCTGTCCCCCTGCCTGTCCTCTACTGTCCCCCTTCCTGCCCTCTATCTGCCCCCTTGCCTGTCCATCTTTTTGCACCTCTGCCTGTCCTTCTATCTGTCCCTCTGTCTATCCTTCTACCTGTCCCTCCATCTGTTCCTCTGCCTATCCCCCATCTGTGCCCCTGCCTGTCCCTCTGTCTGTCCCCTTGCCTATCCCTCTGTCTGCCCCCTGCCTGTCCCCTCTGTCTATCCCCCTGCCTGTTCCTTTGTCTGTCCCTGCCAGTCCCTCTATCTGTCCCTATACCTGTCTCCCTGCCTGTCCCTCTATCTGCCCCCTTTGCCTGTCCATCTTTTTGCACCTCTGCCTGTGCTTCTATCTGTCCCCCTGTCTATCCTTCTACCTGTCCCCATCTGTTCCTCTGCTGTCCCTCTATCTGCCCCCCTGACAGTCCATCTTTTTTGCTCCTTTGCCTGTCCTTCTATCTGTCTTCCTCCCTATCCTTCTATCTGTACCGTCTGTCCTTATACCTGTCCCTTATCTGTTCTCCTGCCTGTCCCTCTATCTGTCCCCCTGCCTTTCCATTCTTTTGCATCTCTGCCTGTCCCCTGTCTGTCCCTTTGTCTGTCCCCCTGCCTGTCCCTCTATTTGTCCACCTGCCTGTCCCACATCTGTCCCTCGCCTGTCCCTCTATCTGTCCCCCCGCCTTTCCCACATCTGCCCCTGCGGTCCATCTCTTTGCTCGTCCTTCTATCTGTCTCTTGCCTATCCTTCTATCTGTCCCCATGTCTGTCTTTATACTGTCCATTTATCTGCCTTCTGCCTTCCCTCTATCCGTCCCCCTGCCTGTCCCTCTATCGGTCCTCTTGCTTGTTGCTCTGCCGGTCCCTCTCTCTGTCCCCCTGCCTGTCCCTCTCTCTGTCCCCCTGCTGTCCCTCTATCTGTCCCCAGCCTGTCCCTCTTTCTGTCCCCTGCTTTCCCTCTATCTGTCCCCCTGCCTGTCCCTCTATCTATCCCCTGCCTGTCCTTCTGTCTGTCCCTCTATCGGCCCTCCTGCTTGTTCCTTCATCAGTTCCTCTGTTTGTCCCTCTATTTTTCCCCCTGCCTGTCCTATCTGCTCCCCAGCCTGTCCCTCTATCTGTCCCTCTTTCTGTCCACCCCTCTCTGTCCCTCTATCTGTCTGTCCCCCTGCCTGTCCTATCTGTCCCCTTGCCTGCCTTCTATCTGTCTCCCTGTCTTCCTTCTACACTGTCCCTCTATCTGTTCCTTTTCCTGTCCCCCTATCTGTGCCCCTGCCTGTCCCTCTATCTCGCCCCGTCTGTCCTTCTGCCTTTCCCTCTGCTCTTTTCCTCTATCTGTCACTTTATCAGTCCCCCTGTCTGTCCTTCTGCCTATCACTCTAATCTGCCCCCTTGCTTGTCCCTCTATCTGTTCCTTTGCCTGTCCCTATAGGCAAGGACAGATATGGGACAGGCAGAGGGACAGATAAGACAGGCAAAGGACAGACGGGTGACAGAGAGAGACACAGGCAGGGGGCAGATAAAGGACGGTAAGTGACAGAGGGAGATAAAAGTAGGTAGGTTCCCAGCACACAAAAGTAGGTAGGGCCCCAGCACCCCACCTCCCACCCCCAGTTGTCAGTGTCCCCCACTCACATAGCTTCAGTGGCTGCTTCTGCCGATGTGCAGATAATCCTTGTGCTCTGCTCTTCTGTAGTGCACTGATCATTTCTTCTTATGTTCCAGCTTTTCCATTGAGACCGGAATGCACCTGTCATTGTGTTCTGGTCCTTTTCCGGATTTTACTTACCGGCAGTCCGGACAGTAACTGGAGTTCATTTAAAAGTCGAACATGACTGGAATCGCCGGAAACCCCTCCCCCTTCTCGCTGGAGGCAATGGCCTTTTTGCGGTTCCGTCCAGTTCCGATTTTTATTTTTACCGGGATTGTATTTCATTAATAGATAAGAATAGTTGCAAATGAAACAGTATTGTTTTGTTTTTCAAATTAAATGTTACTTTGATCATAGATCATAGGTATACTATATCTGTCCTGCCAGTCCCACTATCTGTCCCTCTATCTGTCCTTCTGTCTGTCCCTCAATCTTTCCTTCTGCTGTCCCCTATCTGTCCTTCTGCCTGTCCCTCTCTCTGTCCTTCTGCCTGTCCCTCAATCTGTCTTCTGCCTGTCCCTCTATCTGTCCTTCTGCCTGTCCCTCTATCTGTCCTTCTGCCTGTCCCTCTATCTGTCCTTCTGCCTGTCCCTCTCTCTGTCCCTTCGTGCCTGTCCCTCTATCTGTCCTTCTGCCTGTCCCTCTATCTGTCCTTCTGCTTGTCCCTCTATCTGTCCTTGCCTGCCTCTATCTGTCCTCTGCCTGTCCTTTGTTGTCCCTCTGTCTGTCTCTATCTGTGCCCCGCCTGTCCCTCAATCTTTCCTTCTGCATGTCCTCTATCTGTCCCTCCATCTGTCCTTCTTCATGTCCCTCTGCCTGTCCCTCTATCTGCTACATATACCCTCTACACAAACATTTACTGCTACAACATTCAAACAACCCAGATACACACTGCACACTCACTGATACACACAAAGCCCACACTCAACCACACGAACAAACACATTTACATACATAAACACATTACATACATACACATATAAGCACTAATAAGCACTATTGTGCTAAACACACACACTCGCTCCATATCCTCCCAAACATTTACAACAAAACACATACACCTCTAAAACACATACACCTCTACACACCATTCCTACACTTAATACACACAGCACCAGTAAATGAATACAAACACTGGTGCACACTCATGCTTTATACCACGCATAAAGCAGTGCTAAAAACTTCTAGCACACCCAGACTACATGCACATTATAGATGTAGTTCTTGGATTTTAATAAGGCTTTTGATGCCGTCCCCTTAGGCGACTAACATATAAGCTAAGGTCTGTTCGACTGGGTTGCCACATTTGTACAAGAATAGTAAGTTGGTTAATGGATAGGAACCAAAGATTTGTTGTTACAGGCTTCATCACAATATAGACTGGGGGTATTGTCAGAAAGGATTCTGTGTTTGCTGACGACAGAACTTTGCTGACCATTAAAAACTTTAGAGGATATGCAATGGCTGCAGTTGTATCTAGATAGATTTCACATTAGGCTGATGAAAATCAATGTTGAAAATGTAAGTGATGCATGCCTGGCAAGCAGTGCCAGGCGGCAACAGCCAGAGCCAGTAAAGTATTTTCTGTTTTTAGAGAGGTATATAGCAAGGGAGGAAAATGTTACTCTCCCCTCTTAACAAAGCATTGGTAAGCCTCATTGGAATATGCAGTGCATTTGGAATCCTGTGTACAAAAAGGACATATTGGAAAGGGTTCAGGAAGAGCAACTAAATTAATAAGGGGATTGGGGAAGCTTGAATATGAAAAGAGACTGGAAAAGTTACAATTATGTACGCTGGAGAAAAGGCGCTTGCGTGGGGGTATGATTACTGTGTATAAAACATTATCGGGCCTACAATAAACATATGGGCATGTTCCCCAATAGAACTGTGAAGGACACAAGGACACCCTTAAGACTTGAAGAAATAAGTTTAGTCTTTAAGTTCGGAAAGATTTTTTCACTGTGAGAATAGTAAAACTATGGAACTGTCTTCCAGTGGCATGGTGATGGCGTTCATTGGAATATTTTAGAAAAAAATCTGGATGAGTTTCTGAAAACAGGGATGTTGCAGGTCACTGGATTGATACATAAAGTAGAGATCCAGGGATATTTTCAATTGTCACATGGAGTCAGGAACAAAATTTTGGCGTTTTTTTTCTTTGCCTTCCCTGAATCAACAGTTAGGCAGGAAATGAGGAATGGGTATTGCTGGTAGGTTGGACTGGATGGAGTATGCCTTTATTCAACCTCAAATGCTATTCTAAACTAATACACACACTCGCTACAAACTCACAAACATATTAAATGCAGATAAATAGCTACACAGACAGGCTCACTCTGGTACAACACTAATTACACAACAAAAAAACATTCTACAAATATAGTTTTGTTATCACACAAATGCCATTCTATTTCACAGCACACCACTGCTACAACACACGCATTCAGACTTTTCCACACTTTCTACAACACAGACAAATGTTCACACCTCTATACACTCACTCACACATTTACATTCTTATACGATGCCAAAAAGCCCAGACACCAAACACACATATAAATACATGCAAAATACACTCAGAAATATTTTACCACTTACACATACTTTGTATACACATACAATAGCTACACACATCTCATTCTGTCACACAAATACTCTACTACGACAATCATAAATCCTTTCCCACACATATACATACATTGTCAACCTCACACATAACATAATGCACACACATATCACTCCCAAACAGTTTGCTGCCAGGGTGCAAACCCCATTCTGACAGCAGAACACAGTTCCCAGGGTCAACCCTAGTTCTGGCTTCCAAAACAGTTTCCAGGGTGCAGAACTCCATTCCGGCCATTAGAAGTGTAGAACAGAGTTCCCAGGTGCAGAGCCCCGTCCTGGCACAGAACATGTTTCCCAGAGTGCGACCCCTGTTTTGGCCCTAGAACAGAGTACCCAGGGTGCAGACCCTGTTCCTGCCACCAGACAGAGTTCCCAGGTGCAGACCCTGTTCCAGCCACCAGAACAGAGTTCCCAGGGTGCAAACTGTTCCAGCCACCAAACAGAGTTCCCAGGGTGCAGACCTGTTCCAGCCACCGAACAGAGTTCCCAGGGTGCAACCCTGTCCAGCCACAGACAGAGTTCCCAGGGTGCAGACCCGTTCCAGCCACCAGAACAGAGTTCCCAGGTCAGACCCTGTTCCAGCCACCAGAAACAGAGTTCCCAGGTGCAGACCCTGTTCCAGCCACCAGAACAGAGTCCCAGGGTGCAGACCCGTTTCACCACCAGAACAGAGTTCCCAGGGTGCCGACCCTGTTCCAGCCCGCCACCAGAACAGAGTTCCAGGGTGCAGACCTGTTCCGAGCCACCAGAACAGAGTTCCCAGGGTGCAGACCCTGTTCCAGCCACCAGAACAGAGTTCCCAGGGTGCAACCCTGTTCCAGCCACCAGAACAGAGTTCCCAGGGTGCAGACCCTGTTCCAGCCACCAGAACAGAGTTCCCAGGGTGCAAACCCCTATTCAAGCAGCCAGAACAGAGTTCCCAGGGTGCACACCCCTGTTTTGGCCCCTATATCTCACTTGTGGGGATATTTTAGTTAATTTGGTAGATATTCTATGATAACTGTCAGTAGTGGTTATACATTACAATCTCACTTGTGGGGATATTATAGTTAATTTGGTAGATATTCTATGTTAACTGTCAGTAGTGGTTATACATTACAATCTCACTTGTGGGGATATTATAGTTAATTTGGTAGATATTCTATGTTAACTGTCAGTAGTGGTTATACATTACAGTCTCACTTGTGGGGATATTTTAGTTAATTTGGAAGATATTCTATGTTAACTGTCAGTAGTGGTTATACATTTTAATTTGGTGTAATATTCTTGAAGGTGCAGTTTTAGTTTGGGGGGGTCTCCTGTACAGGAAAAGTGGGGTACCTACATATATCTGGTATCGTTGTACTCGGGAGTATCTGAGCTTTTAGAAACAGTGAGATTTTTGTGTGTAACCTTAAGATAACTATAAGTAAAAATGGGAAAAATCCATGAAAATTTGCAAATTTTTCATTTTTTTTACATATTTTACCCATAATTCCAGTAAAATTTCCAGAAAAGTTACAAATTTTGTTACCATATTAAAGTAGACTTTGTGCTGAAAAAAACAATGTATAATATTCCTGATTTACTGCAAGGTTTCCTACTGTAAAATTAGTCTAAAGCGATTAAGGGCAAAATCCTGAAAATTCTTCTGGCAGTTAACGCAAAAAAAAATGAAATTCTCCTGGCAGTGAAAGGGTTAAACGTCATTACAATATATACATAGATGCAGCACTCTGGTATTCCATCCTGTGTTCCGGTGCATGTTTTACTTGTGTAATGTACAGCTAGCAGGGTAGTCCTGACTGATTGACTGGATGAGATTCACGTCTAGCAAGTCTCACAGGAGTAGGGATGGCTATTTCGCAGATCCGAACCCGGATCTGCCGCGGATTTATCCCGTTCGCAAACGGCGGATTTTTCCAGATTTTCCGCCTTCCGAACCGCAGATGTCCCGTATTTTCGAAAATTTTCGAAATTACGAGATTTCTTGTATTTTTGAAATTATGTATTTTCTAAAATTTTCAAAATTATGAGGGTTATTTTCGAAAATACATATTTTTGAAAATTTTTGAAATTACGCGTTTCTCGTATTTTCGAAAATTTTCTTTCTTTATAAAATACGAGAAATTCGAGGATATTTTTCATTTTAATGGGTCTGCTCGTGGATTTTCGAATTTTTCCGAAAATTCGCGGATCCTCGAGCGGACCGGATTTTGCGAAGTTCGGACATCTCTATACAGGAGTGGATTGAACGAGATTACAGTGGAGGGGCAGAAAGTTAACTGGGAAAGGTACAGATTTGCAATGAACTGTACTTTGATTTATCCTGTGCATTCCCTTGAACTTCAAAAGACATTCCAGGGTATTTATTGGCAAAAGATTCTTGTTCAAGACATTTTGAATTGAGAAAGCCATTCAGATGACTAGCAAAATGTCTTCAAGAACTAAGGGCCATATCTATAAAGTTATCTATAATCGTTTTTTAGCGATACCGCGGGTAGGTTAATTTACAATCACGGTCATAAATGTACGATCGCGATCGTACATTTGCGACCGAACATTCGTTAATTAACGAACGTTCGATCATAGAATACCATGCGGTAGTAAAGTCTACAAATTCGTTATCATAGATTTACAATCGCTATCGTAAATTTACGATCGGTATCCGAAATTTACAATCGTTAAACGATTACGATACCGATCGTTTTATAAACATGGCCCTAAACTACAAGTGCATTTGATCTAACTGAATACAACAGATAAAAGAACAAATACTTTTAACACAATAAAAGATATTTTACATTTTAAAACAAAATGGTATGTACTACTTCATACATTCCTATCCATGACCACTACTGCCTTCTGATTCTGTATTATTTCGAGGGTTTAGTTGCCCTTTAAATGGACAGCAGAATTCCCATACAGTAGTCCCATACAGTAATATACCATACTGGATTTGGCTATTACTGTATGGGACTATTGTATGGGAATTCTGCTGTCAATTTAAAGGGCAACTAAAGCCTCAAAACAATACAGAATCAGAAGACAATCTTTAACAATAGATACCATCCTCCTGATTCTGTATTGTTTTAAGGCATTAGTTGCCCTTTAAATGAACCCCGGGCAGTAAACCCCAATTTGCCTGTGTGTACCAGCTGACGCAGTCAATCAGCAATCCAGCAATATCCGTCTCCGCATCCTCTGTTCTGGCACCTGACGTAACTATTGGTGCTGGGAAATGAGACTGGTGCCAAGTAGTGACGTCAGCCGCCAGAACAGTGGATGCGGAAGCAAGCGGCAGCTGGATTCTCAAGTGAGTGACCCCAGTAGAAGTCGAGGTTCAATTTAAGGCTATTTTTAAAGCCTAAAAACCTCGACTTATAATCGAGTATATACAGTAAACCTTTAAAAACATTTGGGCCTCAAGCTTCTTTTTAACAAATTATCCAGACACCCAACACATGTGGTCTTGGTTGTTATTCTTCCAAGGGATAAAGTCTGTTAGTCTTCGTACATTAAACTTATTAAACTTATTTTTATTTCCTTTGGTGATTTTTTTTTTATTTCTCCACAGTCCTTTATTGAGACGTCGGTTGCTTTGGGTTGCGCATAGCAAGTTTTTTGCGCATAGCCAGTGAGCCAATCGTCCTCTCTCTTCAGGCAGCACCTCAACATATTTCAATTTAAATACGTTTAATGTAGTTGTCATAAGGATAATGCAATAAATAATATAAATTCCTGATACAATTCCAATGTAAAATAGTAACTATTATTTAGAGGGAAACGTAAATACAAAAAAAACCTGATGTCAGCTTTAGAAGTCAAGTCTGGTCCCCAGTGCCTGTGTCTATATCCAGGACACGGTGTGATCCTCACTCTGTTCTCTATATAATGACAGTTGTATTACCCAGTTCCTTTATTCCTTGTGACGTGACATGTGAATGACTACTGGGGAGATACTCTACAATGGTGAATGTCAAGGTTCCATCCAACCCAATCAAAATACTGATATACCTGAAATTCCTGTGTGTGAGATCCTGCACATCTCAGAACGTCAACCCTGCTTGTTATCTGGAAAGCAGAAATGTATTGGTAGAATCTGAATATACACACGATGGAGATATTCTGATTGGAGGGGTGATGATGACACATGTCTCATTGTTCAGACACAGCCCTTTATGGAAGGATTCTCAGGTTTGGAAGTGTATTGAGTAAGTAACATCCCGTTCCCAATTGTACCTTACTGAATAAATAAATGGTTTATTAACAGGAAGTAAGGGGAAGGTATCTCTTTACTATAGATTGTAGGAATCAGTTTAGATGTCTATCCCATAATCTATATGTGTGTTCTGATTGATTACAGGCCTGCAACCATTCTGTTATCCTTGGGAAGGGGAATTGTTTTTTGTTTTCAGGATGGATCATGCTTGTGATTGACATTTTAGCCATAATGTTGGCTGGAAAATGATTGGGCCAGGGAGTTCTAAATATCACAGGAACAGTGGGAACATTGGGAACATTGCAGCTTTACATCTAGAAGACAGTCACACCAGAGGAAGATAAACTCAGGTTCAGATTTAGTTTCAGACTCTGACACAGTTCAGTCCATTTCTATCAATGTTTAGGGTGAACCTTCTGTACAGACTATTTAAATGGACAGGATATTTAGAGCTAATTGTAATTTAAAGGAGAACAATAGGGATTTTTACCCTCCCACTCCTAATTAAAAAGTACCCTGGGTGAGTACCTAATGCATTAGGTTGCCATCCCTCTGTTTAGCCTGTTTAATCAGGACAATGCTGTCAAACTTTGCTTTGTGTGGTTGCCCTCCACCACCCCCCTTTTCTGCCCAGGGCCGGACAACTAATAGAAACTGAAAAAGTGCGAGGGGAACACGCAAAGCAAAGTTTGACAGCTCTGTTCTAATTAAGCTAAACCCAGGGGTGAGGAACTGGCACTTTAGGTCCTCATCCTGGGTACAAGTGATCCAGAGGAGAAGAGCAGCGAGGCCAAAGTGAATTTAATTGTCCTTTAATAATGTCATCTTTATTTTGCACACAGTTTTATAATAACCAATGTGCAAAATTCAGCCATGGAATCCTACAGCAGTCTGTATTGACAGCCATGGTAATTTATGGCCATACATATAAATCTGCAGTGGCTGCCAGAAGCAATATTCTGGCCGGGTCATTAGCAGTAGTTAGTAACATAATAACATAGTAATTGAGGTTGAATAAAGTCACACGTCCATCAATTCATCATGCAATATGTATAGTGTCTGATACTCTGTGTTTATAATTAGGGCGCTCAGAACATTATGACCAAGGGATATAATGCCAACAGTACTTTAACACTTTCAGTGCCAGGAGAATTTTGTTGTTTATTTTTGTAGGGAATATTATATATGTTTTATTTTTTAACGCGAAATATACTTGACCATGAGATTCAATAATCCTAAAATACCTGTAAAACCCACATTAACCCGAAGTAATGTCAGGTTATCGCGTGTTTTACACGTATTTTAGGGCATTGGGCCATTTCCAAATGTTTGTAATGCCCTTGAAAGTATTAAGAATTAAGAGACTGTGTTTGTACTTTCTCCATGTAAAGTTTTGCCACGATGGGAGAAACTGGAGATCTCATAGCACATCAATGTTTCTGTTTGTAGAACTTAGACTTATATTTGAAATAGGTGGTATTCAGGCACAAGTCTAGTAGGGGACACACCTACTCTAATTTAAGTTCTGTTCTGCTGAATTGAGAAATCCATTCAGATGACTTGCAAAACGTCTTCAAGAACTAAACTTCCGAGTTGTTCTGAGTTAGACCCAGATCCCATCATCATTATTCCTGACTCAAAGTGTCAATGGGAAATATCCCTGGATCAACTCTACTTTATGTATCAATACCAGTAACTTGCAACATTCCTTGTTTGTAGAAACTCATCCAGCTTTTTTTGAAAACTGAACAATGAACCTGCCATAACAACGTCCACTGGAAGACAGTTCCATAGCTTTACTGTTCTCACAGTGATAAACCCTTTCCCAACTCTACTTTATGTATCAATACCAGTAACTTGTAACATTCCTTGTTTGTAGAAACTCATCCAGCTTTTTATTAAACTGACCAATGAACCTGCCATAACAACGTCCACTGGAAGACAGTTCCATAGCTTTACCGTTCTCACAGTGACAAACCCTTTCCCAACTCTACTTTATGTATCAATACCAGTAACTTGTAACATTTCTTGTTTGTAGAAACTCATCCAGCTTTTTATTAAACTGACCAATGAACCTGCCATAACAACGTCCACTGGAAGACAGTTCCATAGCCTTACCGTTCTCACAGTGACAGAGCCCTGTTCCCGCAACCAGAACAGAGTTCCCAGGGTGCAGACCCTGTTCCAGCCACCAGAACAGAATTCCCAGGGTGCAAACCCCTATTCAAACAGCCAAAACAGGGTTTCCAGGGTGCAGAGCCCTGTTCCGGCAACCAGAGCAGAGTTCCCAGGGTGCAGACCCTGTTCCAGCCACCAGAACAGAATTCCCAGGGTGAAAACCCCTATTCAAGCAGCCAGAACAGAGTTCCCAGGGTGCAGACCCCTATTCCGGCCACCAGAACAGAATTCCCAGGGTGCAAACCCCGATTCCGGGGTTTTTTTCCACAAAACACCCCCCCAACTCAGAAATACCCATTCCTGAAATCTACACACCTTCAGCTATGTAACGCTGTAGTTCGTTTATTCATACCATCAATGGTGTGGGCGCAGTTCTTCGTAGAAGTTTGCACTTTTACCAGATTTTCCAAAAAAATTAACATCAAACAACATTCAAAAAGGTAGAAATCATGCCAAAACCCCATGGAATGTAAAAAAAAGTTACCAAATATCAATCTCCCAAATGTCCTGAATCAAACGGTATGCCATATGTTGAGATTGTAATGTGATAACACTACTGACAGTTATCATAGAATATCTACCCAAATTAACTATTATATACCCACACAGTGAGAATGGTAATGTAACCACTATGGACAGTATACTAGAAATTCTACCAAAGAAACTATAATATCCCCACAAGTGAAGATTGTAATGTCATAACCACTGACTGACAGTTAACATAGAATATCTTACCAAATTATCTACGGTTAAAAATAAAAAGTCGGAACCGGAACCGGACCGGAACCGCAACCACAAGGCCACTGCCCCAGCGTGGAGGAGGAATTACTACACGCGGTTCCGGCGATTTCGGCCATGTTCCGTCTTCCTAATGAACTGTACGGACCACTGGTAAGTAGTTATTAAAACCTCGGAGACCGGACCGGAAAACAGTGTCAAGTGCATTCCGCCAGGAATGTGTAAAAAAGCCGGAATGCAGAAGATAACAAACGTTCCTGTGCTCGACAATTCCTGCACACATCGCAGCCCCTAAAACTTAAGTGAGTGGGGACAACTGGGGGCGGGGGGGGGGAGTGCTGGGCCCCCTACCACTTTTATCTCCTTCTGTCCCTACCTCTAACTACTGCGGTCCCCTCTATCTACCTGCCTGTGTCTCGTCTTTCCCCTGCCTGTGTCTTGTCTTTCCCCATGCCTTGTCTCTCTGTCTGTCCCTGCCTGTCCATCGGCTGTCCATCTGTCCCCCTCCACTGTCTCTGCTATCTGTCCCGGCCTGTTCTTATGCATTCCCCCTCCTTTCCCCATGCCTGTTCTTTTCTGTCAAACCCTGTCTGTCCCCCTCCTTGGCCCCTCTATCCTTCCCCTCCTTTCCCTCTGTCTGTCCCCATGACTGTCACCCCCTTGTCCCTATGTCTGTCCCCCTTCCTGTTCTTCTGTTTGATCCCCCCTACCTGCCCCCTCCTGGTCCTCTGTCTATCCCACTGCCTGTCCTCTATGCTGTCCCCCTGACTGTCCCTCTATCTGTCCCCCCGCCTTTCCCTATATCTGCCTCCTTGCGGTTTCCCGCCGTACCTATATCGGCCTGCCTTGTGTCCCTCTATCGCCTCCTTGACTGTCCCTCTATCTGTGCCGCCTTGTCCCTCTGATATGCGCCCAGCTGTTGTACCTCTAATCTGCCCCTTTGCCGTCCCCCCCCTCCTTGCCCCTGCCTGTCCCCCTCATTGCCCCTGTCTGTCCCCCTGCTGTTCCCCCTCCTTGCCCCTCTGTCTGTCCCCCTGCCTGTCCCTCTATCTGTCCCCCTGTCTGTCCCTCGCCTGTCCAGCTATCTGCCTCATTGCTGTTACCGTCTTCCCCCTCCTTGCCCCTCGGGTCTATCCCCCTCCTTCCCCTCGTCTGTCACCTCTGTATCGGTCCCCCTGTCTTCCCCACTCCTTGCCCCCCTCTTCTGTCCCCCCCTTCTTGCCCCTACTTGCTGTCTCATCTATCTGCCTCCGTGCTGTCCCTCTATCTGTCGCCCTCCTGCCTTGTCCTCTATCTGGACCTGCCGGTCCCTTTATCGGCCCCTTTGCCTGTCCCCTCCTTGCCCCTGTCTGTCCACCCTGGGTCCCCCTCCTTGCCCTCTCTGTCCCCTGCCTGTCCCCTCTATCTGTCACCTGTTCTTTTGGCCCTCGCCGTCCCTCTATCGCTCCTTGCTGTCCCCGTTCTGTCCCCCTCCTTGCCCTCTGTCTGTCCCTCTCTTGCCCTCTTCTGTCCCCATTGCCTTTGTACCTCTGTTCTGGTCCCCCTGTCTTTCCCCCTCCTTGCCTCTGTCTGTCCCCCTCCGTGCCCATCTTTGCTTTGTCCTCTATCGGCCTCCTTGCTGTCCCTCTATCTGTCGCCTGCCTGTCCCTCTATTCTGTAGACCCATGTACCTCCTATCTGTCGCCCTGCCTGTCCCTCTATCTGTCGCCCTGCCTGTCTCTCTATCTGTCGCCCTGCCTGTCCCTCTATCTGTCGCCCTGCCTGTCCCTCTATCGCCCCTTGCCTTTCATCTTTTTTGCACCTCTGCGTCCTTTTTCTGTCCCTGAACTATCCTTCTACCTGTCCCTCCATCTGTTCCTGTCTGTGCCCCTACCTGTCCCTCTGTCTGTGCCATCAAGCATGTCCCCCTCCTTGCCTCTCTTGTCCCAGCCTGTCCTCTATCTTCCCATTGTCTGCCCCCGCCTGTCCCTAACTGCCTCCTGCTGTTCCCCTGCTGTCCCTCTATCTGTCCCCCTGCCTGTCCCTCTATCTGCCCTTGCCTGTTCCCCTTATCTGTATCCTTGCTGTCCCTCTATCGCCTCCTGCGTGTCCCTCTATCTGGTCGCCCTGCCTGTTCCCTCTATCTGTCGCTCTGCTGTACCTTCTTCTGTGCTCTGCCGTCACTCGATCTGTCTCCCTGTCTGCGTCCCTCTATCTGCCTCCCATGCTGTGCCTCTATATGCTCATTGCTGTGGCCTCTATCGGTCCCCTGCCTGTCCCTATCTGTCCCCCTGCCTGCCACATCTATCTGTCCCCCTTCGTCATTCTTTTTGCACCTATGACCTATGTCTCTTCTATCTGTCCCTCTGTCTATCCTTTACCGTCCCTCAATCTGTTTCCTCTGCCTATTCCCCCATTCTGTGCCCCTGTCGATCCCTTCTGTCGTCCCCCTGCCTCTGCCTGCGGTCTGCCCCCCTGACTGTCCCCCTCTGTCGATCCCCCTGCCTGTCCTTTGTTCTGCCCCTGCCATACATCTATCTGTCCCTATATCTGTCTCCCTGCCAGTCCTCTACTGTCCCTATAGCTGTCCTCCCTGCCTGTCCCTCTATCTGCCCCTTGCATGTCCATCTTTTTTGCACCTCTGCATGTCTTCTAGCTGTCCCTGACTATCCTTCTACCTGTACCTCCATCTGTTCCAGTCGTGCCCTTACCTGTCCCTCTGTCTGTGCCCCTGCCTGTCCCCTCCTTGACTCTCTGTCCCCCTGCCTGTCCCCCACCTGTCCCTCTATCTGTCCCCCTGTCTGTCCCTCGCTGTCCCTCTATCTGCCTCCTTGCTGTTCCCCGTCTGTCCCCCCTCCTTGACCCTCTGTCTATCCCCCTCCTTGCCCCTCGTTCTGTCCCTCTGTCTGTCCCCCTGCTTCCCCCCTCCTTTGCCCCTTGTTCTGTCCCCCGTCTTGCCCCTCTTGCCTGTCCCTCTATCGCCTCCTGTGTCGCCTATCTGTCGCCCATCCATTTCCCTCTATCTGTCGCCACTGCCTGTCCCTCTATCTGCCCCTTTGCCTGTCCCCCTCCTTGCCCCTGTCTGTCCCCCTGCCGTCCCACTCCTTGCCCCTCTCTGTCCCCCTGCCTGTCCCTCTATCTGTCCCCCTGTTGTCCCCTCGCCTGTCCCTCATCTGCCTCCTTGCTGTTCCCCGTCTGTCCCCCTCCTTGCCCCTCTTGTCTGTCCCTCTCCTTGCCCCTTGTTCTGTTCCCTGCCTGTTACCTCTGTCTGTCCCCCGGTTTCCCCCTCCTTGCCCCTCTGTCTGTCCCCTCCTGCCCCTCCTTGCGGGATGTCCCTCTATCTGCCTCCTTGCGTCCCTCTATCTGTCGCCTGCATGTCCTAATCTGCGCCCTGCCTGGTCCCTCTATCTGTCGCCTGCCTGTCCCTCTATTGTCGCCCTGCCTGTCCCTCTATTCTGTCGCCCTGCCTGTCCCTCTATCTGTCGCAATGCCTGTCCTCTATCTGCCCTTTGCCTTTCATCTTTTTGCACTCTGCCTGTCCTTCTGCTGTCCCCTTCTGACTATCCTTCTACTGTCCCTCCATCTGTTCCTGTCTGTGCACCTACTGTCCCTTCTGTCTGTGCCCCGCTGTCCCCCTCCTTGCCTCTCCCTTGTTCACCCTTGGCCTGTGCCCTCTATCTTTTCCCCTGTCTGTCCCAGACATGTCCATATATCTGGCCTCCTTTCTGTTCCCCTGCCGTTCCCTCTATCTGGTTTCCCCCCTGACCTTTTGTCTCCTTTCATCTGCCCATTGCCTGTCCCTTCCCTTCTATCTGTCTCTTGTGTCCCTCTATCTGCCTCCTGCTGTCCCTCTATCTGTCGCCCTGCGTTTCACTCTATCTGTCGCTCTGCCTGTCCCTCTTATCTGTCGCTCTGCCTGTCCCGTATCTGTCATGCCTGTCGGTCCCTCTCTCTGCCTCCATGCTGTGCCTCACTGCCTCATTGCTGTGCCTCTATCTGTCCCCCTGCCTGTCCATCTATCTGTCCCTCTCCTGCCCCTCTATCTGCCCCCTTGCCTGTCCATCTTTTTGCCCCTCTGCCTGTCCTTCTATCTGTCCCTCTTGTCTATTACTTCTACTGTCCCTCCATCTGTTCCTCTGCCTATCCCCATCTGTGCCCTGGTCTATACCTCTGTCTGTCCCCCTGCCTAACCCGCTGTCTGCCCCCTGCCTGTCCCCCTCTGTCTATCCCCCTGCTGTTCTTTGTCTGTCCCCTGCCAGTCCTCTATCGTACCCTATATCTGTCTCCCTGCCAGTCCTCCCCTCATCTGTCACATAGCGATCTACCTGCCTGTCCCTCTATCTGCCCCTTTGCCTCGTCCATTTTTTTTGCACCTCTGACTGTCATTCTATCTGTCCCATGACTATCCTTCTACCTTCCCTCCATTGTTCCGTCTGTGCCCCTTACCTGTCCCCTGTCTGGGCCTGCCTGTCCCCTCCTTGGCCTCTCCTTGTCCCTGCCTGTCCCCAGCCATGTCCCTATATCGCCTCCTTGCTTTCCCCTGCCTGTCCCTCTGATCTGGTCTCCCTGCCTGTCCTCTATCTGACCACCTTGCATGTCCATCTTTTTGCACCTATGCCTGTCTTCTATCTGTCCCCTGTCTATCCTTCTACCTGTCACACTTCTGGTCCTATGCCTGTCCTCTTTCTGTCCCCATTGCCTGTCAACTCTGTCTGTCCTTGCTGACCCCCTCTCCTTCTGCCGCTGTTCTGTCCCTCTGCCTGCCCCCCTCCTTGCACCTGTTCTGTCCCAAACATGTACGACTATCGCATCCTTGCTTTGTGCCTCTATTGTCCCCCTGCCTATCCTCTATCTGCCTCCCCATGCCGTCCATCTATCTGTCCCCCTTCCTGTCCCTCTATCTGCCCCCTTGCTGTCCATCTTTTTGCACCTCTGCCTTGTCCTCTATCTGTCCCTCTGTCTAGCCTTCTACCTGTCCATCCATCTGTTCCTCTGCCTATTCCCCCATATGTGCCCCTGCATGTCCCTTCGTCTGTCCCCTTGCCCTATCCCTCGGTCTGCCCCCCTGCCTGGTCCCCCTAGTCTATCCCCCTGCCTGTTCCTTTGCTGTCCCCTGCCAGTCCTCTATCGGTCCCTATACTGGTATCCCTGCCTGTCCCCTATTCTGCCCCTTGCATGTCACATCTTTTGCAACCTCTGCCGTGCTTCTATCTGTCCCCTCTTTTGTTAAATTTCCCTTTACCTGTCCCTCCCATCTGTTCCTCTGCGTACCTCTAATGCCCCCCTTGACAGTCCATCTTTTTGCTCCTTTGCTTGTCCTTCTATTCTGTCTTCCTGCCTATCCTTCTATCGTAACCGTCGTCATTTATACCTGTCCCTTTACTGTTCTCTGCCTGGTTCCCTTATCATGTCCCCTGCCTTTCATTCTTTGCATCTCTGGCCTGTCCCTGTCTGTTCCCTTGTGTTGTCCCACCTGCCTGTCCCTCTATTTGTCCACCTCCGTCCCACGATCTTCGGCCTTGCCTGTCCCTCGATCGTCCCCCTGCCTCCAAATCGCCCCCTGCCGGTCCATCTCTTTGGATGTCCCTTCATATCTGTCTTCTTGCCTATCCTTCGTATCTGCTTCCCATGTCGTCTTTATACTGTCCATTTAATCGTCTTCTGCCTGTCCCATTATCTCGACCCTGCCTGTCCTCATCGTCCTCCTCTTGTTGATTGCCGGTTACCTTCTCTTGTCCTGCCTGTCCCTCTCTTGTACCTCCTGCCTGTCCCTCTATTCGTCCCCCAGCCATGTCCCTCTTCTGTCCACTGCTACTCCCTCTATCTGTCCCCCTGCATGTGCCCTCGTATCTATCCCCTAGCCTGTCCTTCTGTCTGTCCCTCTATCGGCCTCCTGCTTGTCCTTCATCAGTTTCTTCTGTTTTTCCCTCTATTTTCCCCCTGCCTGTCCTATCTGCTCCCCAGCCTGTCCCTGCTACTAGGTCCCTCTTTCTGTCACCCTCTCGTGTCCTCTATCGTCTGTACCTGCTGTCCACTTCTGTTCCCCTTGCCTGCCCTTCTATATGTCTCCCTGTCTGTCCTTATACATGTCCCTTCTATCTTGTTCCTTTTCCGTCCCCTATCTCGTGCCCCTGCATGTCCCTTATCGCCCGTCTGTCCTTCTGCTTTCCCTCTGACTTTTCCTCTATCTGTACTTTATCAGTTCCCCCTGTTGTCTTCTGCCTATCACTCTATCTGCCCCCCTTGGTTGTCCCTCTATCTGTCCTTTGCCCTGTCCTATAGGAGGACAGATTAGCTGGGACAGGCGAGAGGGGGACAGATAAGACAGGCAAGGGACAGACAGGGTGGACAGAGAGAGACACAGGCAGGGGGCAGATAAAGGGAAGGTAAGAGTGACCAGAGGGAGAAAAAGTAGTCGCGTTCCCAGCACACAAAAGTAGGTAGGGACCAGCACCCACACCTCCACCCCCAGTTCAGTGTCCACAACTCACATAAGCTTCAGGTGTGCTTCTGCCGATGGCAGATAATCCTTGTGCTCTGCTATTCTGTAAGTGCACTGATCATTTCTCTTATGTTCCAGCCTTTTTCACATTGAGCCGGAATGCACCGGTCATTGTGTTTGGTCCGGTTCCGGATTTTACTTACCGGCAGCACGGACAGTAACTGGAGTTTCATTAAAAGTCAGAAGACAGACTGGATCGCCGGAAACCCCCTCCCCCCTTCTCGCTGGAGGCAATGGACTTTTTGCGGTTCCGGTCCAGTTCCAGATTTTTATTTTTACCGGGGATTGTTATTTCATTTAATAGATAAGAATAGTGCAAAATGAACAGATTGTTTGTTTTTCAAATTAAATGTTTACTTTGATCATAGATCTAGAGGTATACTATATCGTTCCATGCCAGTCCCACTATCTGTTCCCTCATTCTGTCCTTCGCTGTCCCTCAAATCTGTCCTTCTGCCTGTCCCTCTATCTTTGCCTGTCCTCATTTCGGCCCTTGCCGTCCCTCATCAGTCCTCTTGCCTGTCCCTCAATCTGTCCTTCATGCCTGTCCTCTATCTGTCCTCTGCCTGTCCCTTATCTGCCCTAGTCCTCTCGCTATGCCTGTACCTATCTAGTCCTTCTGACGCCTCTATTGCTCGGCCTGTCCTCTATGATGTCCTACTAGTCTTCTGGCCTGTCCCTCTATCTGTCCTTTCTGCCTGTCCCTCTATCTGTTCCCTCTGCTTGTCCTTGTTTGTCCCTTATTGTCTGTCTCCTATCTGTTGCACCTGCTGTCCCTCAATCTTCATTCTTGCTGTCGCTCTCATCTGATCCCTCCATAGCCTGTTCTCTCATGTCACTCTGCTTGGTCCCTCATTGCTACTATACCCTCTACACAAACATTTACTGTACAATCAAAATCACCAGATACACAGCTGCACATCACTGACACCACAAGCCCAAACCACACACACAGGAAACAAACACTGTATTGTACATAATAAACACAATTTACATAATATAATACATATAAGCATAAAAGCACATGGGTGCAACACCACACTACTCGGCTCCATATACTCCCAAAAACATTCAACAAAAAAACACATACACCTCGTACACATACACCTCTATACACATTCCTACACTTAGAACCACAAGCACACCGTAAATGAAACAACACGCTGGTGCACACTCACTGCTTTATACACACGCATAAAGCAGTGCTAAAAGATTCTAGACACACCCAGACTACATGCACATTATAGATGTATGTATTACTTGGATTTTAATAAGGCTTGGTTTGATGCCGTCAACCTATAGGCGAACCCCTAACACTAATAAGCTAAGGTCTGTTCGATGGCTGGGTTGGCACATTTGTACAAGAATAGTAAGTGGTAATGGATAGGAACCAAAGAGTTGTTGTTAAACAGGGGCTTCATCATGATAGGATGGGGGTTATTGTCAGCAAGGATTCGGTGTTTGCTGACGGACAGAAACTTTGCCTGACCATTAAAAACTGTGAGGATATGCAATGGCTGGCAGTTGGATCTAGATAGATTGTCACATTAGGCTGATGAAAAAATCAAGTGTTGATAATGTAAAAGGATGCATGCTGGCAAGCAGTGCCAGGCGGCACAGCCAGAGCCAGTAGATATTTCTTGTTGTTTATATGAAGTATAGATTCAAGAGGAGGAAAATGTCTCTCCCTCTAACAAAGCATTGGTAAGGACATCATTTGGGAATATGCCAGTGCAATTTTGGAATCCTGTGTACAAAAAAGGACAATTGGGAAAGGGTTCAGAGAAGAGCAAACTAAAATTAATAAGCGGGGGTGGAGGAAGCTTGAATATGAAGAGAGACTGGAAAAAGTTACAATTATGTACGCTGGAGAAAAGGCGCTCGTGGGGGTATGATTACTGTGTATAAATTACATATCGGGACCATACAAAAACATATGGGGCATTGTTCCCCAATAGAAATGTGAGAGGACACAAGGAATCCCTAAGACTTGAAAGAAATGAAGTTTAGTCTTAAGTTCGGAAAAGATTTTCACTGTCCGAGAATTAGTAAAAATATGGGAAACTTGTCTTCAGTGGCCATGTCGATGGCACAGGTCATTGGATATTTTAGGCAAAAAATCTGATGAGTTTCTGGCAAACAGGGAGGGATGTTGCAGGTCATGGTATTGATACATAAAAGTAGAGATCCAGGGATATTTTAAATTGTCCAATGGAGTCAGGAACCAAATTTTGGGTTTTTTTTCTTTGCCTTCCTCTGAACTCAACCAGTTAGGCAGGAAATGAGGAATGGGGGTATGCTGAGGAGGTTGGACTGGAGGATGATGCCTTATTCAACCTCAAATGCTATTTAACTAATACACACACTCAGCTACAAACTCAAAAAACAATTTAAATGAGATCAATAGCTGCCACAGACAGCCACTCTGGTACACACATATATACAACACATAAAACATTTACAAATTAGTTTTGTTACCACACAAATGCAATTCTATTTCACACACAACCTGCTACACACGCATTAGACTTTTCCAAACTTCTAAACAACAGGACAAAGTTCACACTCTATACACTCACTCACACATACATTCTTATACGATGCCAAAAAGCCCAGACACCCAAACACACATATAAATACATGCAAAAAATTACACTCAGAAATATTTTAAACATCTTACACATACTTTGTATACACATACAAATAGCTACACAACATTCATTCTGTCACAAAATACTTACTACAGGACAATACATAAAATCCTTTCCCACAACATTACATACATTGTCAACCTACACAAATATACATAATTGCACACACATATTCACTCCAAAACAGTTTGATGCAGGGTGCAAACCCCCATTCTGACAAGCAGAACACAGTTCACAGGGTACAGACACTAGTTCTGGCTTCAAAACAGTTCCAGTGTGCCAGACCGCCATTCGGCCATTAGAATAGTGTAGACACGAGTTCCCGGTGCAGAGCCCCGTCCTGGCAACGAATAACATAGTTCCCAGGAGTGCAGACCCTGTTTTGGCCCCTAGAAAGAGTACCCAGGTGCAGACCCTGTTCTGCCACCCGAACAGAGTTCCAGGGTGGCAGACCTGTTCCAGCCACCAGAACAGACAGTTCACCAGGGTTGCAGACCCTGTTTCCAGCCACAGAACAGAGTTCCAGGGTTGCACGACCCTGTTCCAGCCACCAGAAAACAGTTCCAGGGTTGCAGACCGTTCCAGCCACCAGAAACAGAGTTCCCAGGGTTGCAGACCCGTTCAGCCACCAGAACAGGAGTTTCACAGGGTGCAGACCTCGTTCAGCCACCAGAACAGAGTCCAGGGGCAGACCCTGTTCCAGCCAACCAGAAAGAGTTCCCAGGGTGCAGACCCTGTTCCAGCCACCAGAACAGCAGTTCCCAGGGTGCAGACCCTGTTTCCAGCCACCACCAGAACAAGTTCCAGGGTGCAGACCCTGTTCCAGCCACCAGGAAACAGAGTTCCCAGGTGCAGACCCTGTTCGCCACCAGAACAGAGTTCCAGGGTGCAGACACCTGTTCCAGCCACCGAACAGAGTTACAGGGTGCAGGACCCTGTTCCAGCAACCAGAACAGAGTTCCAGGGTGCAAAAAACCCCTATTCAAGCAGCCAGAACAGAGTTCCAGGGTGCAAACCCCTGTTTTGGCCCATTAGAACAGGATCTTCCCAGGACGTTGCACCACCCCGTGTTCGGCCCCTTGAACCAGAGTTCCCAGGGTACAGAGCCCTGTTCGCAACCAGAAACAGAGTTCCCAGGGTTGCAGACCCTGTTACCAAGGCCCCAGAACAGAATTTCCCAGGGGGCAAACACCCTATTCAAACAGCTCAAAACAGGGTTTCACAGGGTGCAGAGCCTGTTCCGGCAACCAGAAGCAGAGTTCCCAGGGTGCAGGGACCCATGTCCAGCCACCAGAACAGAATATCCAGGGTGAAAACCCCTATTCAAGCAGCCAGAACAGAGTGTTCCACCGGGTGCAGCCACCTACTATTCCGGCCACCAGAACAGAAATTTCCCAGGGTGCAAACCCCATTTGGCAGCCAACGAAAACACGATAAAGAGTTTTTGGGGGTGCAAGACCCTGTGTATGTGTCAGAACAGAGGTTCCCAGGGTCAGCACCCCATTTCTGCGCCAGATAAGAGGCCCAGGGTGTAAAACCTGTTCCCAGTGCCAGAAACGAGGCCAAAGGGAGTCCAGACCCCTGTTCCGGGCAGCCAGAAACAGAGCCAAAAGCATCCAGACCCCTGCTTTCCGGCACGCAGAAAGAACACAAAGGGGGCCAGAACCCCCGTTCCGGCAGCCAGAACAGAGCCAAAGAGGCTCAGGACGTCCATCATTCGGCAGCAGAAAGAGGAGCCAAAGGGGTCCAGACCCCGTTCCGGCAGCCAGGCAAACAGAGCCAAAGGCAGTCCAGCGACCACCGTTCCGGCAGACCAGAACAGAACCAAAGGGTCACAGACCCCCGTTTCCGGCAGCCAGAAACATAGCCAAAACCATCAAGAACCCCCGTTCCGGTGCCAGAAGAAAGCCAAAGGGTCCAGAATTCTTCCAAGCAGCCGAGAAAAGAGCCAAAGGGGTTCCCAGACCACCGTTCGTCAGCCAGAAGAACGTCACAAAAGTACCAGACCCCCGTTCCGGCGGCCAGAGAACAGAGCCAAAAGGGTTCAGACACCCGTTCGGCAGCACAGACAGAGCAAAGGGGTCCAGGACCCCAGTTCCGGCGGCCAGACAACGAGTCACAAAGCATCCAGACCCCCGTTCCAGCGGCCTACCATAACAGAGCCAAAAGACATCCAGACCCCATTTCCGGCAGCCAGAAAGAGCCAAAAGCATCAGCCCCCATTCACGGCAGACCGGAACAGAAGCAAAGGGTTTTCAGGGAACCCCCGTCCGGCAGCAGAACAGAGCCAAAAGCATCAGACCCCATTAACGAGAGCAGCACGAACAGAGGCCAAAAGCATCTAAACCCCCATTCCGGCGCCGAACCAGAGCCCAAGCATCCAGACCCCGTTCCGGCAGCCAGAAACAGAGCCAAAAGCATCCAGACCCCCGTTCGGCAGCAGAACAAGAAGCCCAAAAAAGCATCCAGACCCCCGTTTCGGCAGCAGAACAGAGCAAAATTCATCCGACCCCCATTCCGCAGCCAGAACAGAGACAAAGGCATCTAAACCCCATTCCGGGCACCGAGAACAGAGCCAAAAAAAGCATCCAGTCCCCGTTCCGGCGCGGGAGGGAACAGAGCCAAAAGCATCTCCAGACCCCCATTTCCGGCAGCCGGAACAGAACCAAAGGGGTCCAGACCCCATTCCGGTGGCCAGAACAGAGCCAAAAGCATCCAGACCCCCGTTCCGGCGTCAGAGAACAGGGCCAAAAAGTGTCCAGACCCCCGTTCCGGCAGCCAGACAGAGCCAAAGGGGTTCAGACCCCGTTTCCGGCAGCCAGAAACAGAGCCAAAGGGGTCCAGACCCCCGTTCTGGGCGGCAGAAACAGAGTCAAAAGCATCCAGACCCCCGTTCCCGGCGGCCAATTAACAGAGCCAAAAGCATCCAGACCCCCATTCCGGCAGCCGGAACAGAGGCCAAAGGGTTCAGACCCCCGTTCCGGCTGCCAGAACAGAGCCAAAAAGCATCCAATACCCCCGTTCCGGCAGCCAGCAGGAACACAGCCAAAAGCATCCAGGACCCCCATTCCGGCAGCACAGTAGAACAGAGCCAAAAGCATCTCTAACCCCCATTCCGGCACCCAGAACAGAGCACAAAAGCATCCAGACCCCTGTTCCGGCAGCCGGAACGAGCCAAAAAGCATCCCGACCCCCATTCCGGCAGCCGGAAACAGATCCAAAGGGGTCCAGACCCCGTTCCGGTGGCCAGAACAGAGCCAAAGGTGTCCAGACCCCGTTCCGCAGCCAGAAACAGAGCCAAAGGTGTTCCAGACCCCCGTTCCGGCAGCCAGCAGAAACAGAGCCAAAGGGTTTCCGACCCCCGTTCCAGCGGCCAGACAGAACAGAGCCAAAAGCATCCAGACCCCCCGTTCCAGCAGCCAGAACAGAGCCCAAAGCATCCAGACCCCCATTCCGGCAGCGGCAGAGCAAGAGCCAAAGGGGTTCAGGACCTTTTTTTTTTTTTTTCTTTTTTTTCCGTTCCGGCGGCCAGACCAGAACAGAGCCAAAAGCACCAGACCCCCATTACGGCAGCCGGAAACAGATCCAAAGGGTCCAGACCCCCGTTCCGGTGGCCAGAACAGAGCCAAAGGTGTCCAGACCCCGTTGCGGCAGCCAGAACAGAGCCAAAGGTGTCCAGACCCCCGTTCCGGCAGCCAGACAGAGCCAAAGGGTTTCAGACCCCCGTTCAGCGGCCAGAACAGAGCCAACACGCATCCAGACCACCGTTGCAGGCAGTCAGAACAGAGCCAAAAGCATCCAGACCCCCATTCGACAGCCGGAACAGAGCCAAAGGGGTTCAGACCCCCGTTCCGGCGGCCAGAACAGAGCCAAAAGCATCCAGACCCCGTTCCGGCAGCCAGAACAGAGCCAAAAGCATCAGACCCCATCCGGCAGCCCAGAACAGAGCCAAAAGCATCTAACCCCATTCCGGCATCCAGAACAGAGCCAAAAGCATGCAGACCCCGTTCCGGAAACCAGAACAGAGCCAAAAGCATCCAGGACCCCCATTCCGGCAGCCAGCAACAGAGGACAAAGGCATTAAACCCCCATTCCGGCACCGAGAACAGAGGCCCAAAAGCATCCAGTCCCCGTTTCCGGCAGCGGGAACAGAGCCAAAAGCATTCAGACCCCCATTCCGGCAGCCGGAACAGAACCAAAGGGGCAGACCCCATTCCGTGGCCAGAACGGAGGCCAAAAGCATCCAGACCCCCGTTCCGGCAGTCAGAAAACAGGGCCAAAAGTGTCCAGACCCCCCGTTCCGGCAGCCAGAACAGAGCCAAAGGGGTTCAGACCCCCGTTCCGGCAGCCAGAACAGAGCCAAAGGGGTCCAGACCCCGTTTCTGGCGGCCAGAAACAGAGTCCAAAAGCATCCAGACCCCCGTTCCGGCGGCCATAAACAGAGCCAAAAAGCACTCCAGACCCCATTCCGGCAAGCCGGAACAGAGCCAAAGGGTTTCAGACCCCCGTTCCGGCTGCCAGCAGAACAGAGCCAAAAGCATCCATACCCCGTTCCGGCAGCCAGAAACACCAGCCAAAAGCATCCAGACCCCATTCGGCAGCCAGAACGAGCAAAAAGCATCTAAACCCCCATTCCGGCACCCAGAACAGAGCCAAAAGCATCCAGACCCCTGTTCCGGCAGCCGGAACAGAGCCAAAAGCATCCAGACCCCCATTCCGGCAGCCGGAACAGATCCAAAGGGGTCCAGACCCCCGTTCCGGTGGCCAGAACAGAGCCAAAGGTGTCCAGACCCCCGTTCCGGCAGCCAAAACAGAGCCAAAGGTGTCCAGACCCCCGTTCCGGCAGCCAGAACAGAGCCAAAGGGTTTCAGACCCCCGTTCCAGCGGCCAGAACGAGGCCAAAAGCATCCAGACCCCCATTCCGGCAGCCAGAACAGAGCCAAAAGCATCAGACCCCCGTTCGGCAGCCGGAAACAGAGCCAAAGGGGTTCAGGACCCCGTTTCCAGCAGCCCCGAACAGAGCCAAAACCATCCAGACCCCCATTCCGGCGGCCAGCAGAACAGAGCCAAAAGCATCCAGACCCCATTCCGGCAGCCGGGAACAGAGCCCAAATGGGTTTAGACCCCCGTTCCAGCAGCTGAACAGAGCACAAAAACCATCCAGACCCCCAATTCGGCGGCCAGCAGAACAGAAAGCCAAAAGCATCCAGACCCCCATTTCCGGCAAGCCGGAAACAGAGCCAAAGGGGTTCAGACCCCCGTTCCGGCCAGCCAGAACAGAGCCAAAAGCATCCAGACCCCCGTTCCGGCAGCCAGAACAGAGCCAAAAGCATCCAGACCCCCATTCCGGCAGCCAGAACAGAGCCAAAAGCATCCAGACCCCCGTTCCGGCAGCCGGAACAGAGCCAAAGGGGTTCAGACCCCCGTTCCAGCAGCCTGAACAGAGCCAAAACCATCCAGACCCCCATTCCGGCGGCCAGAAACAGAGAGCCAAAAGCATCCAGACCCCATTCGGCAGCCGGAAACAGAGCCCAAAGGGGTTCGACCCCCGTTCCGGCAGCCAGAACAGAGCCAAAAGCATCCAGACCCCCGTTCCGGCAGCCAGAAACAGAGCCCAAAAAGCATCCAGACCCCCATTCCGGCAGCCAGAACAGAGCCAAAAGATCCAGACCCCCGTCCGCAGCCGGAACAGAGCCAAGGGTTAGACCCCCGTTCCGGCGGCCAGAACAGAGCCAAAAGCATCCAGACCCCCGTTCCGGCGGCCAGAACAGAGCCAAAAGCATCCAGACCCTCATTCCGGCAGCCAGAACAGAGCCAAAAGCATCCAGACCCCCATTCCGCACTCAGAACAGAGCCAAAAGCATCCAGACCCCCATTCTGCCACCCAGAACAGAGCCAAAAGCATCCAGACCCCCGTTCCGGCAGCCGGAACAGAGCCAAAGGGGTTCAGACCCCCGTTCCAGCAGCCTGAACAGAGCCAAAACCATCCAGACCCCATTCCGGCGGCCAGCGAACAGAGCCAAAAGCATCCAGACCCCCATTCCGGCAGGCCGGAAACAGAGCCAAGGGTCAGACCCCCGTTCCGGCGGCCAGAACAGAGCCAAAAGCACAGACCCCATTCCGGCGGCCAAGAACAGAGCCAAAAGCATCCAGACCCCCAATTCCGGCAGCCGGAACAGAGCCAAAGGGGTTCAGACCCCCGTTCCGGCGGCCCAGCAAAACAGAGCCAAAAGCATCCGGACCCCCGTTCCGGCGGCCAGAAACAGAGCCAAAAGCATCCAGACCCCTCATTCCGGCAGCCAGAACAGAGCCAAAAGCATCCAGACCCATCCGGCGCACTAGAACAGAGCCAAAAGCATCCAGACCCCCATTCTGCCACCCAGAACAGAGCCAAAAAGCATCCAACCCCGTTCCGGCAGCCGGAACAGAGCCAAAGGGGTTCAGACCCCGTTCCAGCAGCTGAACAGAGCCAAAAGCATCCATACCCCCGTTCCGGCAGCCAGAACACAGCCAAAAGCATCCAGACCCCCATTCCGGCAGCCAGAACAGAGCCAAAAGCATCTAAACCCCCATTCCGGCACCAGAACAGAGCCAAAAGCATCCAGACCCTGTTCCGGCAGCCGGAACAGAGCCAAAAGCATCCAGACCCCCATTCCGGCAACCGGAAACAGATCCAAAAGGGGTCCAGACCCCCGTTCCGGTGGCCAGAACAGAGCCAAAGGTGTCAGACCCCCGTTCCGGCAGCCAGAACAGAGCCAAAGGTGTCCAGACCCCCGTTCGGCAGTCCAGAACAGAGCCAAAGGGTTTCAGACCCCGTTTCCAGCGGCCAGAAACAGAGCCAAAAGCAATCACAGACCCCCATTCCGGCAGCCAGAACAGAGCCAAAAGCATCCAGACCCCCGTTCCGGCAGCCGGAACAGAGCCAAAGGGGTCAGGACCCCCGTTCCAGCAGCACCACCGAAACAGAGCCAAAACCATCCAGAACCCCCATTCGGCGGCAGGCACAGAACAGAGCCAAAAGCATCCAGACCCCCATTCCGGCAGCCGGAACAGAGCCAAATGGGTTTTTTAGACCCCCGTCCAGCAGCCTGAACAGAGCCAAAACCATCCAGACCCCCATTCGGCGGCCAGAACAGAGCCAAAAGCATCAGACCCCCATTCCGGCAGCCGGAACAGAGCCAAAGGGGTTCAGACCCCCGTTCCGGCAGCCAGAAACAGAGCCAAAAGCATCCAGACCCCCGTGTCGGCAGCAAGAACAGAGCCAAAAGCATCCAGACCCCCATTCCGGCAGCCAGAAACAGAGCCAAAAGCATCCAGACCCCCGTTCGGCAGGCGGAACAGAGCCAAAGGGGTTCAGACCCCCGTTCCAGCAGACTGAACAGAGCCAAAACCAATCCAGGACCCCCATTCCGGCGGCCAGAACAGAGCCTCAAAAGCATCCAGACCCCCATTCCGGCAGCCGGAACAGAGCCAAAGGGGTTCAGACCCGTTCGGACAGCAAGAACAGAACCAAAAAGCATCCAGACCCCCGTTCGGCAGCCAAGAAACAGAGCCAAAAGCATCCCAGACCCCCATTCCGGCAGCCAGAACAGAGCCAAAAGCATCCAGACCCCCGTTCCGGCAGACAAGAACAGAGCAAAAGCATTCCAGACCCCCATTTCCGGCAGCCAGAAACAGAGCCAAAAGCATCCGACCCCGTTCCGGCAGCCGGAACAGAGCCAAAGGGGTTCAGACCCCCGTTCCAAGCAGCCTGAACAGAGCCAAAAAACCATCCAGACCCCCCATTCCGGCGGCCAGAAACAGAGCCAAAAGCATCCAGACCCCATTCCGGCAGCCGGAACAGAGCCAAAGGGGTTCAGACCCCCGTTCCGGCGGCCAGAACAGAGCCAAAAGCATCCAGACCCCCGTTCCGGCGGCCAGAACAGAGCCAAAAGCATCCAGACCCTCATTCCGGCAGCCAGGAACAGAGCCAAAAAGCATTCCAGGACCCCCATTCCGGCACTCAGAACAGAGCCAAAAGCATCCAGACCCCCATTCTGCCACCCCAGCAACAGAGCAAAGCATCCAGACCCCCGTTCCGGCAGCCGGAACAGAGCCAAAGGGGTTCAGACCCCCGGTTCCAGCAGCCTGAACAGAGCCAAAACCATCCAGACCCCATTCGGCGGCCAGAAACAGAGCCAAAAGCAATCCAGACCCAATTCCGGCAGCCGGAACAGAGCCAAAGGGGTTCAGGACCCCGTGTCCGGCGGCCCAGAACAGAGCCAAAAGCATCCAGGACCCCATTTCCGGCGGCCAGAACAGAGCCAAAAGCATCCCGACCCCATTCCGGCCAGCCGGAAACAGAGCCAAAGGGGTTAGAACCCCGTTCCGGCGGCCAAGAACAGAGCCAAAAGCATCCAGACCCCCGTTCCGGCGGCCAGAACAGAGCAAAAGATCCAGACCCTCATTCCGCAGGCCAGCAGAACAGAGCACAACAGAGCCAAAAGCATCCAGACCCCCATTCCGGCACTCAGAACAGAGCCAAAAAGCATCCAGACCCCCATTCTGCCACCCAGAAACAGAGCCAAAAGCATCCAGACCCGTTCCGGCAGCCGAACAGAGCCAAAGGGGTTCAGACCCCGTTCCAGCAGCCTCTGAACAGAGCCAAAAACCATCCAGACCCCCTCCGGCGGCCAGAAACAGGGGCAAAAAAAGCATCCAGACCCCCATTCGGCAGCCGGAACGAGCCAAAGGGGTTTCAGACCCCCGTTCGGCGGCCAGAACAGAGAGCCAAAAGCATCAGACCCCCGTTCCGGCGGCCAGAAACAGAGCAAAAGCATCCAGACCCTCATTTCCGGCAGCCAGAACAGAGCCAAAAGCATCCAGACCCCACATTCCGGCACTCAGAAACAGAGGCCAAAAGAATCCAGACCCCCATTCTGCACCCAGAACAGAGACCACAAGCATAGACCTCCATTCCGGCAGCCAGAACAGAGCCAAAAGCATCCAGACCACCATTTCCAGCAGCCGGAACAGAGCCAAAGGGGTCCAGACCCCCGTTCCGGCGACCAGAACAGAGCCAAAAGCATCCAGACCCCCGTTCTGGCGACCAGAACAGAGCCAAAAGCATACACACCCCCATTCCGGCAGCCGGAACAGAGCCAAAAGGGTCCAGACCCCCGTTCTGGCGACCAGAACAGAGCCAAAAGCATCCAGACCCCCATTCCGGCACCCAGAACAGAGCCCAAAAGCATCCAGACCTCCGTTCCGGCAGCCAGAACAGAGCCAAAAGCATCCAGAACCACCATTCCAGCAGCGGAAAGAGCCAAAGGGGTCCAGACCCCCGTTCCGGCGACCAGAACAGAGCCAAAAGCATCCAGACCCCCGTTCCGGCGACCAGAACAGAGCCAAAAGCATCCAACCCCCATTCCGGCAGCCGGAACAGAGCCAAAGGGGTCCAGACCCCCGTTACAGCAGCCAGAACAGAGCCAAAAGCATCCAGACCCCGTTCCAGCAGCCAGAACAGAGACAAAGCATCCAGACCCCCGTCGGGCAGCCAGAACAGAGCCAAACACATCCAACCCCCACATCTTGGCGCCGAACAGAGACAAAAGCATCTTAAACCCCGTTCCGGCACCTAGAACAGAGCCAAAAAGCATCCAGACCCCCGTTCCGGCAGCCAGAAACAGAGCCAAAAGCATCCAGACCACACATCCGGCAGCCGGAACAGAGCCAAAGGGGTCCAGACCCCGTTCCGGCGACCAGAACAGAGCCAAAAAGCATCCAGACCCCCATTCCGGCACCAGAACAGAGGCCAAAAGCATCCAGATCTCTGTTCCGGCAGCCAGAAACAGAGCCAAAAAGCATCCAGACCCCCATTCGGCACACCGAACAGAGCCAAAAGCATCCAGATTCTCCGTTCCGGCAGCCCAGAACAGAGCCAAAAAGCATCCAGACCACCATTCCAGCAGCCGGACAGAGCACAATGGGTCCAGGACCCCCGTTCCGGCGACCAGAACAGAGCCAAAAGCATCCAGGACCCCGTTCCGGCCACCAGAACAGAGCCAAAAGCATCCACACCCCCATTCCGGCAGCCGGAACAGAGCCAAAGGGGTCCAGACCCCCGTTACAGCAGCCAGAACAGAGCCAAAAGCATCCAGACCCCGTTCCGGCCACCAGAACGAGCCAAAAGCATCCAGACCCCCATTCCGGCAGCCGGAACAGAGCCAAGGGGTTCAGACCCCCGTTCCGGCGGCCAGCACAGACGCCAAAAGATCCAGACCCCATTCCGGCAGCCAGAAACAGAGCACAAAAGCATCTAAACCCCCATTCCGGCACCTAGACAGAGCCAAAAGCATCCAGACCCCCGTTCCGGCAACCAGAACAGAGCCAAAAGTATCCAGACCCCATTCCGGGCAGCAGAAAAGAGCCAAAAAGCATCTAAACCCCCATTCGGCACCTAGAACAGAGAGCCAAAAAGCATCCAGACCCCCGTTCCGGCAGCCAGAAACAGAGCCAAAAGCATCCAGACCACCATTCCGGCAGACAGGAACAGAGCAAAGGGGTCCAGACCCCGTTCGGCGACCAGAACAGAGCCAAAAGCATCCAGACCCCATTCCGGCACCCAGAACAGAGCCAAAAAGCATCCAGATCTCCGTTCGGCAGCCAGAACAGAGCCCAAAAGCATCCAGGACCCCCACTTACGGCACCCAGAACAGAGCCAAAAAGCATCCAGATCCCGTTCCGGCAGCCCAGAACAGAGCCAAAAGCATTCCAGACCACCATTCAGCAAGCGGAACAGAGCCAAAGGGGTCCAGACCCCCGTTCGGCGACCAGAACAGAGCCAAAAAAGCCTCCAGACCCCCATTCCGGCAGCGGAACAGAGCCAAAGGGGTTCAGACCCCGTTACGGACGGCCAGCAGAACAGAGACAAAGCATCCAGACCCCATTTCGGCACGCAGAACAGAGCCAAAAAAGCATCCACAGGACCCCCATTTCCGGCAGCCCAGAACAGAGCCAAAAAGCATCTAAACCCCATTCCGGCACTAGAAAGAGCCAAAAGCATCCAGACCCCCTTAGTGTGCACCCAGCTGAACAGAGCCAAAAGCATTCCAGACCCCATTTCAGCAGCCAGAACAGAGCCAAAAGCATCAAACCCCCATTCCGGCACTTGAACAGAGCCAAAAAGCATCCAGACCTCGTTCCGGGCAGCCAGAAACAGACCCAAAAGCATCCAGACCACCCATTCCGGCCAGCCGGAAACAGAGCCAAAGGGTCCAGACCCCGTTCGGCGACCAGAAACAGAGCCAAAAGCATCCAGACCCCCATTCCGGCACCCCAGAGCAACAGAGCAAAAAGCATCCAGATCTCCGTTTCGGAGCCAGGAACAGAGCCAAAAGCCAATCCAGACCCCCATTCCGGCACCAAGAACAGAGCCACAAAAGCATCCGATCTCCGTTCCGGCAGCCAGAACAGAGCCCAAAAGCATCCAGACCACCATTCACAGCAGCGAAAACAGAGCCCAAAGGGGTCCAGACCCCCGTTCCGGCGACCAGAACAGAGCCAAAAGCATCCAGGACCCCGTTTCGGCACCCCAGAAAACAGAGCCAAAAGCATCCAACACCCCCATTCCGGCAGCTGAACAGACCCAAAAGGGGTCCAGACCCCGATTCCAGCAGCCAGAACAGAGCCAAAAACCTCCAGACCCCCATTCCGGCGGCCAGCCAGAACAGAGCCAAAAGCATCCAGACCCCCATTCCGGCAGCCGGAAACAGAGCCAAAGGGGTTCGAACCCCGTTCCGGCGGCCAGCAAGAGCAAAAGCATTCCGGACCCCCGGTCGGCAGCCGAACAGAGCCAAAAGCATCCAGATCCCACTTTCCGGCAGCCGCGAACAGGCCAAAAGCAATCTAAAACCCCCATTCCGGCACCTAGAACAGAGCCCAAAAAACGCTCCAGAGACCCCCGTTTCCGGCAGACAAGAACAGAGCCAAAAGCATCCAGACCCCGATTCCGCAGCCGGAACAGGCCAAAGGGGTCCAGACCCCCGTTCCAGCGGCCAGAAACAGAGCCAAAAGCATCCAGACCCCGTTCGGCAGCCATAACAGTGCCAAAAGCATCCGGGACCCCCGTTCCGGCAGCCAGAATAGAGCCAAAAGTATCCAGACCCCTCTTTCTGCGGCCAAAAATAGATCTAAAAGGGTGTAAAAACCTTATTCCGGCATCTATAATAAAGTGGTGTTGTAATTTTAATGTCTTACGATAGGTGGCGCTGTTCGTTTTCTGTTCCGGGTTCCGGCGAATGTTCCGTTTTACCAGTCCCAATTATCTAAACTATCCCCACAAGTGAGATTGAATGTATAACCACTACTGAGGTTATCATAGAATATCTACCAAATTAACTATAATATCCCCACAAGTGAGATTGTAATGTATAACCATACTGACAGTTATCATAGGATATCTACCCAAATTATCTATAATATCCCCACAAGTTGAGATTGTAATGTATAACCATACGACAGTTAACATAGAATATCTACCAAATAACTATAATATCCCCACAAGTGAGATTGTAATGTATAACCACTACTGACAGTTAACATAGAATCTACCAAATTAACTAAATATATCCCCACAAGTGAGATGTAATGTATAACCACTTGACAGTTATCAAGAATATCTACCGAATATCTAAAATATCCCCAAGTGAGATTGTAATGTAAACCACTACTGACACGTTATCATAGAATATCTACCAAATTAACTATAATATCCCCACAAGTGAGATGTATATGTTAACACATATGACATTAACATAGAATATATCTACCAAATTATCTAAAATATCCCCCCAAGTGGATGTAAGTATAACCACTACTGACAGTTAACTGAATCTACTCCAAATTAACTATTAATCTCCCACAAGTGCGAGATTGTAACTGGATAAACCACTACTGACAGTTAACATAGAATATCTACCACAATTAACTATAATATCCCACAAGTGAGATTGTAATGTATAACCACTACTGACAGTTTAACATAGATATCTACCAAATATCTATAAATATCCCCAAGTGAGATTGTAATGTATATAACCCACTACTGACAGTTATCATAGAATATCTACCAAATTATCTAAATATCCCCACAAGTGAGATTGTAATGTATAACCACTACTGACAGTTAACATAGAAGATCTACCAAATTAACTTAATATCCCACAAGTGAGATTGTAATGTATAACCACTAATGCACAGTTATCATAGAATATCTACAAATTAACTATAATATCCCCACAAGTGAGATTGTAATGTATAACCACTACTGACAGTTAAACTAGAATATATACCAAAATTAAACTATAATATCCCCCCAAGTGAGATTGTATGTATAACCACTACTGACAGTTAACATAGAATATCTACCAAATTATCTATAATATCCCCACAAGTGAGATTGTAATGTAAACCCCACTACTGACAGTTATCATAGAATATCTACCAAATTATCTATAATATCCCACAAGTGAGATTGTAAATGTATAAACCACTACTGACAGTAACATAGACATATCTACCAAATTAACTTAATATCCCCACAAGTGGATTGTAATGATAACCACTACTGACAGGATCATAGAATATCTTACCAAAATTAACTATAATATCCCCACAAGTGAGATTGTAATGATAACCACTACTGACGTTAAACATAGAATATCTACCATTATCTAGAATATCCCCACAAGTGAGATTGACATGTATAACAACTACTGACAGTTAACATAGAATATCTACCAAATTAACTATAATATCCCCAAAGTGAGATTGTAATGTATAACCACTACTGAAAGTATCATAGAATATCTACCAAATTCACTATAATATCCCCACAAGTGAGATTGTAATGTATAACACTACTGACAGTTTAACTAGAATATCTACAAATTAAAACTATAATATCCCCAAAAGTGAGATTGTATGTATAACCACTACGACAGTTAATAGAATTCTACCAAAATATCTATAATATCCCACAAGTGAGATTGTAATGTATAACCCACTACTGGACAGTTAACATAGAATATCTACACCAAATTAACTATAAATCCCACAAGTGAGATTGTAAGTATACCACTACTGACAGTTTAACATAGAATATCTACCAAATTAAACTTAAAATATCCCCACAAGTGGATGTGAATGATAACCAATACTGACAGTTACATAGAAATATCTACCAAATTAACTATAAAATCCCCACAAGTGAGATTGTAATGTATAACCACTACTGACAGTTAACATAGAATATCTACCAAATTAAATAAAATATCCCCACAAGTGAGATTGTAATGTATAACCACTACTGACAGGTTATCATAGAATATCTACCAATTAACTAAATATCCCCACAAGTGAGATTGTAATGTATAAACCACTACTGACAGTTATCATAGAATATTACCAAATTAACTAAAATATCCCCACAAGTGAGATTGTAATGTTAACCCTACTGACAGTTCATAGAATATCTACCAAATTAATACTAAAATATCCCCACAAGTGAGATTGTAATGTATAACCACTAATGACAGTATCATAGGAATATATACCAAATTAACTATAATATCCCACAGGAGATTGTAATGTATAACCACTATGACAGTTAAATTAGAAATCTACCAAATTAACTATATATCCCCCACAAGTGAGATTGAATGTGTAAGATAACCACTATGACAGTTATCATAGATATCTACAAATTAAAATAATATCCCCACAAGTGAGATTGTAATGTATAACCACTACTGACAGTTAACATAGAATATCTACCAAATTAACTAAAATATCTCCCCACAAGTGAGATGTAATGTATAACCACTACTGACAGTTATCATAGAATATCTACCAAAATATAATATCCCCACAAGTGAGATGTAATGTATAACCACTACTGACAGTTAACATAGAAATTACCAAATTAAATATATATCCCCACAAGTGCAGATGTTGAATGTATAACCACTACTGACAGTTATCATAGAATATCTACCAAATTAACTATAATATCCCCACAAGTGAGATGTAATGTATAACCACTACTGACAGTTAACTAGGAATATCTACCAAACTATCCTTTATATCCCCACAAGTGAGATTGTAATGTCTAACCATACTGACAGTTAACATAGAATATCTACCAAATTACTAAAACTATCCCCACAGTAGAATTGTAATGTATAACCACTACTGACGTGTATCATAGATATCTACCAAATTAACTTAATATCCCCACAAGTGAGATTGTAATGTATAACCCTACTGACAGTTAACATAGAATATCTTCCAAATTAACTATAATATCCCCACAAGTGAGAATTTTTCGAAATTACACACCCGCAGGATTTATGAGTGAGGTTAGTTCGATCAAATGCAGATACCCGGGTGCAGCTCTTCGTCCAATGTAAGTTATTTCTCAAATTTTCCTTTTTTTCCTCAACTGTAAATTCAGCGACAAAATCAAATGCAAAATTTCAGCTAAAAACTGTGGCGGATAGTTTCAAACGCAATCTCAAATATGAAAGCCTAACCCCTCCAGAATAAAATGGTATGCCACATTCATGGGAGTACCCAGAGACATGGGCTACAACTAACCCAGAGCGTGACAGGGCAAATGTCAAGTAGCAGCAAAAAAAAATTAGCCAGTTTTGTATTTGAACACAGTCTGCAGTTTTTCCACAAAAACACCCCCCCAACTCAGGAAATACCCATTCTGAAATCTACACACCTTCAGCTATGTAACGCTTAGTGTCGTTTATTCATACCATCAATGGTTGTGGGCGCAGTTCTTCGTACGAAGTTGCACTTTTACCAGATTTTCCAAAAAAAACTAACATTTCAAACAACATTCAAAAAGGTAGAAATAGAACTCATCAAAAACCCCCATGACTGTAAAAAAAAGTTACCAAATATCAATCGTCCCAAATGTCCCTGCATCAAACGGGATGTCATATGGTGGTTAAACACGCAGAGTGGAAGGAAAACGCCACAAAGTGGGACCAAGGCACATTGGCCTCAGAAACGGCAAAAAATATTTAGCCAACTAAGAATTTGGGACCAGTCTGCAGTTTTTTCCACAAAACACCCCCATAACTTAGAAATAACCCCCACAAACTATATATTCCTGAAATCTACACACCTTCAGCTATGTAAAACTGTAGATTGTTCATTTATACCATCAATAGTGTGGGCGCAATTCTTCGTAGAAGTTTGCATTTGTCTGAAAAAATGAACAAAAAACAACTTCAAAAGGTAGAAATCATGCCAAAACCTCAAGGAATCTTAAAAAAAGTTACTAAATATCAATCTCCCAAATGTCCTGAATCAAACGGTATGCCATATGTGTGGTTACACACGTGGACGTGGAAGCTAAAAGCCACAAAGTGAAACAATGCACAATTGCTCAGAAACAGCAAAAATATTCAGTCAAATCTGAATTTGAACAGTCTGCAATTTTTCCCCACAAAATAACCCCCACAAACCATATATTTCTCGAATCCACACACGTTTATCTACGAAATTCTGTAGTTTGTTCATTTGTACCATCAATGGTGTGGGCGCAGTTCTTCGTAGAAGTTCGCAGTTTTAGCAGATTTTCAAAAAAATTTAAAAAAAACACTCTCAAAAGGTAGAAATCATGCCAAAATCCCAAGTAATGTAAAAAAAGTTACCAAATATCATTCTCCTAAATGTCCTGAACCAAACGGTATGCCCTATGTATGGTTACACACGCAAACGTGGAATCAACTAGCCACAAAGTGAGCCAATGAACAATGGCCCAATTACAGCAACTTTTCAGATTTGTCAGACTAAACACCCCTCTATATTAGAAATACCCCCCAAAACTATATATTCTTGGAATCTACACACCTTCAGCTACACAATGGTGTGATTCCTTTATGCATACCACCAATGGTGTGGGCGCAGTTTGATGTAAAATTTCACTTTTTTACCAGATTTTCAGGAAAAATTTATTAAAATACAATTCAAAGTTAAAAATCATGGCAAATTTCCATGTCATGTAAAAAAAACTTGTCAATTATCAATCTTCCAAATACCCTGAATCAAACGATATGCAATATGCGTGGATGTACACAGGGACGTGGCCACCAACTAGCTCAAATGGGACGCATGCACAAGTGTAATTACAAGAAAAAAATCAAAGTGCTCTGTAATTTCAAACAGCCCCAAAACTTGGAAATGCCCCCCACAAATAAAACCCCCAACTAAATATCAATCTCCCACATGTTCTGAATCAAAAGGTATGCCCTATGTCTGGATGTACACAGAGACGTGGCCACCAACTAGCTCAAATGGGACGCATGCACAAATGCAATTACAAGAAAAAATCAAAGTGCTCTGTAATTTGAACAGCCTACAATTTTTCCAAGGAAACAGTCCCGAAACATGGAACTTCCCCCCACAAACTATATATTTTTGGAATCTACACAACATCAGCTACATTACGATGCCATGCTTTCATACATACATGAAGAATTCCAGACCCAGTAATCCAAAGAACTCTGTGTTTTTAGGAGGTTTTGTGAAAAATAAAATAAGATGATTCAAAGATTGAAATCCTACCTAAACCAACTTGACAAGCAAAAAAACTCACTAAATGTCCATCTCCCACATATCCTGTATCAAACGGTATGCCATATGTGTAGGTGCACACAGAGACGTGGCCACCAACTAGCTCAAATGGGACACATGCACAAGTGTAATTACAAGAAAAAAAATTAAAGTTCTCTGTAATTTCAAACAGCCCCAAAACTTGGAAATGCCTCTCACAAATAAACCCCCCCACTAAATATCACTCTCCCAAATGTTCTGAATCAAACGGTATGCCATATGCGTGGATGTACACAGAGACGTGGCCACCAACTAGCTCAGATGGGACGCATGCACAAGTGTAATTACAAGAAAAAAATCAAAGTGCTCTGTAATTTCAAACAGCCCCAAAACTTGGAAATGCCCCCAACAAATAAACCCCCCCACTAAATATCAATCTCCCAAATGTTCTGAATCAAACGTTATGCCATATGCATGGAAGCACACAGAGACGTGGCCACCAATTAGCTCAAATGGGTCGCATGCACAAATGCAATTACAAGAAAAAATCAAAGTGCTCTGTAATTTGAACAGCCTACACTTTTTCTAAGGAAACAGTCCCGAAACATGGAAATTCCCCCCACAAACTATATATTTTTGGAATCTACAAACCTTCAGCTACGTTACGATGCCATGCTTTAATACATACATGAAGAATTCCAGACCCAGTGATCCAAAGAACTCTGTGTTTTTAGGAGGTTTTGTGAAAAATAAAATAAGATGATTCAAGGGTTGAAATCCTACCTAAACCCTTTTGACAAGCAAAAAAGCCCACTAAATGTCAATCTCCCACATATCCTGCATCAAATGGTATCCCATATGTGTGGGTGCACACAGAGACGTGGCCACCAACTAGCTCAAATGGGACGCATGCACAAGTGTAATTACAAGAAAAAAGTCAAAGTGTTCTGTAATTTGAACAGCCTAATCAACTTGGAAATACCCCCCACAAACTATATATTTTTGGAAGCTACACACAAACATCAAAGTGCTCTGTAATTTCAACCGTCTACACTTTTTTAAAGGAAACGGCTCTGAAACTTAGAAATACCCCAGACAAACTATATATTTTTGGAATCTACACACCTTCAGCTACGTTACGGTGCCATGCTTTTATATATACATGAAGAGTTCCAGACACAGTACTCCATAGAACTCTGTGCTTTTTAGGAGATTTTGTAAAAAATATAATAAGGTGATTCAAAGGTTGAAATCCTACCTAAACCCACTTGACAAGTAAAAAAACCCACTAAATGGCAATCTCCCACATGTCCTGAATCAAACGGTATGTCATATGCGTGGGTGCACACAGAGACGTGGCCACCAACTAGCTCAAATGGGACACATGCACAAGTCCAATTACAAGAAAAAAGTCAAAGTGTTCTGTAATTTGAACAGCCTAATATCACTGGAAAGACACCCCACAAACTATATATTTTTGGAAGCTACACACCCTTCAGCTTCGTGATGGTATCATGCTTTCAATATATACATGAAGAATTCCAGACGCTGTTATTCATAAACTCCGTGCTTTTAGAGAGATTTTGTGAAAAATAAATTAAGAGGACTCAATGGTTGAAATCCTACTAAACCCACTTGGCAAGTAAAAAAAAAAAACACTAAATTGCGCATCTAGTCAATTACAAGAAAAATAAAAAAAAGCACACCCCCACCCCCACCCCTATCCCACTCCCTCTTTTAGTGGTATTTTAGTGAAAAACCAGTTAGTACGGAAGTCACACAATTTTTGCACACTTACATGATCCAAAATTCAATCTGGTCTTTTTTTTTTGGTACCGCCTCTGAAAATTTCCTACTAAATAGGCTTAGTTTCCCTTGAATCCCACAATAAATGATCCGCGTTTAGTTTACCGATTCACCTGGACATTGGGAAGCTTGGAGAAGACAAGTTTTTTGCTAATTATAGTTTTTAGGTAAAAAAAAAAAAGGAGGTGTTGTATCACTTTAAGATTTTTTTTGTGTGCATTTCCCCTTTTTTTTTGGGATCATTCCCAAAGATGATCACCAAATCATCTTTGGGAATGATAGAACTTGGAATACGGGCATAAATGCCCGTTTTCCAATCGAAAACCGATCGCGAAAAATCACTTCCCGGAATCATTTTCCAGGAAGTGATTTTTCATTCATTGCAAAGATCAATAATTTGGTGATCAGAAGTGATCACCAAATTTGATCTCTGTCCCCATTTTGAGTTCCCATTCACAAAATGTATAGTAAAGCTGTCAGCATGGACAGCTTTACTATACAGGTACTGGCAGCATGATCTGAAGGGAGATCACCTGCAGTACCCTCCACTAGACCACCAGCATCTACCTCTCTTAGAAGACCCCGGTGGAAGCGGAAGCTCAGTGATGTCACCCTCGGTCTCCCTTTCCGGAACGAAGACATCACTCCTCTGCTTCTCCACGTGGGACGCTGCTGGGCTGCAGCGTAGGGATATCTTCCGATCCCCCCCCGGATTTGGACACAACCGAGGGGGGATCGAGGGGGCTAGGGGACAGTTGAATACTGCCCCTATCACCCCTAGCGGGCTGCAATTTTTTTTTGGGCCACTTAAAGCCACGAATCGTATATTCACGATCTGTGGCAGTTTGAGTATTCACTGCACAGACTCGTAATGTACGATCTGTGGCAGTGAAAGGTTAAAGGGCTAACACTGTGGTAAATAATTTTTGGGCATTGAGCAGCAGTCATCTATCAATGTGTGACTATATATGTGGTTAATCTTTTGAAATGTTTCTGTAACTTCTTGTATGTTCCATGTGTCATTTTTTTTTCCTGCAAACATATATTGTATGTATGTATGTATGTATAATTGTTTTATAAAGCGCTACTTGGGTACTCAGAGCTGTACATTATAAAATACAGAGTATACAAACAAGGGGATAATGCAATTATACAGATAAATAAAATTAAATACAATTTCATACATCGGTTAAGAAGCATAATATAAGTTATGTATAAAATGTATAGTGCAACAAGCCTCAACACATAAGGAATGTGATCCCTACCCTGAAGAGCTTACAATCTAAGTGGAGGGACAACATACAGATACATGGGGGGATGGGTACAAAGTGCTTAAAAGGGCTAATAATCATTTGGTGTACTGGTGCTCAGAAAGGTAGGATAAGTGTAGATTTGAAAGTATTAATGGATGTCACCTGGTGAAGCGAGAGTGGGAGAGAGTTCCAAGGTAGGGAGCAGCAGAGAGAATGGTTTAAGGCGGGAGGCAGCAGTTTTTGTGTTGCCGGTTTGTGGAGAAGATTTCCTTGCGGGAACAAGAGCACGGCCTGGAACATAGGGGACCAAGAGAGAAGATAAGTAGGGTTTGCAGTAGAGTGGAGGGATTTAAAGGTTAAAAGAGGTATTGAATATGATCTTTGTTTGACGGGAAGCCACCCTATGGACTGAAGTATCGGGTATGCGGGTTCTCTTTGGAGAGAGCGGTATAGTGTACAAGCAGCCATTTAGATAGACTGGAGAGAGAGAGATGAGAGGCCGAGAGTCCCAGTAGTAGAATGTTACAATAGTCGAGACAGGAGATTATAAGGGCATGGATGATATTTTTCAGTGTGGCATCTGAATTTTTCTGGAAGTCCTTGTGTGTCAATTTCAATTTGGCTTTGTAATACTTTTAAATGTAGGGGTTGTTAATGTGCAACAGTCACTTTAAGGGATATGTCAAAATGGCCACATTTTGGAATTATATTTATGTATTTACCTAGAAAAGTTTTATTATGAGAAAATGTTGTACCCCATTGTTAAGGGGAAGTTAATATGAATAATATACGCCTACAATAAACTAATTTTGCTAAGTAAAATAATCACTTCTCTTAACAAAAAATGTTTAAAAAATACCTTTTCTCTCTTTTAAAAAAAATTAGAACTGTTTTAACTGCGTTAAAACTCAAGTGCCTTTAACTCCATTAATTTTATCAAGAGATACAGGCAGAATATATCATTCTTCTTGTTCTATAATAATAATATAAAAAAACCCTGCTTAATCTCTACAACCTACCAACACCACAGTTTATTAATTTGGAGATTTAGTAGCATCCTAGATTTAATATGGATTTTACTTCTACCAAAAAAACTAAAAGTAACCATTTTCCCAACGATAGCATCTGAAGACCTCAGTGATAGATGGAGAACATACCATCCAGAAAACGATTTTACCTATTATTGTCAAACACATATAATATTCAAGAATAAATCTCTCTCTTACAGACAAATGGACGATCTGTAATAAAATGTTAATTATTTCCAGAACCTGCTCAGACCATACTGCAGCATCCTACCTTATGAAGGCTTATTCTATGTTGTTATCTACAACAACCTATAAAAGAAATGAACAAGCCTTAATAGATTATATTCAAATTAACAGCACCCCTGATGCAACCTATTATCCTCTGGTATGCACACAAACAAGTCATCATGGTGGTTACAGAAAAGATAAGATATTAGTGTGTATTGGGACGCTTAGCTACTGGGGCTGTAAAAGTATACTGCTTCATCAATTACATTTTAAAAAGATAGCACAATAAGAGACTCTTTACAATTAGAGAGGGATAATATATCCCTACAGTTCATCTAAAAAGATAAACTACACCTCATTTACATCAGCATGATGAAACTTAAGACTAAAGCAACAAAACTGTTTTCAAGGACAAAAAATTACCTCCTTTTTAGCTTAAACGTATGAAATATCAAACAATGAAAACAAAAATATGTTCTATCAACTCTGTAAACAATATAAACTGATATCAACTCTATAAACAATTAAAAAAAATTCCTAATCCAAAATTGACAGCTGACCAATTAGTGATATTATAGTAATCTTTAAATTTGCTGATTAAACTTTATCCTCTTCTCTCGTGAAAAAGACATGCAATCCTTTCTGGATCAACTTTAATTGCCTTCTCTATCGGACAAGGACATTTTTTTTATAAACCAACCTGTACCTTACAATAAATATTAGATGTGATTACACATTAAAAATTATAAAACTCTGGAGAGAGATGATTTTGTGAAGGAATATTAATAATCAATTAAAGTAATATTATCCCTATATCTACAAATCATTTTTAACATGGCTATGAAACAGGGTTCTGAATGTTGAGAGCAAACATAATTCCAATTCTTAAACAGGACTGGACTCAGGACCTTTCCTTGATTCAAATCATAGACCAATCTACTCATAAACTCAAATCTAAAATGTACTTAAATATTTTGGCAAATAGATTGGAAGCATTGGCACAGTCTAATTCATGTTAAGTAATCTAATTCATGAGTAAGTTGGATTTGAGCCAAGAAAACAATACATCGACAACACCAGAAGAATTTTATATTTAATTAATTGGACTCAAACAGATTACAATCTTGTTCATTACATTAGATTCTGGAAAAAACATTCAACCAAATTAACTGGAAATATATGGAATTAGTTTGGAATTCACAGCTCCTTTAAAAACTGCTATTATGCCTCTATACCAAACCTTAGGCATTAGACTGGTAACCAAACACTTTTACATTACCAACAGTACAATACAGGGCTGTAATCTCTCCCTCTAATTATTACCTTGGTAATGCAACCATTGAGCAAAGATGTATATTGACCTAAACATCTCAGGAATAAAGTATACAAATAAAGAATACAAATTGGTATTATTTGCGGAATAATCTTATCTACAACAAACCCTCTAATTTCCTTTATTTATATTTCTGTATTATGAGAGCAATTTAGCCTAATTTTCCACTATAAAATAAAATCACCGAAATCTCAAATGTTATTGACTTATCACTGATACTAAAACCAGCACTAACCCTTCCCTTTCCTTTAGTTAATATTCCTTTAGCTAGAATTAATCTCAGATAACATATTTGGGGATAAATACTGTATATTCCAGATACACACATTGTATTCTCTAATTACTTGCCTTTGATCAATAAAGTAGAATCTCAAATTAACAAATGGAATTCCATCCATTCTATATAATGGGGAAAATTAATAAAAAAATGATGAATCTCCCCTAATTCTATACCTATTGGCTCTTTAAATATTCCTCTCCCATATTCATGTTTTATAAAATCTCAATCCTTACTGACAAAATGTTTATGGTAAAAAAAAAAAGTAAAAGTGGTGTTGCAAAAAACAGACCAGTGAGAGGAATAAAGTTTTTATGTACTTTTTGACTTTTAAAATTCTATTTATATAGATCAATCTAGAGTTCTGTGAACTACTGATCGGAATTCTTCATGTAGATAGAAAAATAGCACTATTATGTAGCTGAAGGTGTGTAGATTTCAAAAATATTCTTTTGGGGGGGTATTTTCAAGTTTTGGGGGATTTCTTTGAAAAAGTGGAGGATGTTCAAATTCAGAAGCACTTTGATTATTGCACCTTGTCTACATTCTCATTTGAGCTAATTGATTGTCTCGTCTCTGTGTACACCCATGCATATGGCATATTGTTTGATTCTAGACATATGGGAGATTACCATTTAGTGGATTTTTTTATTGTCATCTGGGTTTAGATAGCATTTCAACCTTTAAATATCCTCATATTAATATTTTCACAAAATCTCCTAAAAGCACGGACTTCGTATGGAATCTTCATGTATGTATGAAAGCATGGCACCATTATGTATTTAAAGGTGTGTAGATTCCAGAAATATATAGTTCGTGGTGGGTATTTCCAAGTTTCGGTGCTGCTTCCTTTGAAAATTAGAGACTGTAAAAATTACAGAGCACTTTGATTTTTCTTGTCCACCCATGGATATGGCATACCATTTGATTCGGGAGCCCAAGTTTGGGGGTAGTTTTGTAGTATATATATATATATATATATATATATACAGAACCATGTATGAGGGCACTCTCGGGACTTAATACGACTTCTACTACAAGTGTACGGATAGGATCAATGCATTTCGGCCATGATACGGGCCGTCCTCAGGATGGGGACGGCCCGTATCATGGCCGAAATGCATTGATCCTATCCGTACACTTGTAGTAGAAGTCGTATTAAGTCCCGAGAGTGCCCTCATACATGGTTCTGTTGTATTGTTATATGGAGGTTCCAGCACCAGGGCATGATATATGTGCGAAGGAGTGCGACTTTTTGGAATGTTTCTATATATATATATAATATATATATTATATATATAGATTATATTTATTTTATCCCTTATATTATATAAATACATTTATATTTTTACGGAGATTGCATTGAGTTAATAAGGTGGGGGTATATAACACTATTACACATAGGAAAGGTCTATTGCACAGTATGTGTGTAATTATCACTATTTAATTCCATTAATTTCCATTCAAACTTACTGGACACCCCTAAGTTTGAATGGAAAACTCAAAATGGTAGGTTTAGCCACACCTCTAGGAATTCTACATGGGTCTCAATGTAGACACTTAAAGGAAGTGGAATTTTACTAACATCCAACGAGGTTCTGATCTTAACACTGTTAGCAAATCAAAAAATTCCCTTAGGCATTGTACATGACAAGACAGGAAGTGTAAGGAAGTTCCTGTATTACACCCAATTATGTGCTGTTTGTAAAACATGTGAGTGACAGTCTTAGCTAATTAAAAATTCTTTATACTCTCACATGTACTCCCCCCTCCCCTTCCATAGAAAGTAATGAGACAATACAGTTTCTGTTTGCTAGACAGGAAGTCATGTCTGCATGTCTGAAACTACCCAGCATTCTTAGAGAAATGGCCAGTTTCCCCTCTTTTTTTCCACTACTAATAACATGAGGCTGTGAGGTACCATCTGTTATAAGAAGTCTCTACTTCGTTTTACACTCTGTGGGGAGCTTTTAGCTACTTTATCCACACCTCTCCCTAACTTGTAAAACTAATCACTATCCTGTGTTTTCAAGGCCTAACCCCATAGTGAGTGTAAATCTGGACCTTGCTGTGGTAAATACTAATAAGTATGAACCCAGCATGTTAATCTGTATAGGGTCTCAGGTTGTCTAATGGTGCTGTCCAGATTGAACTGCACATTGTGGCAGGATTGCCTGGGTCTGTTTTCAGATCAGCAGGTTATTACCACTTAGGCAAGATTCACATGACACTATCATTTGTCCCAACTGAGTGCCTGCATTGAGCGAGAGCTCTGCCAGGATAAATGACTGTTGGTCCCTGCAATAGTTACCACGGTCAGCAGTGCGCGCAATTGACCAATCATTCGGTCCCATAGGGAACTGCACGATCATCCGTGATTTACCAATGGACCCGTTTGTCTGATATAGGTGCACGAACCCGGTCGCGGCTGGCTGACCCACACAATCAAATATTTCCAGCCGACTGATCCATGGCAGTATCGGTTGGTTGCTGGTGTGTACCCAGCCTTAGACTTCATGAATTATAACTGTCAGGTAGGTGGTTTTTGGAAGTGAGGGAAAATATGGTAAGGTTTATGACTCTAAAAGGGAGATTCACCCAGAGGGGCAAGCTCTCTGGGCAAATTTCCCATAAGGGATTTACCAGAGGCTGTGTGACTCTGGGTGAATTTCACCTGCACATAAGCATTTAACGTCAGCTATTAGCTGGCGTTAAATTCTTACACGTAAAGAGGCACGCGCAACCTCTGGTATACTACTTTGCAATGGCCACGCGAGTGCCTCTTCCGGTACTTGCGCTGCCGCCGCAAAGCGAGCCTTAACATCGCGCTAACTGATCGTAAATCAGTTAGCGCGACGTTAAAGGCTGAGAGGAGCGCTGCATAGCCCCAGGGTTCCCCGGTAAATCACCCTGCTACTGCCTTAAGTGACCCATATAGCGCTTCCCTAATCAAATAATGTAATAGCTATGGATGTAAGGGACACAAAAGGGGGGCTGTGGGAGCACTCCTGTGGCAAAATTACTTTATAACAAATAGTGAAAGTGCTACTGATCTGACCCAAACATTAGAACAAACAAGAAAAGAGATGATCAATGCACATTCCTGGGCCCCATATACTATCATGATATGTGTGCTAGTGCAAACAGTAAAAATATGGGGGTTTTTAGTTACAATTTTATACATAAAAGTGAAAAGCCTTCCAACCACGTCAAGGTAACCCCAATATGGAAGGTCCTAACAGTCCTAAATGTTATCTGTTATTTAAAGCTGACATATACTGCAATAAACCTATATTGTGAAGAAAAACTAGTGTCTGTGATAATAAACACAGTAGGGTGAGTCCCTTCTTATGGGTATCCATGAGGAAAATTATTTATTTTAACAACCCTTTTAATCAATTCTGAAATGATCCACTAGAGGGCATGGGATCCCCTGCAAAGAAAAGATGATTCTAACAACTAATTGTGACAATTATATTTATTGCTCACTTATGTTACAATCCTAACAAGGTTACTATAAATTCACACATATTGAAACAACTTATATACATCTACAAAAGTGAAATGAGAACTTTGAATTTAGTGAATTCTAGAGGAAACAGGTTAAAGTAAACTTCTAATTTAACCCATTAGTTTTCTATGTCTGTAAATGATCTATCAACCAGTGTTCTCTTGGAGTAGAAGTTGTTGGAGATTAACCCCTCTTGGTGGTTGTTTCACTACTTCTAGCACCTGCCACCTTAAAGGACAAGTATACTCACCTCACCCTCGCTCCTCTTCCTCCATAGCTGCATAGTACCCAGGGTGAGGACCTAAAATCGCTAAGTCCTCACCCTGGGTTCTTTCTCTAACTCCTGCACTACTTACCCCAAATCTGCTTCGCCAATCGCTCCATTCCTCCACTCTTCCTGCTTCAATGACAGATCGCAAGGCAGCCAATAGGAAGATACGCTCTGCAAGGAGGCGTGTCTTCCAATTGGCTGCCTCGCGACTGTCACTGACAGTAGGAGAGAGGTGGAACAGTCTGGATCGCCGAAGCAGATTTGCGGTAAGTAGTGCAGGAGTTAGAGAAAGAACCCAGGGTGAGGACTTAGCGATTTTAGGTCCTCACCCTGGGTACTATGCTGCAGTGGATCGGGGAAAAGGTGAGTATAATTGTCCTTTAATTGCACGGCATTATGTTTAACATTGTAAAAGTGCCTTGCCACTGGGGTATCATGTTTAGACTCATTTAATAGGTGTTCCTTTGGATTATACACTATATCTCCATGGATATTTGCATTTGGCAAGCTCTACATGTGTATGCACCCATTTATATACGTTGGATTTTGTTAGATAATAGATCAGTGTGAATTAATTCATCTCCTATACTGGGAGATCTTTTATATGACAAAATGGGTTTATCTTAAAAGATTACCTGTCACTGGGTCAGAGGAAAGGATATGCCAGTTTTTAAATGATGAAATTTTTGATCTGATTTGAGAGTGTATTATAAGTACTGACAAACGGAATCCTTAATTTACTTAATTCCTATTCTGGGGTTTCCTTTAACAGGTCCTACCTAGGAATATGTAACGCTTTCAATGCTAATTCAATGCCTCCGTGAAGGTTTCTACATCCAAACTACACAACAAGGACCCCGTTTTACACTTTTGAATGGTATTTAGCTTATTCAAAAACTCTGTCATGTCTTTAAAACAGCAAGATCATTTTTCCATAATTGGGTTAAGGAAGGAATCTATGAGAACAGGCCCTGAGGAAGTGGAAGCTGTTCCACGAAATGCGTAGGGCGGAGTTTGGATGTGTGTGCTCCTGGTTAGGATCTTCTGGACCCAGCAGTGTGTGATTTTAATGATTTGAATACATTTTTACTTCTACTTACCACGAGTCCGGTTGCCTGCCTCCGATCTGGGGAATTTCCCCGGTTGTTAGGATTGTTACATAAGTGAACAGTAGATAAACTGCAATTGCTACAGAAAATATTGGTGCACACTACAGTATGTAACGGCCGGTAGCAAATTGAGAGGAGCATAAATGAACTTAATGTCCATGGACTACTGCCCAGTTATCCCTTTATTCTTGTCCAATCATATCCCAGGCCTGAACCCCTATTTATCCCTTATATTACTTTCCATATATTACTATATATCCATCTATACCCATTACCCCCTACCGTGAACCCCTCTATATTCCCCATACCAAACTGTTTTCTTATTTTTGTTCACTTTGGAAAATTTAAAATGTAAATGTAAATGTTTTTGATTTGATTTGATATAATTGTTATAATAAGTTGTCATCATCTTTTCTTTGCAGGGGATACAATGCCATCTAGTGGATCAATTTGGAATTGATTCAAAAGGCTTGTTAAAATAATTAATTAAATAGGCAGAACACCTAGATAGAAACTCCTCCCTTAAAGAGATAGAACCTAATAATACCCCACACACAGGTGAGATAACACACATAATAACAACACCCGCAAATCAAGGACACATTGTGTCACCCCCATGAAATTTTAAAAACAATATCAGTCCAAAACATATCCCTATATTAGTATCTGCCAACATGTAAAACAATAGGGATGTACAGGAAAGAACTAGTAGATTCATAAGAAACAAAATACTCAGTTAACATATTGCAACACTCAAATGCTTGGATTCAAGACATATACAAACGGTCTAGTTAGATTATTGAAGGATTATCCCAGAGTTATTATAAAGAAATTACCAAGTATCTAAAGGGTGATCAGGGACACATAATGTTAACTACCATCTCAATAAAATAAATAATTAAATAACAGGTTCTCAATAAGTGTCTCAATAAAGGAACAGTATCCTTAAATAGAATACATTAAGGTTAGTCATCACAGGCCTACAAAACCTGTGACATCAAAAACGAAATTAACCCCATTGGGAACTCTAGTCCCCATCTCAAAGATCCATTTTGTTTCTATTTTTCTAAGCAGAGCTGTATGGTAACCTCCTCGATAATTAGATTGTACCCTCTGTATACCCTGGCAAATCTGTTGTATTCAATTCGATCAACTGGACTTAAAGTTTAGTTCTTGAAGACGTTTCACTAGTCATCCGACTGGCTTTCTCAATTCAGAATGACTTGTACAAGAATCTGTGGTAATTATGTACCCTGGAAAATCCCAATTAGCATATCACAGCCAAGTGTTAAGGGCATGATTGGATAGTGGCTAAGAGGTGTTATAGGAACGCCCAGAGTAAGGTGTCAAAACAGCATTGTACATGGCAGACAGTCAAAACCCCCCCCACCTCTAATTAGGCTTGGTTTCTTTATTTTCACATAAATGGCCTCCTTAACACCTCTCTTGAACCAGTCACGTTCCTTCGCCAGTATGTTAACATTACAATCTTCAAAGGTATGTCCTTTATCCTTAAGATGCAGGTAAACGTCTGAGTCCTGACCCGAGGAATTGGCCCTTCTGTGCTGGGCCATACGTTGATGCAGTTACTGTTTGGTCTCCCCCACATACAAATCAGAGCATTCTTCACTGCCCTGCACTGCGTTTATGATGTCGCTTTTCTTGTGTTTCGGTATTGGGTCTTTCGGATGTACCAATTGCTGCATCTGTGTGTTGTTCGGTTTAAAGCAGACAGGGATACGGTGTTTTTTGAAAATTCTTCTTAATTTCTCGGAGACCCCTGCTACATATGGGATGACCATGGTCTTTCTCCTGTCTTGCTTTCCCCCTTCACTGTTGGTATTCGTGTTCTTTTCTTTCCTTCTACTTCTTTTTACAAAGGCCCAGTCTGGATATCCACAAGTTTTAAAGGCTCCTCTGAGATGTTTCATTTCTTTCGCCTTTGACTCTGCGCTAGTGGGGATGTTCTCAGCTCTGTGTTGCAGGGTTCTGATGACACCCAGCTTGTGACCTAAAGGGTGCTGGGAGTCAAACATCAAATACTGATCTGTGTGTGTTGGTTTTCTGTAAATCTCTACTTCCAGTTTACCATTTTCCTTAACTTCTACCAAGCAGTCCAAGAAAGCCAGTTTGTTGTTTTGTACCTCTTCCCTTGTAAATTTGATGTTTTGGTCTACCACATTGATGTGTTCTGTGAAAGCTTGTACTTCCTTCTGGTGGATTTTAACCCAGGTGTCATCCACATATCTGAACCAGTGGCTGGGTGCTATGCCCTTAAAGGTATTAAGCGCCTGTTTGATATTGTATGTAATGTTCCCTGGCTATTTTTTTTGGCACTTTTTCTAGCACTTTTGTTGCACTTAGTAATTTTAAAGTATTAAAGTATTTTATTCCTCTGTGGTAGAGGGAGAAGTTTCACTGATTTATTAATTGATAACACTATATATGTTTCACACCCATGTGGTTTTGGGTTACACCTGAGGAAGGGGGCACAGTCTTCCTGAAATGTTTTGTGGTCTCAGCACATTTGTTATCCAAGAGTATGCCTCTTTCTATTTTTAATCATATGAAACTTTGAAATCATACCTAAACTCACTTGAAAAATAAAGAAACCCCACTAAATATCAATTGTCTAGAAATCCTTAATCAAATGGTACACTATACACATGGACGTTCACAGAGATAGTGCCACTAACTAATTCTAAAGTGAATCAATGCATAAGTGCAATTACAGGGGGGGGGGGGATCGCTGAGTATTCTGAACAGCTTTTCACCATGACTAAGGGCTCCACCCGAAACGCGTAGAACATATACATCAAACTGTTCCTGGCAGTGGTGAGAACCTGTTTTTTAAAATGTTGCTAATAAAAATTATGTTTTTATCATAAGAAGCTCGGTTACAAATTTGTGAAGTTACCAACAGTGCAGTGGAGAACACACCTCCTTTTATGTATTGCCTCCTATATGAAAGCATGACAGCATTACTTAGCTGAAGTTGTGTAGATTTTAAAATTAAAAGTTTTATGTGGGTATTTTAAATAATAATTATATTTTTGCAGACGATTACATTATCCTGCTCCCATACAACAGCATATGAAGATGAAACTAGGCTGGTTGGTTAGTGCTGCATTTGTGCTGTTTTGTGCTGCAAAATGTATTGTTCTATCTTTAATTGTTATTGACAAATTAACATTTTAATTAAGGTCAAAAAGGTCACCCAGCCCACTTACAATAGAGTACAGATAGGAAACTGGGATTTCTGGTAAGTGCTGCATTTTGTTCTGCAAAAACTATTTTATCTTTAATTATTTTTGAGATATTAATGGGTTTTTTAAAAAAAATAAAAGTCAAAAAGTCGCCCAGTCCCCCTACAATAGTACAGATATAAAACTAGTACACTGTCTGGATTTTTGCAGGGACTGCGCTATTTCCACAACTTTTTGAAAACAGCATCAGGCATCTATAATGCAAAACCCACAGCGTAAAATTTTCTGCTGATATCTAGCAATGCTAGCCATATAATACATTGGGTACCATGTTTTTTGCACAAATTTTAGCAATTGTGCTGAATATTGAATCTCCCTATTACCGTATATACTCGAGTATAAGCCGACCCGAGTATAAGCCGAGGTACCCATTCTTACCTGAAAAAGTAATAAAACCTGATTGACTCGAGTATAAGCCGAGGGTAGAAAGTATCACCACTACTGCAAACCTGTAATTACCTAAAATGATTAGAAAATGAACATGAATAAAGAGGAGGTGCATGTTTTATTTTTAGAGTATTTATTTTCAAATAAAAACAACCTGTTTTGTAGTCACTATATGCATTAAAGCAACATTAGATACCACAAACAACTAATGCTCAAAAAAGTATGGAAAATATTTTAACTGAACTGGGAAACCTTTTTGCTGAATCAAAGTTCAATGGCTTGAGCAGCAATATGAAACATGCAGCACAGTACTCTAATTAAAATCCTTCAAAGTCAGATTCCTCATCCTCAGTTTCTCCAAATAGTGCCTCAAATTCAGCTGGTGTAATGTCATCTGCATAGACATTATCATCACCATCATCAATATTTTCATCATCTTCATCACTGCTGCAGTGCTGAAACAAAACCTCATCTTCTGTACCATCCATGGCATTACTTATACCGCATTTTAGAAAAGCACGTTTGATGATGTCTTCTGGAATGTCCTCCCATGCATCTCGTACCCACTTTGCTACTAATTCTATATCAGGCTTCATAAGATTTCCACCTTTTGTCAATTTGGCTTGACCTGATGACATCCATTCGTGCCACAATTTTCGCACACGGTCTTTAAAAGGTTTGTTTATAGACACATCCAAGGGCTGTAAAACAGATGTTAGCCCACCTGGAATAACAGCCAAAGTGGTTTGAAATGACTTAGCCATTGTTTTGACATCCTCACATATATGGGCTCTAAACATATCCCAAACTAGCAATGAGGGTTTTTTTTTTAAAGCTACTCCTGGTCGTCCATTCCATATCTCTTCTAGCCATTTTTTTGTTCCTTGTTCATCCATCCAGCCTTTAACATGTGGGCGGACAGTAATTCGCGGGGGGAATTTGGCATTCTTAGGCAAGGTCTTCCTTTTAAATATAATAACAGGCCGCAGCTTGACTCCATTGGCCAAACATGCCAGAACCACTGTGAAATGATTTTTTTCATTCCCTGTTGTTCTAAGGAAAATAGTTTTTTCTCCCAATGATGCCACGGTCCTGTTGCTTGGAAGATCAAAAGTCATTGCTGTCTCATCCATATTCCCGATACTTCCGAGGTCATAATTATAAAGCTTTCTTTGTTTTATAATGAATTGATGGAATGACATGACCTTTTCTTCCAGATTCTGTGGCAGCTTTTGTGATATCTTCGTTCTCTGGCGCAAGCAAAGTCCAAACCGATTCATGAATCGGGTACACCATCCAGCTGATGCGACAAAGTTCTCAATACCCACTGTTTTATATTTCTCATCTTTAGCCATTTGAAGGGCACGTAATCGGATTCCCATGCGTGTTACACAGTATCCATTTTGACGACATTCCACAACCCATGTATGCAAGTCAGTCTCTAGAGCCCCATATGAGGTTGTTAAACCACGACAAGCCTTTTTTGACTTTGGCATCTTCTCCAATTCTGACTTAATTTTTCGCCAAACTCGAACCTGTTTTTCGTCAACGCCAAATTCCCGGCCTGCAACAGAATTATTACTTTCCTCTGCTCTTGACACAACTCTGAGTTTAAAGCCAGCTTCATAAGATCTGCGTTTTTGTTTTCTTCCACGATCAACCGTTTCTAACAGATTAAAAATACACAGAAGAGCCAGTAAGAAAACTTGAACCCCATACCTTAAGAGCAGAGTTTACTGTAGTTAAGCGAGGCACTGATTACTGCTTTTATATCCAGGTACAGTATTCTGCCTTCAAAATCAGTATTGTTTTGAGGCTTTAGTTGCCCTTTAAATGGATAGCAGAATTCCCATAAAGTACGGTAGTGTACAATAATCCCATACAGTAGTCACACACAATGCCGGTTATAGCCAAATACAGTACTGCACCCATTTCCTTGGCACTCCAGATGTTACGAAACACATCTACTGGCAAGTTCAACTACAAAAAAAATCCCCTTGCCCAATCCCCTTTGTACGGTAACCCATCATTGTATTCTTTTATTCTTTTGAGGCACTCCAGATGTTTGGAAACTACAACTCTCAGCATGCTTTGGTTGTTGGGAGTTGTAGTTTCTAAACATCTCTAGTGGCAAGTTCAAAAAAAAAAATTTACCTTTCCCAACTCTGTAACTCTGAGGCTCTCCAGATGTTTGGAAACTACAACTCTCAGCAATCAAAGCATGCTGGGAGTTGTAGTTTCCTAACATTTGTATTGGCAACTCTGAACCCCCAAAGGCAATAATAGACCCATATACTGTAAAAAAAAAGTTTAAAATTAAGAATGAATATAATTCTCTGACCTCGGTAACTAACATTAACAGTGCTGCTCACAATCTATGTCACACAGGCCTGCCAGTATTACAGGAATGATAGTCACACATAAGGGCTGCATAATATCATCCCCAGACACAGCACCACTGCATTACCGGTATATTTCAGTAATTATTAAACAAGCAATGTAAAAATTAATTTATCGTAACTTACCGGTCCCACAGGACCGGACAGGAGCATCGGAAGACTCGCTCCTACCCTGCTCCTCCATTTCAGTACAGGTACCAATCCTTACGTAACGGCGGCGCGCCCCCGCCTAACGTGCCTGCGTGCACATTACCCGGTAGTCTCTCCGCAGCGGTTGTTCTCCCTCCGTGTCCAAGCTCCCTCCCGGCATGCAAGCTTCCTCCCTGTGTCCAAGGCGGCTGTGACCTAATGGGCTGGAACCAGTAAGTGAACAACTTTTTTTCCCTGCAGATTTGCCATGTGACTCGAGTATAAGCCGAGGCAAGGTTTTTAGGTTTATTTTTAAACCTAAAAATCTCGGCTTATACTCGAGTATATACGGTACTAGCTTAAAAATGATTGAAAATAGAACAATAATGTTGGCAGCACAAACCAACTAGCACAGTTTTTTTTTCCTGTAGTCTGTTGTAGTGGGGCTGGGTGACCTTTTGACCTATATAAAAAAACATTTATTTTTCAAAACAAGTAAAGATAGAAAATTAATTTTTGCAGCAAAATACAGCACTAACCAACAAGCCTAGTATCATCTTCATATGCTGTTGTAGAGGGGCTGGATAATGTAATCTTCTGCAATGAAAAAACAAAGTAGAACTAGAAAGGGAAAGTTTAAGTATAAACTTTAAATTTGGCTTGAAAGCCTGCATTTTGGAAGGTAATTTGTGTGTTTGTGCTGCAGATTTTAAAATGGAGAGGACATTGTTGTTTTTTACTTACCCTTTAAATATGTCACATGCATTAAAGGTAGGTCAGTTGGTGTGTGTGTATTCACATCAGGTTGGGGGATAAAATACTAACTTTTTTGATGATTGGTCAAAATGAGGTTTTTTTTACTTTAGTTACCCTTTACGTATGGCTGCCACAGTAATGGATAAGTAGATCAGTAGGTGTGTGTACCTGTGTCGGGTTGAGAGTTAAAAAAAAAACTTTTTTGATGATTGGTCAAAATTTGTTTTTTTTGAGTTTAGTTACCCTTTAAGTATGGCTGCAACAGTAATGGAGGGGTAGGTCAGTAGCTGTGTATACCTGTATCACGTTTGGGGTTAAAAAACAACGTTTTTTGATTATTGATCAAAATTTGCTTTTTTGCTTTACTGTGGCTTCCACAGTAATGGATAAGTAGATCAGTATGTGTGTGTACCTGGGTCTGGTTGAGGGGTATGTCTTTTTTTGTGTTTACAACCATAAAACTATTTTTTATTGAGGATAAATCCAAATTAGTTTTTTTTACTTTAGTTACCCTTTAAGTATGGCTGCCACTGTAATGGATAAGTAGATCAGTAGGTGTGTGTACCTGGGTCTGGTTGAGGGGGTATGTCTTTTTTTGTGTTTACAACCATAAAACTATCTTTTATTGAGGATAAATCCAAATTAGTTTTTTTTACTTTAGTTACCCTTTAAGAATGGCTTCCACAGTAATGGAAAGTAGATTAGTAGGTGGGTACCTGGGTGGTTGAGGGGTATGTCTTTTTTTGTGTTTACAACCATAAAACTATCTTTTATTGAGGATAAATCCAAATTAGTTTTTTTTACTTTAGTTACCCTTTAAGAATGGCTTCCACAGTAATGGATAAGTAGATTAGTAGGTGTGGGTACCTGGGTCTGGTTGAGGGGTATGTCTTTTTTTGTGTTTACAACCATAAAACTATCTTTTATTGAGGATAAATCCAAATTAGTTTTTTTGACTTAAGTTACCCTTTAAATATGGCTGCAACCATAATGGACAAGTAGATCAGTAGGTGTGCGTACCTGGGTCTGGTTGAGAGGGTATGTCTTTTTTGTGTTTACAACCATAAAACTATCTTTTTTATTTATTTTTTATTATCTTAAAAAGTCAAATGAGAAAAAAATGTTTTATACATCCTCTCTCATTATTACAAAGTAATGGACTTATCTTACAAATCTGACAGCACTTTTCAATAGTTTAAACTGTGACCCTTTTCTTTTATTCTTTACCATTGAAAGATTATAAGCAAAAAGATTAAATTCAAACTTACCCAAATTTGAGGTCACAAAAATAATTAAATAATTTAAAAAAAGTTGATTAATCAAATAATCATAACCAATGTATTACTGTTTACTGTGTTCCCCTTTTTCTGTTTTTAACTTCAATAGTTTCTCTTATCCTTTCCTTTTGTCTAAAGGGTCCACAATATAACTTTTGCTTTGCTGATTCTGCTTCTTCATTATTGGCCTTTCAAACTTGGACATTTTCTTCTTCCTAGCCAATTGATAGGAAATTCCTCTTTTTTATATCCATCTAGACCCACCCATAATGCCCTCGACCGCCAGCCTGGCCATTGATCTCCTGTCTCTAGGGACCTAAGGACTTTGCCCAGGTGCCCCTTATCCAATCAAAAGTAGCAGATGCTGAGCCAAGCAGAAAAGAGCTCTCCTCAGCATCCCTAACTTCCTTTAGGCCCCATCCTCCACCCCATTCCTGCCCAGGCCAAAGGTCTGTACAGTACAGTCTCCCAAATCTAAAGTTTTTGTGGTATTTACATAAAAATTTCAGAGCATATCAATCCGGCTCCACATTTTTGTAATAACCCAAAGCCAGCAGTGGTGACTGACTGAGAATGCAGTTTCCCAAAATGCAGTGTAATGAGACTGGAAAAAAAAGATGAAATCTACGTTTTAAAAATGTCAGGAAAATAAGAAAAAGGAAAAAAACAACTGTGAAAGTAGAATAAACATATAAGGTGAATGGGGGGGAAAGGGGGCGTGGCGTGCCCTTTAACGTCCTCAGCAAATTATCAATTTTACTCTTTAATTTATCAATAAAGTTCTCAAAGTTCTTCACCCTTACCTGGTTTAAATAAGTCTTTAAAAAGCCCTAGTTCTAATTTCCCTCTTTCATAATTGTTTTTTATTTTAAAGAACATTATGAAATTGTCTTAATGTGGAGAATAAACCAAACGCAAGCAAAGGAAATAGTAAAAATAGCTAATTAAATGTTCCTCTCATTTAAATATGTATGTATATATCATTGAATTGTTTTTTTTATTTCGATAAATAAAGTTTCATATATATAGGTTAAGAATACATACTGTATATATAAAATAAGTGTGGTGTGCCTTGACACATTAAGAATGAAATCCCTGCTTCAAAGAGCTTATAATTTAAGTGGTATACTCTTATTTTATTCTTATTTTCTCACCGTTGAGTCTTTTGGTTTTTGGAAACACAAGTTGAGCTTTATCAAACAATAGAGTGAGGAGATTGAGTATCTGATTCTTTTAGATTTCTTTATAATTCATTTTGTTTTCTGCAGAGAGTGAAAAATGCATTATATGCCCAGACATGGAAATAACCAACATTGAAATGAATCAGTGTATTGCCAAGACAGAGGATTATCTAAAGTTCACTAATATGTTCTCCTTATTTTTCACACTAATCTCAGTCTTGTTTTTACTTTTAACTTTGTTTATATTGGGAGTTTTTATTACATTCCAGGACACCCCCCAATGTGAGAGCCAATAACAGGAGCCTCAGCTTCCTCCTCCTTGTCTCCATCAAGCTGAGCTTCCTCAGTGTGTTTCTGTTCCTTGGTCGCCCTGTGGATATAACCTGCATGTTACGTATAATCACTTTTGGAATCACCTTCTCCATAGCTGTCTCTTCTCTCCTGGCCAAGACTATCATGGTTTACATTGCATTCAAAGCCACCAAGCCTGGGAGCTCATGGAGGAAATGGGTGGGAGTCAAACTGTCCAATTCTGTAGTCTTGATCTGTTCATCCATTCAAATAATAATCTGTATGACTTGGTTGGCCATTTCTCCTCCCTTTCAGGATATGGACATTCACACTTACCCTGGAACAATCATCATTCAGTGCAATGAGGGATCAGCTATTGCCTTTTACTCAGTTATTGGTTATATGGGGCTTCTGGCAGCTGTTAGTTTTGTTTTAGCATTTTTAGCTCGGACCTTACCGGACAGTTTTAATGAGGCCAAGTACATCACTTTCAGCATGCTGGTCTTCTGCAGTGTTTGGATCACAATGATCCCGGCCTATCTGAGCACCAAAGGGAAAAACACTGTGTGTGTGGAGATATTTGCCATATTGACCTCTAGTGCTGGACTTTTAGGTTGTATATTTATACCAAAATGCTACACAGTTTTATTTAGATCAGAAATAAACTCTAAGTCACATTTATTGGGAGACAAGGGTTGGTGATTAGTACATATTTTTCACATCTGCAGTCTGTTACTTAAGTGCAAATACGGCTTAAAATGAAATGTATGTAATGTTTGTTCACTTACATTATGTATAATTATAGGATATATATATAGTATACTGTATAAGTATATCCTGTAAACATTGTTATTTATTACAAGATAGTAAATGATAAAACAGAAGTTTATGGTTACATTTTCCAGCTGATGAAGTCACATTTTTTACATGTTTCTAGTTAGTGTTAATCTGATCAAATTAATTAATGGGATATTTGTAAGATTATGCAGTGCTGGGCTGCTGTGTGTATTTATAAGGAAACATTAGTGCTTGAAAAATTGACATGAGCAGTTAATTCACACAAACATCACACAATCTGTAGGCAGTAATGCTTAGCAGAACAAGGTGATGGAAAAGGTTCTTATTGTATCTGTTTAAGGAAATAAACCAGCTTATGCTTGTGAAGGTTCTAATTCATCCAGGTCATGGTATATCTGTTGTATTCAGTTAGATCAACTGGACCTAAAGTTTAGTTCTTGAAGACATTTCGCTAGTCATCCGACTGGCTTTCTCAATTCAGAATGACTTGTACAAGAATCTGTGGCAATTATGTATCCTGGAAAGTCCCAATTAGCATATCACAGCCAGGTTTTAAGGACCTTCTGAATGCAAGGGCAAGGTTTTAAGGACCTTCTGAATGCAAGGCGTGGTTGCATTGTGGTTAAGAGGTGATATAGGAATGCTGATTTGTATGTGGGGGAGACCAAACAGTAACTGCATCAACGTATGGCCCAGCATATCTGAACCAGTGGCTGGGTGCTATGCCTTTAAAGGTATAAAGCGCCTGTTTTTCCAGTTTCACCTATTGTGGCCAACCTTTACATGGAGGAGGTAGAAAAACAGGCGCTTAATAACTTTAAGGGCATAGCACCCAGCCACTGGTTCAGATATGTTGATGAACACCAGAAGGAAGTACAAGCTTTCACAGAACACATTAATGTGGTAGACCAGAACATCAAATTTACAAGGGAAGAGGTACAAAACAAAAAAATGGCTTTCTTGGACTGCTTGGTAGAAGTTAAGGAAAATGGTAAACTGGAAGTAGAGGTTTACAGAAAACCAACACACACAGATCAGTATTTGATGTTTGACTCCCACCACCCTTTAGATCACAAGCTGGGTGTCATCAGAACCCTGCAACACAGAGCTGTGAACATCCCCACTAGCACAGAGGCGAAGGCTAAAGAAATGAAACATCTCAGAGGAGCCCTTAAAACTTGTGGATATCCAGACTGGGCCTTTGTCAAAAGAAGTAGAAGGAAAGAAAAGAACACGAATACCAACAGTGAAGGGGAAAAGCAAAACAGGAGAAAGAACATGGTCATCCCATATGTAAGCAGGGGTCTCCGAGAAATTAAGAAGAATTTTCAAAAAACACCTTATCCCTGTCTGCTTTAAACTGAACAACACCCTGAGGCAGCAATTGGTACATCCGAAAGACCCAATACCCAAACACAAGAAAAGCGACATCATATACGTAGTGCAGTGCAGTGAAGAATGCTCTGATTTGTATGTGGGGGAGACCAAACAGCAACTGCCTCAACGTATGGCCCAGCACAGAAGAGCCAATTCCTCGGGTCAGGACTCAGCCGTGTACCTGCATCTTAAGGAAAAAGGACATACCTTTGAAGATTGTAATGTTAACATATTGGCAAAGGAACGTGACTGGTTCAAGAGAGGTGTTAAGGAGGCCATTTATGTGAAAATAAAGAAACCAAGCCTAAATAGAGGTGGGGGGGTTTGACACCATCTGTTTGCCATGTACAATGCTGTTTTGACACCTTACTCTGGGCGTTCCTATAACACCTCTTAGCCACTATCTAATCACACCCTTAACACCTGGCTGTGATATGCTAATTGGGATTTTCCAGGGTACATAATTGCCACAGATTCTTGAACAAGTCATTCTGAATTGAGAAAGCCAGTCGGATGACTAGCGAAACGTCTTCAAGAACTAAACTTCAAGTCCAGTTGATCTAATTGAATACAACAGATGTATCTTCAGATTGGCTGAACGGATTTTAATGGGAGATGGCTTGTTTTAAAGCTAGAATAGTGGCCAATAACATATAAATTTATGGTTTTGGGGGTGGGCTTGCCCCTTTAAACAACTGGAAAACCCTATTTTTCATTTGACATTTGTGCATCCTGTTTTAGCAAAGCTATTTGTTCACGTCACCTTTAATGTTCCTACTTTGTTTCCCATATTACATTACCATTTTTGTGTCTTTCCTTTTTTCCTACTATTTGTTTTGTACTTAGAAGATCCTTTCTATCAATCTGTCTCGCTTCTGTCCCCTCTTTCTCTGTATGTACTTTTAATGGTTTTAAGGGAGCCTTAGTACAGTATATAGCGTAGGGTCAATGGTTATCCTTTTAACCCTTATTAATTGGCCCTTTGGAATCTCTTTAACCCTTTCAGTGCCAGCGGAATTTCCCATTTTCCAACTGTTTTGTGGCAGAAGAATTTTTATGATTTTGTCCTTAATCGGTTTAGACAAAGTTTAGGAACTCCCCCCAGTAAATAGGGAATACTATACATCGTTTTTTTTTTAGGAAAAATGTACTTAGGTAGCCCAGGAGGCCCCCCAAACTGAAATAGCTCTGTCTAGATTTTTACACCTGATTGAAATTTAGAAGAACTTTTGACATTTAACATAGAATAACTGCCAAATTAGCTAAAATATCCGCATAACTGAAAGATTTTCAAACTGCAGATACCCAGACACAGACGTTCAGCATTTGGCCATTGACAAAACTCACATGCAGTGAGCGAAACGTGTCTGGCCATCAGTGGTGGCTCTCCCCCCTTGTATGCCTCTGTCTGGTCTCAGTTTTGGTCTCCAATGGGTCTGCATTATGGCTTACCATAGATGGGATAGATAAGTATATATATATATATATATATATATATATATATACCTATACCAATTGTGATTGGTTGCACTTGCTCTATTATCTGTTTAGGGTGTACATGTGCTGCAGTATATATATATTTGTGCAATAACTTTGCCTAAATAAAAATATTGCCTATAATCTTTAGATACTTGCACACCTGCACTTTGTTACATATTACAGGGGGGATGTGCTTACCTTGGGACTGCATGGTTTTCATGATTAGTTATAATAAAGGGTTTTTATTCTACTGACTTTTGAGTGCCACAGATTTCTTCCTTTGTCTTGTACTAAAGGCATGTGTCTAGATATAATACAGCTTAATGGTATAGAGCAGTAGTGTTAACCTTGGGACCTTTCACATGTTTGAAAACTACAATTCCCAGCATTCTCTGTTAGCAGTAAGTTTTTTATTAATATCTTGTAGCTAATGCATCTGTCTAGACCTAATACAGCTTAATGGCATAGAGCAGGGATGTAAAGCTTGTGACCTTTCATGTTTGAAAACTACAAATCCCTGTCCATTCTCTGTTTTGCAGTTAGTTTATTCTTAATGAACTTTTCACATGTTTAAAAATTACAAATCCCAGCATTCCCTAGCTGCACAGAATGCTGGAAAATGTAGTTCATCCATCAAATGTAGTTGTATGAACTACATCAAATGTAGTTCATACATCCTGGAATAAAGCCATTTTCCTGATTTACAGACATTAAGAGCCCACGGTCATGCTTTAGCAATTCCTACCCAAGGGTTTGAACATGCAAGTGATTCATCTGCGCTTCCCTTACATCCATAAACAGGAAAAGAGAAGATCAATGCACATTCCTGGGCCCCATATATCATAATATCTATGCTAGTGCAAACAGTAAAAACATGGGGGGTTTTATTTACAATTTTATGCATAAAAGTGAAAAGCCTTCCAACCACGTCAAGGTAACCCCAGTATGGAAGGTCCTAACAGTTTACCGTGTATATATGGTAGCAGAGATATGCAGGAAGATTGACCAAGCTTCCATGTGGTAGTAGCACCCCCTACACATCCCTTTATTGGAGGTCTTATGCCTTGAATACTAAGCATTGGATGAAAGGCCTCTTCCCTCCTTGTTAAAAGCCAGTAGGCGGGGGGAAGTGATAGCCTGTAATACTAATCCAATGCAAGGTCAGGGAGACAACCTTCCCAAGAAAATTCAACCAAGCAGGGAGTGTCAGCCCAGATAAATGACCCAAGGTAAACTGTTAGGACCTTCCATACTGGGGTTACGTTGATGTGGTTGGAAGGCTTTTCACTTTTATGCATAAAATTGTAACTAAAACCCCCCATGTTTTTACTGTTCGCACTAGCACACGTATCATGATAGTATATGGGGCCCAGGAATGTGCATTGATCATCTCTTTTCTTGTTTGTTCTAATGTTTTGGTCAGATCAGTAGCACTTCCACTATTTGTTATAAAGTAATTTTGCCACAGGAGTTCTCCAACATCCATAGCTATTACACTATTGGATTAGGGAAGCATTATATGGGTCACTTAAGGCAGTAGCAGGGTGATTTACCAGGGAGCCCTGCGGCTATGCAGCGCTCCTCTCAGCCATTAATGTCGCGCTAACTGATTTCCGATCAGTTAGCGCGATGTTAAAGCTCGCTTTGTGGCGGCAGCGCAAAGTACCGGAAGAGGCACTCGCGTGGCCATTGAAAAGTAATATACCAGAGGTTGCACGTGCCTCTTTACGTGTAAGAATTTAACGCCAGCTAATGTGCGGGTGAGATTCACCCAGAGTCACACAGCCTCTGGTAAATCCCTTATTGGAAATTTGCCCAGAGAGCTTGCCCCTCTGGGTGAATCTCCCTGTTAGAGTCATAAACCTTACCATATTTTCCCTCACTTCCAAAAACCACCTACCTGACAGTTATAATTCATGAAGTCTAAGGCTGGGTACACACCAGCAACCAACCGATAGTGCCATGGATCAGTCGGACGGAAATATTTGATTGTGTGGGTCGGCCAGCCGTGACCGAGTTCGGGCACCTGTATCAGACAAACGGGTCCATTGGTAAACCACGGATGATTATGCAGTTCAATATGGGACCGAATGATTGGTCAATTGCGCGCACTGCTGACCGCGGTAACTATTGCAGGGACCAACAGTCATTTATCCTGGCAGAGCTCTCGCTCAATGCAGGCACTCAGTTGGGACAAATGATAGTGTCATGTGAATCTTGCCTGGTAATAACCTGCTGATCTGAAAACAGGCCCAGGCAATCCTGCCACAATGTGCAGTTCAATCTGGACATCACCATTAGACAACCTGAGACCCTATACAGATTAACATGCTAGGTTCATACTTATTAGTATTTACCACAGCAAGGTCCAGATTTACACTCACTATGGGGTTAGGCCTTGAAAACACAGGATAGTGATTAGCTTTACAAGTTATGGAGAGGTATGGATAAAGTAGCTAAAAGCTCCCTACAGAGTGTAAAACGAAGTAGAGCTGTGGTAACTCACAGCTTCATGTTATTAGTAGTGAAAAAAGAGGAAAACTGGCCATTTCTCTAAGAATGCTGGGTAGTTTCAGACATGCAGACATCACTTCATGTCTAGCAAACAGAAACTGTATTGTCTCATTACTTTCTATGGAGAGGGGAGGGGGGAGTACATGTAAGAGTATAAAGAATGTTTAATTAGCTAAGACTGACACATGTTTTACAAACAGCACATAATTGGGTGTAATACAGGAAGTTCCTTACACTTCCTGTCTTGTCATGTACAATTCCTAAGATAATTTTTTGATTTGCTAACAGTGTTACGATCAGAACCTCATTAGATGTTAGTAAAATTCCACTTTCTTCAAGTGTCTACATTGAGACCTATGTAGAATTCCTAGAGGTGTGGCTAAACCTACCATTTTGAGTTATACTGTACATATAGACCTTTCCTATGTGTAATAGTGTTATATACCCCTACCTAATTAACTCAATGCAATCTCTGTAAAAATATAAATGTATTTATATAATATAAGGGATAAATAAACTTGGAAATACCCACCACGAACTATATATTTCTGGAATCTACACACCTTTAACTACATAATGGTGCCATGCTTTCATACATACATGAAGAATTCCATACGAAGTCCGTGCTTTTAGGAGATTTTGTGAAAATATTAAATATGAGGATTTAAAGGTTGAAATGCTATCTAAACCCAGATGACAAATAAAAAAATCCACTAAATGGTAATCTCCCATATGTCTAGAATCAAACAATATGCCATATGCATGGGTGTACACAGAGACGAGACAATCAATTAGCTCAAATGAGATGTATAGACAAGTGTACAAATAATCAAAGTGCTCTGAAATTTGAACATCCTCCACTTTTTCAAAGAAATCCCCCCAAAACTTGAAAATACCCCCCCAAAATGAATATTTTTGAAATCTACACACCTTCAGCTACATAATAGTGCTATTCTTTCATACATACATGAAGAATTCCTGACGTAGTAGTTCACAGAACTCTAGATTGATCTATATAAATAGAATTTTAAAAGTCAAAAAGTACATAAAAACTTTATTCCTCTCACTGGTCTTGTTTTTGCTAACACCACTCTTTTACTTTTTTTTTTTACCATAAACATTTTGTCAGTAAGGATTGAGATTTTATAAAACATGAATATGGGAGAGGAATATTTAAAGAGCCAAATAGGTATAAGAATTAGGGGAGATTCATCATTTTTATTATTTAATTTTCCCCCATTATATAGAATGGTATGGAATTCCATTTGTTAATTTGAGATTCTACTTTATTGATCAAAGGCAAGTAATTAAGAGAATACAATTGTTGTGTATCTGAGAATATACAGTATTTATCCCCAAATATGTTATCTGAGATTAATTCTAGCTAAAGGAATATTAACTGGAAAGGGAAGGGTTTAGTGCTGGTTTTAGTACTAGTGATAAGTCAATAACATTTGAGATTTCGGTGATTTTATTTTTTATAGTGGAAAATTAGGCTAAATTGCTCTAATAATACAGAAATATAAATAAAGGAAATTAGAGGGTTTGTTGTAGATAAGATTATATCCGCAAATAATACCAATTTGTATTCTTTATTTGTATACTTTATTCCTGAGATGTTTAGGTCAATATACATCTTTTGCATCAATGGTTGCATTACCAAGGTAATAATTAAGGGGAGAGATTACAGCCCTGTATTGTACTGTTGGTAATGTAAAAGTGTTTGGTTACCAGTCTAATGCCTAAGGTTTGGAATATAGAGGCATAATAGCAGTTTTAAAGGAGCTGTGAATTCCAAACTAATTCCATATATTTCCAGTTAATTTGGTTGAATGTTTTTCCAGAATCTAATGTAATGAACAAGATTGTAATCTGTTTGAGTCCAATTAATTAAATATAAAATTCTTCTGGTGTTGTCGATGTATTGTTTTCTTGGCTCAAATCCAACTTACTCATGAATTAGATTACTTAACATGAATTAGACTTGTGCCAATGCTTCCAAATCTATTTGCCAAAATATTTAAGTACATTTTAAGATTTGAGTTTATGAGTTAGATTGGTCTATGATTTTGAATCAAGGAAAGGTCCTGAGTCCATGTCCTGTTTAAGAATTGGAATTATGTTTGCTCTCAACATTTCAGAACCCTGTTTCATAGCCATGTTAAAAATGATTTGTAGATATAGGGATAATATTACTTTAATTGATTTATAATATTCCTTCACAAAATCATCTTCTCCAAGAGTTTTATTAATTTTTAATGTGTTAATCACATCTAATATTTATTGTAAGGTTACAGGTTGGTTTATAAAAAAAATGTCCTTGTCCGATAGAGAAGGCAATTAAAGTTGATCCAGAAAGGATTGCATGTCTTTTTCACAGAGAGAAGAGGATAAAGTTTAATCAGCAAATTTATAAAGATTACTATAATATTCACTAAATTGGTCAGCTGTCAATTTTGGATTTAGGAATTTTTTTTAATTGTTTATAGAGTTGATATCAAGTTTATATTGTTTACAGAGTTGATAGAACATATTTTTGTTTTCATTGTTTGATATTTCATACGTTTAAGCTAAAAAGGAGGTAATTTTTTGTCCTTGAAAACAGTTTGTTGCTTTTAGTCTTAAGTTTCTATCATGCTGATGTAAATTGAGTGTAGTTTATCTTTTTAGATGAACTGTAGGGATATATTTATCCCTCTCTAATTGTAAAAGAGTCTCTTATTGTGCTATCTTTTTAAAAATGTAATTGATGCAAGCAGTATACTTTTACAGCCCAGTAGCTAAGCGTCCCAATACACAATAATATCTTATCTTTTCTGTATACACCACTGATGACTTGTTTGTGTGCATACCAGAGGATAAATAGGTTTGCATCAGGGGTGCTGTTAATTTGAATATAATCTATTAAGGCTTGTTCATTTCTTTTATAGTTGTTGTAGATAACAACATAGAATTAAGCCTTCATAAGGTAGGATAGCTGCAGTATGGTCTGAGCAGGTTCTGGAAATAATTAACATTTTATTAACAGATCGTCCATTTGTCTGTAAGAGAGAGATTTATTCTTGAATATATATTATGTGTTTGACAATAATAGGTAAAATCGTTTTCTGGATGGTATGTTCTCCATCTATCACTGAGGTCTTCAGATGCTATCCATTGGGGAAAATGGTTACTTTTAGTTTTTTTGGTAGAAGTAAAATCCATATTTAAATCTAGGATGCTACTAAAATCTCCAAATATAATAAACTGGTGTTGGTTAGGTTTGTAGAGATTAAGCAGGGTATTTTTTTATTATTATTAATAGAACAAGATAGAATGATATATCTGCCTGTATTCTCTAGATAAAATTAATGGAGTTAAAAGGCACTTGAGTTTTTAATCGCAGTTAAAACAGTTCTAATTTTTTTTTAAAAGATGCATAAAAGGTATTTTTAAACATTTTTTGTTTAAAGAGAAGTGATTATTTTTACTTAGCAAATTAGTTTATTGTAGGCGTAATATTATCATATTAACTTCCCCTTTAACAATGGGGTACAACATTTTCTCATAATAAATACTTTTCTAGGGTAAATACATAAATATAATTTCCCCAAAATGTGGCCATTTTGACATATCCCTTAATAGTGACTGTTGCACATTAACAACCCCTACATTTAAAAGTATTACAATTGACCAAATTGAATTATTGACACACAATGACTTCCAGAAAAATTCAGATGCCACACTGAAAAATATCATCCATGCCCTTATAATCTCCTGTCTCGACTATTGTAACATTCTACTACTGGGACTCTCGGCCTCTCATCTCTCTCCTCTCCAGTCTATCTTAAACTTGGCTGCTTGGATCATACCGCTCTCCTCCAAAAGAGAACCCGCATACCCGATACTTCAGTCCATAGGGTGGCTTCCCGTCAAACAAAGAATCATATTCAATACCCTTCTTTTAACCTTTAAATCCCTCCACTCTACTGCACCCCCTACTTATCTTCTCTCTTGGTCCCCTATGTTCCAGGCCGTGCTCTCTGTTCCTCGCAAGGAAATCTTCTCCACAAACCGGCCAACAAAAACTGCTGCCTCCCGCCTTAAACCATTCTCTCTTGCTGCTCCCTACCTTTGGAACTCTCTCCCACTCTCGCTTCACCAGGTGACATCCATTAATACTTTCAAATCTACACTTATCCTACCTTTCTGAGCACCAGTACAACAAATGATTATTAGCCCTTTTAAGCACTTTGTACCCATCCCCCCACTTGTATCTGTATGTTGTCCCTCCCACTTAGATTGTAAGCTCTTCAGGGTAGGGATCACATTCCTTATGTGTTGAGGCTTGTTGCACTTATATCAATTTATACATAACTTATATATATGCTTTCTTAACCGATGTATGAAATTGTATTTAATTTTATTTATCTGTATAATTGCACTTATCCCCTTGTTTGTATACTCTGTATTTTATAATGTACAGCTCTGAGTACCCAAGTAGCGCTTTATAAATACAATTATACATACATACATACATACAATATATGTTTGCAGGAAAAAAAAAATGACACATGGAACATACAAGAAGTTCACAGAAACATTTCAAAAGATTAACCACATATATAGTCACACATTGATAGATGACTGCTGCTCAATGCCCCAAACATTTATTTACCACAGTGTTAGCCCTTTAACCCTTTCACTGCCACAGATCGTACATTCACGATCTGTGCAGTGAATACTCAAACTGCCACAGATCGTGAATATACGATCTGTGGCTTTAAGTGGCCCCAAAAAAAATTGCAGCCCGCTAGGGGTGATCGGGGGGCAGTATTCAACTGTCCCCCTAGCCCCCTCGATCCCCCCTCGGTTGTGTCCAAATCCGAGGGGGGGATCGGAAGATATCCCTACCTGCAGCCCAGCAGCCGGTCCCACGTGGAGAAGCAGAGGAGTGATGTCTTCGTTCCGGAAAGGGAGACCGAGGTGACATCACTGAGCTTCCTGCTTCACCGGGGTCTTCCTTAAGAGAGGTAAGATGCTGGTGGTCTAGTGGAGGTACTGCAGCGTGATCTCCATTCAGATCATGCTGCAGTACCTGTATAGTACAAGCTGTCATGCTGACAGCTTTACTATACATTTTGTGAATGGAACTCAAAATGGGGACAGAGATCAAAATTTGGTGATCACTTCTGATCACCAAATTATTGATCTTTGCCAATGAATGAAAAATCACTTCCTGGAAAATGATTTCCGGGAAGTGATTTTTCCGATCGGTTTTCGAATTGGAAAACGGGCATTTATGCCCGTATTCCAAGTTCGTTATCATTCCCAAAGATGATTTGGTGATCATCTTTGGGAATGATCCCAAAAAAAAAGGGGAAATGCACACAAAAAAAATCTTAAAGTGATACACACACCTTTTTTTTTTTACCCTAAAACTATAAATTAGCAAAAAACTTTGTCTTCTCCAAGCTTCCCAATGTCCCAGGTGATATCGGTAAACTAAACGCGGATCATTTATTTGTTGGATTTCAAGGGAAACTAAGCCTATTTTAGTAGGAAATTTTGCAGAGGTACCAAAAAAAAGACCAGATTGAATTTTTAGGATCAGTAAAGTGTGCAAAAACTTGTGTGACTCTCCGTACTAACTGGTTTTCACTAAAATACCACTAAAAGAGGGAGTGGGGATAGGGGTGGGGGGTGGGTTGTGGCTTTTTTTATTTTTTCTTGTAATTGCTATTGCGCAATTTAGTGTTTTTTTTTTACTTGCCAAGTGGGTTTAGGTAGGATTTCAACCATTGAGTCCTCTTATTTTATTTTTTCACAAAATCTCCTAAAAGCACGGAGTTCTATGAATAACAGCGTCTGGAATTCTTCATGTATATATGAAAGCATGATACCATCACGAAGCTGAAGGTGTGTAGCTTCCAAAAATATATAGTTTGTGGGGGGTATTTCCAAGTTGATTAGGCTGTTCAAATTACAGAACACTTTGACTTTTTTCTTGTAATTGGACTTGTGCATGTGTCCCATTTGAGCTAGTTGGTGGCCACGTCTCTGTGTGCACCCACGCATATGACATACCGTTTGATTCAGGACATGTGGGAGATTGCCATTTAGTGGGTTTTTTTACTTGTCAAGTGGGTTTAGGTAGGATTTCAACCTTTGAATCACCTTATTATATTTTTTACAAAATCTCCTAAAAAGCACAGAGTTCTATGGAGTACTGTGTCTGGAACTCTTCATGTATATATAAAAGCATGGCACCGTAACGTAGCTGAAGGTGTGTAGATTCCAAAAATATATAGTTTGTCTGGGGTATTTCTAAGTTTCAGAGCCGTTTCCTTTAAAAAAGTGTAGACGGTTGAAATTACAGAGCACTTTGATGTTTGTGTGTAGCTTCCAAAAATATATAGTTTGTGGGGGGTATTTCCAAGTTTAATAGAACAAGATAGAATGATATATCTGCCTGTATTCTCTAGATACAATTAATGGAGTTGAAAGGCACTTGAGATTTTAATCGCAGTTAAAACAGTTTTTTTTTATAAGATGCATAAAAGGTATTTTTAAAAATTTTTTGTTTAAAGAGAAGTGGTTATTTTTACTAAGCAAATTAGTTTATTGTAGGCGAAATATTTATCATATTAACTTCCCCTTTAACAATGGGGAACAACATTTTCTCGTAATAAATACTTTTCTAGGGTAAATACATAAATATAATTTCTCCAAAATGTGGCCATTTTGACATATCCCTTAATAGTGACTGTTGCACATTAATTACAATTACAATAACTACCTACTTTTATCTCCTTCTCTCCCTCCCTCTATCTACCTGCCTGTCCCTCTGTCTGTGCCCCAGCCTGTCCCTCTATCTGTCCCCCTGCCTGTCCCTCTGTCTGTCCCCATGCCTCTCCATCTGTCCCCCACCTGTCCCTCTATCTGCCTCCTTGCTGTCCCTCTGTCTGTCCCCCTCCCTATCTCTCTATCTGTCCCCCTGTCTGTCCCTCTGTCTGGCCCACTGCCTGTCCCCCTCCTTGTCCCTCTGTCTGTCCCCCTACCTGTTCTTCTGTCTGTCCCCCTGCCTGTTCTCTGTTCTTATGTATGTCCTCTGCACTTGTCCCCCTTCTGTCCCCCTACTGTCCCTCTCTAACACTACAGGTCGCACCGCAGACTTGACAAAGTGACTGACGACAGAATACACGCAACAGACTACGCAACGGTAACCGGCGATTCGATGAGATCCCTCTGTCGTATAGCATCCGAGGTAGCGATAGAGCGGTAATGCGGCTTGAAAGGAGCGGAGCAGGAAGTCGAGCCATCACATATTACAGGACAGGCCCGACATCGAGGTGCACAGTACGATTATACTAAGGATCTTTATATCCCCGCAGCGTAACAATGACCGTGTCCATAGTGGAATCGGAAAGAGCGTCAGGCTCGACTTCTTAGTCGTATCCGAACCGCCCCACTCGCCCAACGCTGTGTAAGGACAGCCCGTTATCAATTGTGCCCAGCAACTCGCCATGGCCAAAGAGGAGTCGCTCCCGCCTCCATGCACCTCTGCTTTCTGTCCCTCCATGCACCCCTGCCACGTACAGTGTATAAGATGACAAAGAAGAAAGAGAGAAAGTAACTATAAATCAGGACCTCCTATGCGTCTCCCTGCCCAGCTAAAGCATACAAAAGAAGAGGACCACTCGTATCACTGTGACATCCTAATCTCGCCACCTAGCGCATGTATCTTCTCATCATAAGAGCTGACCCCATTGCTTGTCCATATTTTTGCACTCTTGCCATTCTCATCTGTCCCCCTTTGTCTTCCTTCTACTGTCACTACCTCGTTCCTCCTGTCTGTCCCCCTTTGCCTGCCTTTTCTCCCCCCTGCCATGTCACCCACTGCCTTGCCCCCCTCCTACCCCGTCGCTCACCCTGTTGTCCCGCTGTCTGTCCCACACATGTACCTCTATCTGTCTCCTTGCTGTCACTCTATCTGTCCCCTCCTCGCCGGTCCAGGATCTGTCCCCATGCAATTTCATTCTTTGGCATCTATGTTGTACCATGTCTGTACCTTGTCTGTGTCCCCCCCCCATCCTGCCCCTCAGTCTGATACCCTCGCCGTGTCTCCCACTATCTGTCTCGTTGCCCTGGCACATTCTTTTCTGCCTTCGTATAGTTGTCCCTCTATCTCCCCCTGCCTTGTAATTATATTGTCACCAGCCTGTCCATTATCTGCCCCCAGCAGGTCCCTCATCTGTCCCTGCACCGTCTTATGTCTGTCCCTCTCTATCGGCCCTCCTCAGTTGTTCTCCACAGTTCCTATGGTCTGTCCCTCTAGTTCCCCCACTGCCTGTCCCACATCTTTCCCTTATCTATCCTCTGCAGTTGCCTATTGGCCCATTGCCTGTGTTCACTATGTCTCTGTCGGTCCCGTCTAATCTGTTCCTTTTACTTGTCCCCTTCCTGTGCCCCTGCCTGTCCCTCTATCTCGCCCCGTCGGTCCTTCTGCCGTTACCTCTATCTGCCCCCTTGTTGTCCCTCTATTGTTCTCTGAGTCCTATGCAGGGGACAGATAGTGGGACAGGCAGAGGGACATATAAGACAGCCAAAGGGACAGAAAGGGGTTGACCGAGAGAGCACAGGCAGGGGGCCAGATAAGAGGGACAGGTTAGGGTGACCAGAGGGAAGATAAACGCAGGTAGGTTCCCAGCACAAAAAGAGTAGGGGCCCCAGCACCCCACCCTCCACCCCCAGTGCAGTGTCCCCCACTCACAGAAGCTTCAGGTGCGGCTTCTGCAGATGGCAGATAATCCTTGTGCTCTGCTCTTGTAGGACAATGATCGTTTCTCCTTCTGCATTTTGGCAATGTGAAAAACCCGGACATTTCTGTCACATACACGAGGTAACTTTATGTTCAGGATTTTTCACATGAATAGCCCCGAATGCAAACTCCTGTCATTGTGTTTGGTACGGATTCGGGTTTACTTTACATGCAGGTGGCGGGACAGTAACTGGGAGTCATTTAAAAGTAAGAACATGACTGGAAGCGCCGGGAGGGGAAAAAACCCCCCCCTTTCTCCGCTGAGGGGGGCCAAGGATTTTGCGGTTCTGGTCCAGGTTCCAATTGTTATTTTACAGGGATGTTATTTCATGAAATAGATAAACAATAGTTGCAAATGAACAGTATGGTTTTGTTTCAAATTTACATGTTACTTGGATTATAGGTATAGGTCGTAACGATTGATCTGCCCTGCCTGTCCCTCTATCTGCCCTCCGCCTGTCCCTCTATGGTCCCTCTAGTCTGCCACTGCACACACACGGGAACAACAAACCACATTTACATGACAGAACACCAAGTTTACATACGAAGACCATCACAATAATAAGCCACTAAATAAGCAATATTGTTTTGCTCAACACACACATCGGCTACTATACTCCCAACATGATGTACAACTATACAACATTACCTACTTATACACAACACATTCTACACACATCCTACCACAAAGCACACATTAAATGAACCCAAACACTGGGCACACTCCAATGCTTTAAACCCACGAATAAAGCAGTTCTTAAAAAACTTCTAGCACACCCAGACCTATATGCACTATAATAGCTGTAGATTGTAGTATACTTGGATTCGATTAAGGGCTTTTGTGCCGTCCCCAGAGGCAACTAACATATAAGCTAAGGGTCTGTTGGCCTGGGTTGGCACTTTTGTACAAGAAGAGACAGTTGGGTAATGGATCGGAACCAGAGAGTTTGTTTGGTAACAGGGCTTCATCAATATACTGTGGGTATGGTCAGCAAGGGCTTCTTGTTTGCAAACGACAGAAAAACTTTGCTGAACATTAAAACTTTAGAGGATGTGGCAATGGTTGCAGGTGTTGATCTGATAGATTGTCACATAGGATGATGGAAATCAATGTTGATAAATGTAAAGTGATGCATGCCTGGCAAGCAGTGTTGCGGGCCTGGCAATCAGTGCAGGTGGCAAACAGCCAGAGCCAGAGAGTAAGATATGTTCTTGTTTTATAGGAGGAGGTATAGATTAAAGGGAGAAAAAAAAATGTTACTTTCCCTATGTAACAAAGCCATTGGTAAGGCCTCATTTGGAATAGCAGTGCAATTTGGAATCTGTGTACAAAAAGGACAAGGGTTCAGAGAAGGGGCAAATAAATTATAAGGGGATTGGGGAAGCTTGAATAGGAAGAGAGACTGGAAAAGAAAGTTACATATGTACGCTGGGATGCGAAAAAAGGCGCTTGGGGGGATGGGGATTATGATATTGTGATAAATACATTAACGGCCGACCATATATATTAACTATCTGGGGCACGGTTCACCACATATGTTGAACATGTCCGAGGACCAGTGACCATCCCTTAAGACAAAGCAATAAGTTTAGTCTTCAGGTTCGAGAAAGATTGTCACTGGAGAACGGTTAATCAAGCTATGGAAATGTCTTACAGTGGACATTCGTAGGCAAAGGTTCATTGGACTATTTTCGAAAAAAGCTGGATGAGTTTTCTTGGCAAACAAGGGATGTTGCAAGTTTACTGGTTTGCTAACATAAAGTAGAGTGTGATCCAGGGATATTTTCAAATTTCACTTGGAAGGTAGGAAAAAAGTTGGTGGTGGGTTTTTTCTTGCCTTTCCTCTATAAAATCAACGGGTATGGCAGGAAATAGAGGAATGGGTATTGATGAGGAGTGGTTGGACTGGCAGGTAATATGGATGCCTTTATGAACCTCAAATGGATATTGTAGATTCTTATTTATTTACACACACTCAGCTACAAACTCACAAAAATATATTAATGCACATAACATAGCTACAAGACATGCTCACTCTGGTTACACATCATAATAGACACACACATAAAAAACATAAATAAAACCATTAGACAGAGAGATTATAGTTCACATCCACACACTGCTACACCACACACATTCAGACTTTTTCCACACTTCTACACACGACAAATGTTTCACACCATCTCTGATACACTCACGCAACACATGTGTTTTTTGACAATGTTACACCAACCATAAAAGCCCAGACACCCAAACACACATATAAAACATGCAAAAACGTACACTCAGAAATATTTTATAACATACACATATGGATACACACACTAACTAGCTACACACATGCTCAGTGTGGGTCACACAAATCTGCCTACAGACAATCATAAATCTTTCCACAAGATACATACTTTGTCACCTACACAAATATACATATATGCAGCACACATCTCACTCCCAAACAGGTTTGATGGCTAACAAAGCTCCAGGGTTTGCAAACCACACCATTTCTGACAAGCAGACATAGTCCCGGGGGGTTACAGGGTTGGTTTAGGGGACAGAGTCACCAGTTCGTCCAAAAACTGTTTGCCAGGGTGCAGACCTCCATTCCACCATTAGAAGGCAGAAACAGAGTTTTCCCAGGGTACAGAGCCCCGTTTCCGGCAACCAGAACAGTAGTTCCCAAAATGCAGCCCCTTGCCAAAAGCATCCATGACCCCCGTTTTTCAAGCAGCCAGAACAGAGCAAAAGAATCCCGACCCCCATTACGGAAGTCAGAAAGAGGCAAAGGGGTCCAGACCCCAGTTATATCCGCAGCCAGAAAGAACAGAGGCCAAAGGGGTCCATTACCCCTGTTTGGCGGCCAGCATGAAACAGAGGCCAAGGGGTCCAGACCCCATTCCGGCAAGCCACAACAAGACAAAGTGGGTCCAGACCCCCGTTCCGGCAGCTAGCAGAACAAGAGACAAAGGGGTCCAACCCCCGTTCCGATGGCCGATCCAGCAGCATACAAACGAGCCAAAAGATCCAGACCCCCATTCCGGCAGCAAGACAGAGAAAAGGCCAGCCAAAGGGGTCCCAGACCCCCGTGATCAGGCAGCCAGAACGAGCCAAAAGGGAGTCCATACCCCCGTTCGGCAGCCAGAACAGAGCCAAAGGGGGTCACTTACACGGGTTTGGTGGCCAGAAACAGAGCCAAAAAGACATCCAGCCCCATTCCGGCAGCCAGAACAGAGGCAAAAGGGGTCCAGAAGCCCGTTCCGGGCAAGCACAGAACAGAGCCAAAGGGGTCCATTACCCCCGTTCAATGGCCAGAAACAGAGGCCAACCTCAAAAGCATTTCCAGACCCCATGACGGCAGCCAGAACAGAGCCAACGGGGGGGTCAGAACCCCTGATCGGGCACAGCCAGCACAGAGCCAAAGGGGTACATACCCCCGCTTCGGCGCCCCGGACGAAGCTCACCAGCCCTCCCCCACCCGCCTCCGCTATACGTATCCCCCCCACCCACCCCCCCCCATGTATCGTACGCTTCTGCTGTGCCTGTCAGACCCGTCTTCTATGGTTTTGGTGCCCACCTTCGACTTTCTTCGCGCTAACTTTACCCTCTGTCTGTCCCCCTACCTGTTCTTCTGTCTGTCCCCCTGCCTGTTCTTCTGTCTGTCCCTCTGTCTGTCCCCCTGTCTGTCCCCCTACTTGTCCTTTTTGCTCCTTTGTCTGTCCCTCTATCTCCCCCTGCCTGTCCCTCTATCTGTCCCCCAGCCTGTCCCTCTATCTGTCCCCTGCCTGTCCTTCTGTCTGTCCCTCTATCGGCCCTCATGCTTGTTCCTCCATCAGTTCCTCTGTCTGTCCCTCTATTTCCCCCCCTGCCTGTCCCTCTATCTGTCCCTCTATCTATCCTCTGCCTGAAATAGAGGTACAGACATGGACTGATGGAGAGAACAGCTGGAGGGCCGATATAGGGACAGACAGGAAGGACAGGCAGGGGACGATAGAGGGACAGGCTGGGGAGATAGAGACAGCATTGAGGGACAGTGGGGAACATGAGGCAGCGGGGAGATAGAGGGACAGACAAAGGAGCAAAAAGATGGACGGCAGGAGACAGATAGTGGGACAGGCGGGGGTACAGACAGAGGGGCAAGGAGGGGGACAGACAAAGGGACAGACATGGGACAGGCAGAGATGCAAAAGAATGGAAAGGCAGGGGACAGATAAAGGACGGCAGGGTGCGACAGATAGAGGACACATAGTATGACAGTCGAGTCGTGGGACAGACAGAGGACAGACGGGTGGACAGACGCGGGGTAAGGAGGGGGGGGCAGGCAGGGGGACATGCAGAGGGACAGGCAAGGGGACAGCAAGTGAACAGATGGAAGGGACATGTAGAATGATAGACAGGGGTGACACGATAGACAAATAGGCAGAGGTGCAACAATATTGACGGCAATGGGCAGATAGAAAGGACAGGCATGGGGAGACAGATAGAGGCGGCACGGGAACCAGCAAGTGAGGCAGATATAGTGGACAGGCAAGGGGCAAGGAGGGGACAGAAAGGAGGGCATGAGGGGGACAGGCGGGGCAGTAGAGGCAGGCCAGGGATAGACCAGTGACAAGCCAGGGTGTAGTATAGAGGGAGAAAGAGGACAGGCACAGGGGGACAGACAGAGCGTAAAGTAGTGGGGACAGCAGGGGGACAGAGAGAGGGACAAGTAGGGGGACAGACAGGGGGACAGGACAGAGCGACAGACAGAAAGAACAGGCAGGGGGACGACAGAAGAACAGGTAGGGGGACAGACAAGAGGGACAGGGGGAAGGCAGGGGCAGACAGGGGACATGCAGGAGGAGACAGGACATAGAGAGATAGGGAGGGGGGACAGCAGAGGACAGCAGGGGCGGAGAATGAGGGTACAGGTGGGGGCAGATGGAGAGGCCCATGGGGACAGGAGAGGACATGCAGGGGGACAGATAGAGGGACAGTGGGGGCACAGACAGAGGGACAGGCAGGTAAGATAGAGGGAGGGAGAGAAGGAGATAAAAGTAAGGTGTATTGTAATTGTAATTAATGTGCAAACAGTCACTATTAAGGGATTAATGTTCAAAATGGGCCACATTTTGGAGGAAATTATATTTAATGTATTTACCCTAGAAAAGGTATTTTTACGAGAAAATGTTGTCCCATTGTTAAGGGAAGTTAATATATAAATATTTCGCTACCAATAAAACTAATTGCTTGATAAAAATAAACACTTCTCTTTGAAACAATAAAATTTTAAAAATAGCCTTGTAATGCCTTATAAAAAAAAACCTGTTTTAACTTGCGATTAAAAACTCATAGTCCTTTCAACTCCATTCATTGGATAATTAGGAATACAGGTCCAGATATCACTTCTATCTGTTTATTAAAATAATAAAAAAATACCCTGCTTAATCTCTACAAAACCAACCAACACAGTTTATTATATTGTGAGAGATTTTAGTAGCATCCTAGATTTAAAATGAATTTACTCTACCAAAAAAACTAAAAGTAACCATTTCCCCCAATGGACTAGATCTGAAGACCTCAGTGATAGATGGAGTAACATACCATCCAGAACGAAAACGAATTTTACCTATTATTGTCAGCACATTACATATATAGTCAAGAATAACATCTCTATTTTACGACAGAATGGACGATCTGTTCATAAAAATGTTAATATTTCCAAAACCTGCCTCAGACCAGACGCAAGCATCCTACCTTATGGAGACTTAATTCTATTCTTTACTAAACGACCTATAAAAGACAATAATGAACAACCAGCCTTAAAGATTTATATCAAATTACAGCACCCCTGATGCAAACCTATTGTTACTCCTCTGTAATGCACACAACCAGTATACAGTTGGTGTGTAACAGAAAAAATAAGATATTATTGGTGTATTGTGACGCTTAGCTACTGGGTTGTAAAGTGTATACCGCTTGCCTCAGTACATTTTAAAAAGTTCAGCAATAAGAGATCTTTTACAATTAGAGAGGGATAAATATATCCCTACAGTTCATCTAAAAAGATAAACTACATCAATTACATCAGCATGATACGAAACTTAATGACTAAAAACCAACAACTGTTTTTGTTTTTAGCATAAACTGTATGAAATGTCAAACAATGAAACAAAAAAATATGTTCTATCAACTCTGTAAACATAATAAACTTGATATCAAATTATAAACCATCAAAAAATTCCTATCCAAAAGTTACATCTTCCAATTTAGTGGAAATATTCCAGTAAATCGTTCGAAATTTGGCTGATAAAACTTTATTCCTCTTCTCTCTGTGAAAAAGACATGCAATCTTTCTGGATCCACTTTCATTTGCCTCTCTATCGACAAGAACATTTTTTTTAATAAATCCCCAACCTGTACCTTACAATAAATATTAGGATGTGATTACACATTAAAAAGAATAAAACTCTTGGAGAAGATGATGTGTGAAGGAATATTATAAATCAATTACAGTAATATTATCCCATATCTACAAATCATTTTTAACATGGCTATGAACCATGGTGTCTGAAATGGGAGAGCAAACATAATTCCAATTCTTAAACATGACATTGACCCCGGACCCTTCCTTGAGTCAAAATCATAGACACACCTAACTCATAACCTCAAATCTTAAAATGTAACTTAATATTTTGGCAAATAGAGCTGTGTGCAATACTCCAATCTAACTTCATGTTACGTAATCTAATTCATGAGTAATTTGGATGTTGCCCAATAAAAAATAACATCGACAATACCAGAAGAATTTATATTTCATTAATTGGACGCAAACGATTACAATCTTGTTTCATGACATTAGATTTCTTAAAAAACCTTCAACCAAATGAACTGGAATTATATGGAATTAGTATAGGAAAAGTTTGGAATTCACTTCACGGGTCTCTCTTTAACTGCTATTATGCCTCTATATTCCAAACTTAGCCATTGGACGGTAACCAAACACTTTTACCAACAAGTACAATAACAGGGCTGTAATCTTTTCCCTTAATATTATTACCTTGGGTAATAGCAACCATTGATGCAAAAGATGTAAATTGACCTAAACATCTCAGGAATAAAGTATACAAATAAAGAATACAAATTGGTATTATTTGCCGATATAAATCTTATCTACAACACGCCTCGAATTTCCTTTATTTCTATTTCTGTATTATTAGGTCAATTTATCCTAAATTTTTCACTATAAAAAATAAAAATCACCGAAATCTCAATGTTATTGACTTATCACTAGTACTAAACTAGCACTAAACCCTTCCTTTCCAGTTAATATTTCTTTAATCTGAATTAAATCTCAGATACATATTTTGGGGATAATATCTGTCTATTCTCAGATTACAACAATTGTATTCTCGTAATTACTTGCCTTTGATCAATAAAGTGAAAATCTCAAATTAGACAAATGAAATTCCATACCATTCTATATAATGGGGAATTTAAATAATAAAATATGATCTCCCCCATTCTCTAACTATTTGGCTCTTTAATATTCCTCTCCCGAATTCAATGTTTATAAAAATCCAATCCTTTTTTTTTAAACTGACAATGTTTATGGTCAAACAAAAAGTAAGGATTGGTGTTTAGCAAAAACAAGACCAGTGAGAGTAATAATGTTTTTATGTAACTTCTTACTTTTTAAAATTCTATTTGTATAGATCGTCTAGAGTTTCTTTGAATACTACGTCGGGAATTCTTCATGTATGTATTAAAACATAGCAACTATTATGTAGCTGAAGGTGTTCGATTTTCAAAATATTAAGTTTTTTGGGGGGTATTTTAAAGTTTTGGGGGGTTTTCTTTGAAAAAGTGGAGGTGTTCAAATTTCAGAGCGCTTTGATTATTTGTATAACTGTACGTCCTGTATCCATCTCATTTGAATATTGGAATTTCTCGTCTGTGTGCACCCATGCATTGGGCAATAATTGTTTGATTCTGGACATATGGGAGGATTCCATTGGTGTTTTTTATTTTGTCATCTGGTTTATATAGCATTCCAACCTTTAATCCTCATATTTAAATATTTTTACAAAATCTCCTAAAAGCACAACTTTCGTATGGATTCTCATGTATGTATGAACTCATGGCAACCATTAATGTAGTTAAAGGTTGTAGATCCAGAAAGATATAGTTCGGGGTGGGTATTTCCAAGTTTAATTTATCCCTTTATTATATAAATACGTTATATTTTACAGAGATTGCATGAGTTAATTAGGTAGGGTATATACACTATTACACATAGGAAAGGGCTATATGTTACAGTTAACTCAAAATGGTAGGTTTAGGCCACCCCTCTTGAATTCGACTAGTCTAATGTAGACACTTGAAGAAAAGTGGAATTTTAACTAACATCTATGAGGGTTCTGATCGTAACCTGTTAGCAAAAATCACAAAATTATCTTAGAATTTACATGACAAGACAGGAAGTGTAAGGACCTCCTGTATTACACCCAATTTATGTGGCTTTTGTAAAACATTTGTCGTCCTTACTAAGTAAACATTCTTTATACTCCTTCTGTACTCCCCCCCCCCTCTCCATAGAAAGTAATGAGACCATACAGTTTCTTTTGGCTAGACATGAATGATGTCTGCATGTTCCTGAAACTACACAGCATTCTTAGAGAAGGCCAGGTTTCCTCTTTTTTCACTACTAAGAACATAAGCTGTGAGTTTCCACAGCTCTACTTCGGTTTTACACTCTGTAGGAGCTTTTAGGCTACTTTATTCCATACCTCTCCATACTTGTAACGCGAAGCAACTATCCTGTGTTTCAAGGCTAACCCCATAGTGAGTGTAAATCTGGGACCTTGCTGTGGTAAACTAATAAGTTATGAACCTAGCATGTTAAATCTGTATAGGGCTCAGGTTTGTCTAATGGTGATGTCCGATTGGAACTGCAAACATTTGTGGCAGGATTGCCTGGGCTGTCGCAGAACCACAGTTATTACCAGGCAAGATCACATGACACTATCATTTGTCCCCAACTGATGCCTGCATTGAGCGAGAAGCTCTGCCAGGATAAATGACTGTTTGGTCCTGCAAATAGTTACCGCCCACCCCTCGGTCACATGCGCCAATTGACCAATCATTCTTTCCCATATTGAACTGCCTCATCATCCGTGGTTACCAATGGACCCGTTTTGTCCTGATACAGGTGCCGCCCGAACTCGGTCACGGCTGGCCGACCACACAATCAAATATTTTCCGTCCGCCTGAATCCTGGCCCTAGCGGTTTGGTTCTGGGTGTACCCAGCCTAACTTCATGAATGATAACTGTCAGGTGGTGTTTTGGCAGTGAGGGAAAATCTTGTGAGGTTTTGACTCTAAAGGGGATTCACACCAGAGGGGCAAGCTCTCTGGCAAATTTCCCAATAAGGGTATTTAACCAAGGCTGTGTGACTCTAGGGTGATCTTCACCCGCACATTAGCTGGCGTTAAATTCTTACACGTCAGAGTCACTTGCAACCTCTGTTATATTACTTTCAATGTGCCACGCGAGTGCCTCTCCGGTACTTTGCGCGCCAGCCACAAGCGAGCTTTAAACATCGCGCTAACTGATCGGACATCAGTTAGCGCGGACATTAATGGCTGAGAGGATCGCTGCATATCCGCTGGCTCCCTGGTAAATCACCCTGCGACTGCCTAAGTGACCCATATAATGCTTCCCTAATCCAATATTGTAATAGCTATGGATGTTGGAGAACTCCTTTGGCAAAATTACTTCATAGCAAATAGTGAAGTTCTACTGACTGACCCAAACTTAGAACAACAGAACAAAGAGATGATCAATGCACATTCCTGTGCCCCATATACTATCATGAATACGTTTGCTAGTGCGAAACAGTAAAAACATGGGGGGTTTAGTTACAATTTATCTAAAGTGAAAGCCTTCCAACCACATCAACGTAACCCCCAAGATGGAAGGTCCCTACAGTTTACCCCTTGGGTCATTTGAATCTGGGCTTACACTCCCTGCTTGGTTGAATTTTCTTGGGAAGGTTGTCTCCCTTCCTTGCATTGGATTAGTAATTACATGCTATCACTTTCCCCCCGCCTACTGGCTTTTAAACAAGGAGGGAAGAGGCCTTTCTCCAATCTTAGTATTCAAGGCATAGACCGCCAATAAAGGGATGTGTATGGGGTGCTACTACCACATGGAATCTTGGTCAATCTTCCTGCATATCTCTGCTACCATATATCCAACACGGTAAACTGTTAGGACCTCCATACTGGGGTTACCTTGACGTGGTTGGAGGCTTTTCACTTTTATGCATTGGGGGGGGGGGGTTGAAATTTTAAATAAAACCCCCCATGTTTTTACTGTTTGCACTAGCCTAATTTATGATATATGGGTCCCAAAGAATGTGCATTGATCTTTCTCTTTTCCTGTTTCATGGATGTAGGGCAGCGCAGATGAATCACTGCATTTTCAAACCCTTGGTAGAATTGCCTACAGCATGGACCGTGGCTCTTAATGTCTGTAAATCCGGAAAATTGCTTTATTTCGCAGGATGTAATGACCTAAATTTGATGTAGTTCATACAACTACCATTGATGGATGAACTCACTACCTTTTTTCCGCTTCTGTGCAGCTTTGAATGCTTGGAATTTTGAATTTTAAACATGTGAAAAGTTCATTAAGAAATAAACTAACCCTGCAAAACGAAGACTGGACAGGGATTTGTAGTTTTCAAACATAAAGTCACAAGCTTTACCACATCCCTGCTCTATGCCCTTAAGCTGTAATTATGTCCTAGACCGATGCCAATTGCTTACAACTATTAATAAAAAACTTACTGCTAAAGAGAATGCTGGGAATTGTAGTTTTTCAAACATGTGAAAGGTCCCAAGGTTAACACTACTGCTCTATACAATTAAGCTGTATTAATATCTAGACACACTGCTTTAGTAGCAGACAAAGGAAGAATCTGGGCACTCAAGTCAGTAGAATAAAAACCCTTTATTATAACTAATCATGGAAAACCATGGCAGTCCCAAGGTAAGCACAATCCCCCCTTTACTATGTAACCAATTGCAGGTGTGGAAGTATCTAAAGATTTATATGCAATATTTTTATTTAGGCAAAGTTATTGCACAAATATATATATACTGGCAAGCACATTACACCCCTAAACAGATTAGAGCAAGTCAACCAATCACAATTGGTATAGGTAATATATATATATATATAATATATCTATCATATATACTTATCTATCCATCTATGGTAAGCCATAATGCAGACCCATTGGAGACCAAAACTGAGCCATACAGAGGCCATACAAGGGGGAGAGCCACCACTGATGCCAGACACGTTTCTCTACTGCATGTGATTTTTGGGTCAATGGCACAAATGCTGACCGTCTGTGTCTGGTAAATCTTCAGTTTGAAAATCTTTCAGTTATGGCGGATAGTTTAGCTAATTTGTCAGTTCGTCCTATGTCAATGTCAAAAGTTCTGCTCAAATTTCAATCAGGTGTAAAATCTTAGACCAGAGCTATTTCATTTTGGGGGAGCCTCCTGGGCTACCTACCTACGTACAATTTTTTTTTCCTAAAAAAAACGATGTAAGTTTCCCTATTACTGGGGGGAAAGTTCCTAAACTTTGTCTAAACCGATTAAGGACAAAATCTAAAAATTCTTCTGCCCACAAAACAGTTGAAAATGGGAAATTCCGCTGGCACTGAAAGGGTTAAGAGATTCCAAGGGCCAATTAATAAGGGTAAAAAGGATAACCATTGACCCTACGCTATAACTGTACTAAGGCTCCCTTAAAACCTTAAAAGTACATACAGAGAAGAGGGGACAGAAGCGGAGACATTGATAGAAAGGGATCTTCTAAGTACACAAATGTAGGAAAAATGAAGACACACAATGGTAATGTAATATGGGAAACAAAGTAGGAACATTAAGGTGACGTAACAAATACTTTGCCTAAAAAAGGATGCACAAATGTCAATGAAAAATAGGGTTTCCAGTGTGTTGAAAGGGCAAAGCCCCACCCCCCAAACCATAATTTTATATGTTATTGGCCACTATTCTAGGCTTTAAAACAGCCATCTCCCATTAAAATCCGTCAGATAGCCATCTGAAGATACATCTGTTGTATTCAATTATGATCACGGGACTTGAGTTTTTAGTTTCTTGAAGACGTTTCTCTAGTCATCCGACTGCTTTCTCAATTTCAGAATGACTTGTTCAAGAATCTTGGCAATTATGTACCCTGGAAAATCCAATTATCATATCACAGCAGTGTTTAAGGTGGTTGATTAGATGTGGCTAAGAGTGTTATAGAAAGCGCCCAAGTAGGTGTCAAAACAGCATTGGTATACATGTCCAACAGATGGTGTCAAACCCCCCCACTCTATTTTAGGAGGGCTTGGTTTCTTTATTTCACATAAATGGCCCTCCTTAACCCCTCTCTTGAACCATCAAACGTTCCTTTGCCAATATGTTAAATTACAATCTTCAAAAGGTATGTCCCTTTTTCCCTTAAGAGGCGGTACCGGCTGAGTCTACCCGAGGATTGGCTCTTCTGTTCTGGGCCATACTGTTGGAGGCCAGTTGCTGTTTTGTCTCCCCACATACAAATCTAGAGCATGCTTCACTGCACTGCCTACTATATGATGTCGCTTTCTTGTGTTTGGGTATTGGTCTTTCGATGTCCTAATTGCTGCCCCTCAGGGTGTGGTTCAGTTAAAGCAGACAGGGATAGGTGTTTTGTGAAATTCTTCTTAGTTCCCGAGACCCCTGCTTACATATGGATGAACCCATGTTCGTTTTCTCCTGTTTTGCTTTTCCCCTTCACTGTGGGTATTCGTGTTCTTTTCTTCCTTCCTACTTTCTTTTGACAAAGGCCCATTCTGGATATCCCACAAGTTTTAAGGGCTCCTCTGAGAGGTTTTCCTTTCTTTAGCCTTCGCCTCTTGCTAGTGGGGATGTTCACAGCTCTGTTTGCAGGTTCTGATGACACCCACTTGTGATCTAAAGGGTGGGGGAGTCAACCATCAATCTGATCTGTGTGTGTTGTTTTTCTGTAACCTTCCTCTACTTCCATTTTACCATTTTTCCTTAACTCTACCAAGCAGTCCAGAAATCCATTTTTTTGTTTTGTACCTCTTCCCTTGTAAATTTGAGTCTGGTCTACCACATGAACGGTGTTCTTTAAAGCCCTTGTACTTTCCTTCTGTTGTTCATCAACATATCTGAACCAGTGGCTGGGTGCTATTCCCTTAAAGTTATTAAGCGCCGTTTTTCTACCTCCTCCAATGTAAAGGTTGGCCACAATAGTGGAAACTGGAAAAACAGGCGCTTTATACCCTTTAAAAAGGCATAGCACCCAGCCTGGTTCAGATATGCTGGGCCATACGTTGAATGCAGTTACTGTTTGTTCTCCCCACATACAATCACATTCCATACACCTCTTAACCACAATGCAACCACGCCTTGCATGCAGAAGGTCCTTAAAAAGAACCTTGCCTTGCCTTCAGAAGGTCCTTAAAAAAAAAACCTGGCCTGTGATATGCTAATTGGACTTTTCCCGATACATAATTGCCACAGATTCTTGTACAAGAGTCCATTCTGATTGGAAAGCCAGTCGATGACTAGGAATGTCTTCAAGAACAAACTTTAGGTCCAGTTGATCTAACTGAATACAGAACAGAATCTACCATGACCTGATGAATTAGAACCTTCACAAGCACAGCTGGTTTTATTTCCTTAACAGATACAATAAGAACCTTTCCATCACTTGTTCTGCTAAGCATTACTGCCTCCAATTTGTATGTTGTGTGATTAAACTGCTCATATTCATTTTTTTCAAGCACTAATGTTTCCTTATAAATACACACAGCAGCCCCAGCACGCATAATCTTACAATATCCCATTAATTAATTTGATCAGATTAACACTAACTAGAAACATGTAAAAAAGTGACTTCAATCAGCTGGAAAATGTACCATAAACTTCTTTTTTAAGCATTTACTCTATCTGTAATAAATAACATGTTTACAGGATATACTTAGACAGTATCACTATATATATCCTATAATTATAATAATGTAAGTGAACAACATTACATACATTTCATTTTAAAGAAAGTTTAGCCGTATTTGCACTTCAAGTAACCGACTGCAATGTGAAAAATATGTACTAATCACCACCCTTGTCTCCCAATAAATGTGACTTAGAGTTTATTTCTGATCTAATAAAACGGTGTAGCATTTTGGTATAAATATACAACCTAAAGTCAGCCAACTAGAGGTCATATGGCAAATATCTCCCCCACACGTGGTTTTTTCCCTTTGGGCTCGGATAGGCCTTATCAGTGTGTGCCAAAACACTGCAGAAGACCAGTCATGCTGAAAGTTATTTACTTGGCCTCATTAAAACTGTCCGGTAAAGGGCCGAGCTAAAAATGCTTAAAACAAAACTAACAGCGCCAGAAGCCCCTAATAACCAATACTGAGTAAAAGGCAATAGCTATCCCTCATTGCACTTAATGATGCTTGTTCCAGGGTAAGTGTGAATGTCCATATCCTTAAAGGGAGATAAATGGCCACCAAGTCATACAGATATGATTTGAAATGGATGAAACAGATCAGACCTACAGAATTGGAACAGTTTGACGTTCCCACCGCATTTCCCATGAGCTCCCAGGCTTGGTGGCTTTGAATCAATGTAAAACCATGTAGTCTTGGCCAGAGAAGAAGAGACAGCTATTGAAAAGGTGAAATTCCAAAATGATTTATACTGTAACATGCAGGTTATATCCACAGGCGACCAAGGACCGAAACACCTGAGGAAGCGCAGCTTGATGGAGCAAAGGTATGAAGGAAGCTGAGCTTCCTGTTATTGGCTCTCACATGGGGGGTGTCCCTGGAATGTAATAAAAACTCCCACTCATAACAAAGTTAAAATAAAAACCAACTGAGATTAGTGTGAAAATAAGGAGAACATATTAGTGAACTGTAGATAATCCTCTGTCTTGGCAATACACTTGAAGTCATTTCATGTTTGGTTTTTCCATGTCTGGGCATAGTAATGCATTTTTCACTCTCTGCAGAAAAACAAAATTACTTAATAAGAAATCTAAAAACTCAGATACTCACTCTCCTCACTCTAATGTTTTGATAAGCTCCACTTGTGTTTCAAAAACAAAGACTCACGGTGAGAAAATAAGAATAAAGAAAGTATACCACTTAATGATAAGCCTTTGAAGGCATGGGATTTCATCTTAATGGTGTCAAGAGGCACACCAAACACTTATTTTAGATATACAGTATGTATCTTAACCTATATATATGAAACTTTATTTATCTAAATCAAAAAAAACAATTCAATGATATAAATACATACATATTTAAATGAGAGAACATTTATTAGCTATTTTTTAACTATTTCCCTTTGCTTTCGTTTGGTTTATCTTCTCCACATTAAGACATTTTCATAATGTTCTTTAAAATAAAAAACAATTATAAAGAGGGAAATTAAGAACTGGGGCTTGTTAAAGACTTATTTAAAAAACCAGGTAAGGGTGAAGAACTTTGAGAACTTTATTGATAAATTAAAGAGTAAAATTGATAATTAGCTGAGTACGGTAAAGGGCAAAACGCCACGCCCCCTTTCCCCCCCATTCACCTTAATTTTATTCGACTACTTTCACATTGTTTTTTTTCCTTTTTCTTATTTTCCTGGAACATTTTTAAAACGTAGATTTCATCTTTTTTTTCCAGTCTCATTACATACAACACTGCATTTTGGGAAACTGCATTCTCATTCAGTCACACGCTGGCTTTGGGTTATTACACAAAAATTTGGAGCCGGATTGTATGCTCTGAAATTTTTTAATGTAAGACCACAAAACTTAAGATTTTTGAGACGGTAATGTAACCATACCTTTGGCCTGGCAGGAAGGGGTGGAGGATGGGGCCTAAAGAAGTTTAGGGATGCTGAGAGAGCTCTTTTCTGCTTGGCTTCAGCAATCTGCTACTTTTGATTGTATAAGGGACCTGGGCAATTCCTAGGGTCCCTAGAGACAGGAGAATCAAGGCCAGGCTGGCCGGTCGAGGGCATTATGTGGGGTCTGAGATGTATATAAAAAAGAGGAATTTCCTATCAATTGGCTAGGAAGAATAAAATGTCCAAGTTTGAAAGGCCAATAATGAAGAGCAGAATCAGCAAAGCAAAAGTTATATTGTGGACCCGTTAGACAAAAGGAAGGATAAGAGCCCAACTATTGCCGTTTTCAAAAACAGAACAAGGGAAACACAGTAAAACAGTACTACATTGGGTTCTGATTATTTGATTAATCAACTTTTTTTTAAATTATTTAATATTTTGTGACCTCAAATTGGGTGAGTTTGAATTTAAATCTTTTTGCTTATAATCTTCAATGGTAGAATAAAAGAAAGGGCCAGTTTAAACTATTGACAAGTGCTGTCAGATTTGTCGATAAGTCCCTAACTTTTTGTAATAATGAGAGAGGATTGATAAAACATTTTTTCTCATTTGACTTTTAAAGATAATAAAGAATAACTAACAAAAGATAGTTTTATGGTTGTAAACACAAAAAAGACTCCCCTCTCAACCAGACCCAGGTAACGCACACCTAACTGATTCTACTTGTCCATTATGGTTCAGCCATATTTAAAGGGTAACTAAGTCAAAAAAACAATTTGGATGATCCCATCCTCAAAAAAAGAATACGTTTTAAATGTTTGTAAACACAAAAAAAGACAGACCCCTCAACCAGACCCATGTACCCCACCTACTAATCTACTTATCCATTACTGTTGAAGCCATTCTTAAAGGGTAACTAAAGTAAAAAAACTAATTTGGAATTTATCCTCATAAAGATGTTTTATGGTTTGGTGAAACACAAAAAAGACATACCCCTCAACCAGACCCAGGTACCACACCTACTATCTACTTATCCAGTACTTGTGGAAAGCCATTCTTAATGGTAAAAACTAAAGTAAAAAAAACTCATTTGGATTATCCTCAATACAGATAGTTTTATGGTTGTAAAACACAACAAAAGACATACCCCCTCAACCAGACCCCAGGTACACACACACCTACTGATCTACTTATCATTCCCGTGGCAAGCCTTCTTATAGGTACTAAAAGTAAAAAAACTATTTTGGTTTATCCTCAATAAAGATGTTTTATGGTTGTAAACAACAAAAAAAGACTACCCCTCACCAACCCGGTAACCCCCCCTACTATCCTACTTATCCATTATAACAGTGGCAGCCAGACTTAAAGGGTAACAAAGTAAAAAAAACTAATTTGATTTATCCTCAATAAAAAATAGTTTTTATGGTGTAACACAAAAAGAACATAAAACCCCTCAACAAGAACTCCAGTGTACACACAACACTACTGAGCTACTTATCCACCTTACTGTGGAAGCCACAGTAAAGCAAAAGCCAATTTTGATCAATAATCAAAAAAAACGTTGTTTTTTTAACCCCAAACGTGAATCAGGTTATACCACAGCTACTGACCTACTAACCCCTCCATTACCTGTTGCAAAGCCATACTTTAAAGGTAACTAACCTCAAAAACACAAATTTTGCCAATCATCAAAAAAGTTTTTTTTTTTAACTCTCACACCGACCCTTTACCACCCCTACTGATCTTACTTATCCATTACTGTGTCAGCCTACGTAAGGGTAACTAAAGTAAAAAAACTCATTTTGACCATCATCAAAAAAGTTTAGTATTTTATCCCCCAACCTGATGTGAATACCACACACACCCACCTGACGCTACTACCTTTAATTGCATTGTGACATTTTTAAAGGGTAAGTAAAAAACCACATTCCTCCTCGCTCCATTTTAAAATCTGCAGCACAAAAACCACATTAACTTCCAAATGCAGGCTTTCAAGCCAAATTTAAAGTTTATTACTTAACTTCCCTTTCTATTTCTACTACTTTTGTTTTTTCATTGACAGACGAATTACATGATCCAGCCCCTCTACAACAGCAATGAAGCTGGATACTAGGCTTGTTGTTAGTGCGTATTGTGCTGCAAAAATTAATTTTCTATCTTTACTTGTTTTTTTGAAAAATAAGTTTTTTTATATAGGTCAAAATGGTCACCCAGCCCCACTACAACAGACCTACAGGAAAAAAAACTGTGCTAAGTTGGGTTTGTGCTGCAACATTATGTTCTAATTTTCAATCATTTTAAGCTAGTACCGTTAGACTCGAGTATAAGCGAGATTTTTTAGGTTAAAATAAACCTAAAACCTTGCCTCGGCTTTACCTCGAGTCACATGGCAAATTCTTGCAGGGAAAAAAAGTTGTTTCACTTACTGGTTCCAGCCCTTAGGGCACAGCCGCCTTGGACACAGGGAGGAGCTTGCATCCGGAGGGAGCTTGGACACGGAGGGAGAACACCCGCTGCGAGAGACTAACCGGGTACTGTTGCACGCAGGCACGTTAGCTGTGGCGCGCGCCGTTTACGTAGGATTGGTACCTGTACTGCACTGGAGGAGCCGGGTTGGAGCGAGTCTTCCCGATGCTCCCTGTCCGTCCTGGTTGGACCGGTAAGTTAACGATAAATTAATTTTGTACATTGCTTGTTTAATAATTCCGAAAATATACCGTAATGCAGTTTGCTGTTCTGGGGGATGATATTAATGCATGAGCCCTTATGTGTACTATCATCCTGTAATACCTGGCAGGCCTGTGGGACTAGATTGTGGAGCAGCACTGTTATGTTATTCCAGGTCATAGAATATATTCATTCTTAATTTTAAAACTTTTTTTACATATATGGGTCGATTTATTGCCTTTGGGGGTTCATAGTTGCCAATTACCAAAATTTTAGGAACTACAACTCCCAGCAAAGGCTTTGATTGCTGAGAGGTGTAAGTTTCCCAACATCTGGATGCCCCCCCTGCCTGTCCCTCTATCTGTCCCTCTATCTATCCTCTGCCTTTCCTATCTGTCCCATTGCCTGTCCTTCTATCTGTCTCCCTGTCTGTCCCTCTATCTGTTCCTTTTCCTGTCCCCCTATCTGTGCCCCTGCCTGTCCCTCTATCTGCCCCGTCTGTCCTTCTGCCTTTCCCTCTATCTGCCCCCTTGCTTGTCCCTCTATCTGTTCCTCTGCCTGTCCTATAGGCAGGGGACAGATAGTGGGACAGGCAGAGGGACAGATAAGACAGGCAAAGGGACAGAAAGGGTGACCGAGAGAGACACAGGCAGGGGGACAGATAAAGGGACAGGTAGGGTGACAGAGGAAGATAAAAGCAGGTAGGTTCCCAGCACACAAAAGAAGGTAGGGCCCCAGCACCCCACCTCCCACCCCCAGTGTCAGTGTCCCCACTCACATAAGCTTCAGGTGCTGCTTCTGCCGATGTGCAGATAATCCTTGTGCTCTGCTCTTCTGTAGGACACTGATCGTTTCTTCCTTCTGCATTTTGGCTCAATGTGAAAAACCCGGAACATTTCTGTCACATACACGAGGTAACTTTATGTTCCGGATTTTTCACATTGAGCCGGAATGCACCTGTCATTGTGTTCTGGTCCGGTTCCGGGTTTTACTTACCTGCAGTGCGGACAGTAACTGGAGTTCATTTAAAAGTCAGAACATGACTGGAATCGCCGGAAACCCCTCCCCCCTTTCTCGCTGGAGGCAATGGACTTTTTGCGGTTCTGGTCCAGTTCCAATTTTTATTTTTACCGGGATTGTTATTTCATTAATAGATAAAAATAGTTGCAAATGAACAGTATTGTTTTGTTTTTCAAATTAAATGTTACTTTGATCATAGGTCATAGGTATACTATATCTGTCCTGCCTGTCCCTCTATCTGTCCTTCCGCCTGTCCCTCTATCTGTCCCTCTATCTGTCACATTCACACACACGGGAACACAAACACATTTACATACATAAACACAATTTACATACATACATACATACATACATATAAGCACTAATAAGCACTATTGTGCTAAACACACACACTCGGCTACATATACTCCCAAACATTTATGTACAACATATACACATACACCTCTACACATACACATCTACACACATTCCTACACACAAGCACACATGTAAATGAACACAAACACTGGTGCACACTCACTGCTTTAAACACACGCATAAAGCAGTGCTAAAAACTTCTAGCACACCCAGACTATATGCACTATATAGCTGTAGATGTAGTATACTTGGATTTCGATAAGGCTTTTGATGCCGTCCCCATAGGCAACTAACATATAAGCTAAGGTCTGTTTGGCTGGGTTGGCACTTTTGTACAAGAAGAGACAGTTGGTTAATGGATAGGAACCAGAGAGTTGTTGTTAACAGGGCTTCATCAATATAGACTGTGGGTATTGTCAGCAAGGCTTCTCTGTTTGCCAACGACAGAAAACTTTGCTGACCATTAAAAACTTTAGAGGATGTGCAATGGTTGCAGGTTGATCTAGATAGATTGTCACATTAGGCTGATGAAAATCAATGTTGATAAATGTAAAGTGATGCATGCCTGGCAAGCAGTGTTGCGGCCTGGCAATCAGTGCCAGGTGGCAACAGCCAGAGCCAGTAAGATATTTTCTTGTTTATAGAGAGGTATAGATTCAAGGGAGAAAAATGTTACTTTCCCTCTTAACAAAGCATTGGTAAGGCCTCATTTGGAATATGCAGTGCAATTTTGGAATCCTGTGTACAAAAAGGACAAGGGTTCAGAGAAGGGCAACTAAATTAATAAGGGGATTGGGGAAGCTTGAATATGAAGAGAGACTGGAAAAGTTACAATTATGTACGCTGGAAAAAAGGCGCTTGCGTGGGGATATGATTATTGTGTATAAATACATTAACGGGCCATATAATATTAACTATCTGGGGCACTGTTCACCAATAGAACATGTCAGAGGACACGTGACCATCCCTTAAGACTTAAAGAAATGAAGTTTAGTCTTCAAGTTCGGAAAAGATTGTTCACTGTGAGAACGGTAAAGCTATGGAACTGTCTTCCATTGGACATAGTGATGGCAGGTTCATTGGATATTTTCGAAAAAAAGCTGGATGAGTTTCTGCAAACAAGGAATGTTGCAAGTTACTGGTATTGATACATAAAGTAGAGTTGATCCAGGGATATTTTCAATTGTCACTTGGAGTCAGGAACAAAATTCTGGTGGGTTTTTTCTTTGCCTTCCTCTAAATCAACAGTTAGGCAGGAAATGAGGAATGGGGGTATTGCTGAGTAGGTTGGACTGGATGGATGGATGCCTTTATTCAACCTCAAATGATATTGTAGACTAATACACACACTCAGCTACAAACTCACAAACAATATTAAATGCACATACATAGCTACATAGACATGCTCACTCTGGTACACACATAATATACACACACATAAAAACATAAATAAACCATTATACAGATATATTCTATTTCACACACACTGCTACACACACACATTCAGACTTTTCCACACTTTCTACACACAGACAAATGTTCACACTCTATACACTCACGCACACATTTACAATGTTACACAATCCCAAAAAGCCCAGACACCAAACACACATATAAATACATGCAAAACTACACTCAGAAATATTTTTCTTAACACTTACACATACTTTGTATACACACATAAATAGCTACACACATGCTCAGTGTGTCACACAAATACTCTGCTACAGACAATCATAAATCTTTTCCCACACATATACATACTTTGTCAACCTACACACATATACATATATGCACACACATATCACTCCCAAACAGTTTGCTGGCATAACAAAGCTCCCAGGGTGCAAACCCCCATTCTGACAAGCAGAACATAGTTCCCGGGGTACAGTCACCAGTTCCGGCTTCCAAAACTGTTTCCAGGGTGCAGACCTCCATTCCAGCCATTAGAAGTGCAGAACAGAGTTCCCAGGGTACAGAGCCCCGTTCCGGCAACCAGAACAGAGTTCCCAAAATGCAGACCCCTGCCAAAAGCATCCAGACCCCCGTTCAAGCAGCCAGAACAGAGCCAAAAGCATCCCGACCCCCATTACGGAAGTCAGAACAGAGCCAAAGGGGTCCAGACCCCCGTTTCAGCAGCCAGAACAGAGCCAAAGGGGTCCATACCCCGGTTTTGGCGGCCAGAACAGAGCCAAGGGGGTCCAGACCCCCATTCCGGCAGCCACAACAGAGACAAAGGGGTCCAGACCCCCGTTCCGGCAGCCAGAACAGAGCCAAAGGGGTCCATACCCCCGTTTTCGCGTCAGCCAGAACAAGCCAAAGGGGTCCATACCCCCGGTTTTTGGTGGCCAGAACAGAGCCAAAAAGCATCGCAGACCCCCATTCCGGCAGCCAGAACAGAGCCAAAGGGGTCCAGAGCCCGTTCCGGCAGCCAGAACAGAGCCAAAGGGGTCCATACCCCCGTTCCGGTGGCCAGAACAGAGCTAAAAGCATCCAGACCCCATTCCGGCAGCCAGAACAGAGCCAAAGGGGTCCAGACCCCCGATCAGGCCGACCGAAACAAGCCAAAAGGTGTCAACTTCCCCCGTTTCGGCAGCCAGAACAGAGCAAGGGGTCCATACCCCGGTTTTGGCGGCCAGAACAGAGCCAAAAGCATCCAGACCCCCATTCCGGCAGCCAGAACAGAGCCAAAGGGGTCCAGAGCCTCATTCCGGCAGCCAGAAACAGACGCCAAAGGGTCCATACTACCCGCGTTCCGGTGCCAGAACAGAGAAAAGCATCCAGGACCTCATTCCGGCAGCCAAGAACAGAGCCAAAGGGGTCCGACCCCGTTCCGGCAACCAGAACAGAGCCAAAGGGGTCCAGACCCCATTCCGATGGCCAGAACAGCCAAAGGGATCCAGACCCCCGTTCCAGCAGCCACAACAGAGCCAAAGTGGTTCAACCCCCGTTCCGGCAGCCATAACAGAGGCCAAAGGGTCCGACCCATTTCCGGCAGCCAAAACAGAGCCAAAAGGTCCCACCCGGTTTTTGGCGGCAGAAACGAGCCAACATCACGACCTCCGACCCCCTCATTCCGGCAGCAGAACAGAGCCAAAGGGGTCCAGAGCCCCGTTCCGGCGAGCCAGAGACAGAGCCAAAGGGGTCCTACCCGCGTTGCGGTGGCCAGAACAGAGCTAAAAGTCATCCAGACCCTCATTCCGGCAGCCAGAACAGAGCCAAAGGGGTCCGACCCCCGTTCCGGCAGCCAGAACAGAGCAAAGGGGTCCGACCCCCATTCCGATGGCAGAACAGCCAAGGGAATCCAGACCCCCGTTCCAGCGCCATGCAACGAGCGCAAAGTGGTTCAGACCCTTTGCGTTCCGGGCCAGCAACTAACAGAGCCAAAGGGGTCCAGTACCCATGTGTTCCGGCAGCCAAAACAGAGCAAATGGTCCAGACCCCCCTTTCCTCCGTGGCCAGAACAGACCCAAAGGGGATCCAAGACCGACCCCCGTTCCTGCAGCCAAACAGACACCCCCCCAAAAGCATCCAGACCCTTCCGTTCCGTCAGCCAGAAACAGAGCCAGGCATCCAGAGACCCCGTTTCGTGATCCAGACGAGCCAAAGCATCCAGAACAAGCATCCCGGAAATAGCCGAAGATCCCGAAACCCGAAACCGACCCTAATCCCTACCGAATCCCGAAAAAAGCCGATAACACCCCGAGAACACCGACAGAAAAAAACTCCGAAAAAATCCAGATCCCGAATCCCGATCCCGAAAAATCCCGAAAATAAAACCGAAAAAGATAAGCCCGATCCCGATAAAGAAATCCCGCAAACGAACCGAGCCGAATCCCGATAAAAGACCGAGACAAATCCCTAGCTCCCGACCGAGAGAAGAGAGAGAGACAAATCCCTATCCCGAAAAAAAAAAGAACCGCCCGAAAACCGAGAATCCCTATCCCGACCCGAATACCCGAAAAAATCCCGAACTCGAAACAAAACGACAAAGAAAATCCCGAAATACCGAAAGACGACTCCCGACCGAAAGACCCGAAAATCCCTTACCCAACCGAAATCCCGCCGACGAATCCGGAAATCCCGAACCCGATTCCCCGAGATCCCGATCCCGGACCGACCGATCCCGACGCAGATCCGACATCCCGAAGAAAATCCCGAACCCGACCACGTCCGAAAAATAACAAGAAAGAAAAATCCCGAATCAAATAAAACTCCCGAAAAAGATCCCGAAACATCCCGACCCGAAGCTCCTACCCGATCCCGAATCCCGACCGGAACAAAAGCATCCCGAAAACCTAACAGAAACACCCAGAAAAACCCTACGAACAGAAAAGAGAAGATCCCGAAAGAAAAAAATCCCGACCTCATTATACAGTCCCAGCCTGAAAGGAAATCCGAAAAACCCGAAATCCCGAGAACCCATCCCGGACGCGACCCTAAAACAAACCGAAAAAAGCAATCCCGAAACCCTACTCCTAGCCCGCATCCCGAAATCCCTAAAACCTCAAACCCGCTATAACCATCCGATCCTAACTAATAAATCCGAAATCCCTAAATCCCGCTCCCTAAACCCGCGAGACCCTATGACGAAAGACCCGATCCCTAAGGAGATCCCGAAATCCCGACAGACGAAAATCCCCGATAATCCCGAGATCCCGACGAAGAGCCCGATCGAAAAAACCC
>CM033469.1:11762688-11778121 GCA_019447015.1 Hymenochirus boettgeri
TTTCGGCAGCCAGAACAGAGCCAAAGGGGTCCATACCCCGGTTTTGGTGGCCAGAACAGAGCCAAAAGCATCCAGACCCCCATTCCGGCAGCCAGAACAGAGCCAAAGGGGTCCAGAGCCCCGTTCCGGCAGCCAGAACAGAGCCAAAGGGGTCCCGACCCATTTCCTGCATCCAAAACAGAGCCAAAAGGTCCCACCCCTTTTTTGGCGGCCAGAACGAGCCAACATCATCCCGACCTCCCGACCCCCTCAATTCCGGCAGCCAGAACAGAGCCAAAGGGGTCCATAGCCCCGTTCCGGCAGCCAGAACAGAGCCAAGGGGGTCCAGACCCCCATTCCGGCAGCCAGAACAGAGCCAAGGGGGTCCAGACCCCCTTTCCGGCAGCCAGAACAGAGCCAAAGGGGTCCAGACCCCCGTTCCGATGGCCAGAACAGCCAAAGGGATCCAGACCCCCGTTCCAGCAGCCACAACAGAGCCAAAGTGGTTCAGACCCCCATTCCGGCAGCCAAAACAGAGCCAAAGGGGTCCAGACCCCTGTTCCGGCAGCCAGAACAGAGCCAAAAGGGTCCAGACCCCCGTTCCGGTGGCCAGAACAGACCCAAAGGGATCCAGACCTCTGTTCCGGCAGCCAAAACAGAGCCAAAGGGGTCCAGACCACCGTTCCGGCAGCCAGAACAGAGCCAGAAGCATCCAGACCCCCGTTTCGGCAGCCCGAACAGAGCCAAAAGCATCCCGACCCCCATTCCGGCAGCCAGAACAGAGCCAAAGGGGTCCAGACCCCGTTCCGGCAGCCAGAACAGAGCCAAAAGCATCCAGACCCCCACATAATAACATAGTAATTGAGGTTGAATAAAGTCACACGTCCATCATACAATATGTATCGTGTCTGATACTCTGTGTTTATAATTAGGGCGCTTAGAACATTATGACCAAGGGATATAATGCCAACAGTACTTTAAAGGGTATGTCCACCCTAAAACATCATTTTTAATATGATGTTCCCCCATGTCTCCCAGCCCCAACCGCGTAAATTATTTTTTCAGAAAGCTCCCCAAACTCTTACTTACCTCCCCTCGTTCCTCCGCCGCACTGCCGGCCCTCTGCTTGCGAGAATGGAAGCAGAGGGGCGGGACCGGCAGTCGCGTCTGTGATTGGCTGAGCGGCAGCCAATCACGGACGCGGCTGCCGGTCATTCACCACACCCCCCGCGGCGGCAGCGGCGACCACCCGCCGCCGCCGCCGGGGGGTGTGGGCGGGGTGGGCGTATGCCCCGCCCCCTTAGGACCGGCGTCGGGAAGGGATTTTAAGTTCCCTTCCCTGTATAGTATCGCCGCGAAGGGACTTAAAATTACCGCAGCACATCGCGGCCGCGATAGGTATCGCGGGAATAGCGCTCGCCGTTATAAATACAGCGATAGCGCTATTTTCACGGCCGCGATGTGCGGCAGTAATTTTTTTGCGCTAACATCGTTTCTTTATAAATATGCCCCTAAACCTTTTTTCTTCAAGTCTTAAGGGATGTCCATGTGTCCTCTGGAATATTCCATTGATGAGCAATGCCTCAGATTATTGTATGGCCCGTTAATGTATTTATACACAGCAATCATATCCCCACGCAAGCGCCTTTTCTCCAGCGTACATAATTGTAACTTTTCCAGTCTCTCTTCATATTCAAGCTCCCCCAATCCCCTTATTTATTTAGTTGCCGTTCTCTGAACCCTTTCCATTTCCAAGATTTCCTTTTTGTACACAGGATTCCAAAATTGCGCTGCATATTCCATGTGAGGCCTTACCAATGCTTTGTAAAGAGGGAGATTAAAAATTGTATCCCTTGAATCCATATGCCTCTTTGTACAAGACAATATAATGCTGTCTCAAGCTGTTGCTGCCTGGCACTGTTTGCTACATTTAAGTTTTCAACCAAAACAACGTTTAGAACAACGTTTACATTACAAGATAATTACTTGTAATATTCTTATATTTTTTAATATAGAAGCAAAAGTCTAGGGAGAAGGATATTATACATAAGATTTATACTTTAACATTGTAGTGGCCTTTAAAGGGCATGTCCATCCCCAAAACTAAAATTTGACCCACTACTGGCCCTCTGTTTAGTGTTAAAAAAAACCTTACCTTTCTCCTTATGGTTCTCCTGCAGAGCCTGATCAAAATTCAGAAAGTGAATTGAATTTTGTTAACATACTGGCGAAGGAACGTGACTGGTTCAAGAGAGGTGTTAAGGAGGCCATTTATGTGAAAATAAAGAAACCAAGCCTAAATAGAGGTGGGGGGGTTCGACACCAACTGTCTGCCATGTACAATGCTGTTTTCAATACTTATGTACTATGTAATGCTGTGAAGGTTCTCATTCATCCAGGTCATGGTATATCTGTTGTATTTCAATTAGATCAACATGGACTTGAAATGTAGTTCTTGAGACGTTTCGCTAGTCATCCGACTGGCTTTCTCAATTCAGAATGACTTGTACAAGAATCTGTGGCAATTATGTACCCTGAAAATCCCAATAATAGCATCACAGCCAGGTGTTAAGGGTTGTGATTAGATAGTGGCTAAGAGGTGTATAGGGAACGCAGAGAGTAAGGTGTTAATGCACTGTATTTTATACATACATGATACAATACTGAATCTTGTAATGCACTGTATTTTATACATACATGATACAATACTGAATCTTGTAAAGCACTGTATTTTATACATACATGATACAATACAGTGCTTTATAAGATTCAGTATTGTATCATGTATGTATAAAATACTGAATCTTATAAAGCACTGTATTTTATACATACATGATACAATACTGAATCTTGTAAAGCACTGTATTTTATACATACATGATACAATACTGAATCTTGTAAAGCACTGTATTTTATACATATTAGAACAAAGACTTTCTGACATTACACACATGTTATCTTTTGTCCCCATGCCTGATTGGCAATGGCTGTCGTAAATAAAACAGTAAATGCACATTCAATGATCACAGGCAGTAATAAAAGAATTAGCAAGGGTTAAACAAACAGTCAGACACACTTCACCTCTAGTGTCCATGGAGGGTCTGGTGTAAATGAGATATTTATGGGTTTGGGTGGTTTAGAGGAATTTAGTCTGATTAACTCTACATGGCATTTAGATTAGAGACATAGTGACACAAAGTTTAGATGGGAATGTAAACTTATACAAAAAAATTGGGACTCTGCATATTGATATTGTATGGGCCTAGGAATGTGCATTGATTTTTCTCTTTTCTATGTGTATAATGTATGCCAGTGTGAGATAATAGATATTGTATGGGGCCCAGGAACGTGCATTGTATATTTTTCTTGTTTATAATGTATGCCAGTGTGCAGATAATATGATATTGTATGGGGCATGGACGTGAATGGATTATTTTTCTAGTGTTATAATGTATGCCAGTGTGCAGATAATATGATATTGTATGGGGGCCCAGGAATGTGCATTGATTATCTTTCTATGTTATAATGTATGCCAGTGTGCAGATAATATGATAATTGTATGGGGCCTAGGAATGTGCATTGATTATCTTTTCTATGTTTATAATGTATGCCAGTGTGCAGATAATATGATATTGTATGGGGCCTAGGAATGTGCATTGATTATCTTTAGTTTTTAATGTATGCAGTATGCAGATATATGATATGTATGGGGCCTAGGAATGTGTATGATATCCTTTTCTATGTTTTATAAAGTATGCCAGTGTGCAGATAAATGATATTGTATGGGGTCTAGGAATGTGTATTGATTATCTTTTCTATGTTTATATATATAGATATACTGTATATACAGATAATATGATATGTATGAGGCCTAGGAATGTGCATTGATTATCTTTTTCTATGTTTATACATATAGATATACTGTATATACAGATAATATGATATTGTATGGGGCTCCTAGGAATGTGAATTGATTATGTTTCTATGTTTTTGCATAAAGGTGTAGATATTTCACTGGGTCAGCGGCTCCCTACCCATAATCTCTACACAGTGGTAGAGATTGAAATGTATATTCTGCAGGACATAAAAGTCATGGATAGGTAACCAGTACTGTGATCTCAGATGTTTGAAAACTATTACTCCAGCATTTCTTGGCTATAGAGTGAATTCTGGATGTAGTTTTTAAACCATCTGGATAACTACTGGTTACCTATCCCTGTCACAGATCAACAAGAAAATAGTTGCAGAGAAGGATTTAAAATGAGCTGAGGCTCAAGGGTAGGTAGTAGGGGACAGTAGAGTCCCATGGGTAGGTAGTTTGGGACAGTAGGCCCAGGAGGTAGTTGGGGGACAGTAAAGGCCCATGGGTAGGTTAGTGGGAACAGTAGAGGCCCATGGATAGGTAGTTGGGACAGTAAAGGACCATGGGTAGGTGTTGGGGACAGTAGAGGCCCATGGGAGGTAGTTGGGGACAGTAGAGGCCATGGGTAGTAGTTGGACAGTAGAGGCCCATGGGTAGGTAGTAGGGACAGATAGAGGACCATGGGTAGGTAGTTGGGGACAGTAGAGGCCCAGGGTAGGTAGTTGGGGACAGTAGAGTCCCTGGGTAGGTAGTTGGGGACAGTAGAGGCCCATGGGTAGGTAGTTGGGGACAGTGAGGCCCAGTGGTAGGTAGTTGGGGAAGAGAGGCCCATGGGTAGGTAGTTGGGGACAGTAGAGATGGTAGGATCAGTAGAGGCCCATGGGTAGGTAGTTGGGGACAGTAGAGGCCCATGGGTAGGTAGTTGGGGCAGTAGAGGCCCATGGGTAGGTAGTAGGGGGCAGTAGAGGCCCATAGGTAGTAATGGGGACAGTAGAGGACCAGGTAGGTAATTGGGGACAGGTAGAGGCCCATGGGTAGGTAGTGGGGACAGTAGAGGACCAGGGTAGTAGTTGGGGGACAGTAAAGGACCATGGGTAGGTAATTGGGGACAGTAGAGGCCCATGGGTAGGTAGTAGGGGACAGTAGAGGACCAGGGCAGGAGTTGGGGACAGTAAAAGGACCATGGTAGGTAGTTGGGGAACAGTAGGCCATGGGTAGGTAGTTGGGGACAGTGAGCAGTAGGATGGCGTAGGTAGTGGCCAGTGTCCGTAGTAGAGTGTAGTAGGGACAGAGAGGTGCCACAGTGGTAGGTGGACAGTAGAGGCCCATGGGTGGGGTAGGGGACAGTAGAGGACCATGGGTAGGTAGTTGGGGACAGTAGAGACCCATGGGTAGGTAGTAGGGGAGAGTAGACCCAGGGAGGGTCTGGGAAGGTAGAGGCCCATGGGTAGGTAGTAGGGGACAGTAAGCCCATGGGTAGGTAGTTGGGTAGGGATATTATATAAATTATACATTTTACTCTATACCAGGGACCTCCTACCTGTGGGTCTACATTTTTTTTTTAAATATAACTCCCAGCATCCACTACAGCACTTACAATATCAGAAGGGTCCAGGGAATTTAGGTTCACACATGGATGCCTGCAAGTTGAAGACCCTGCTATATATTAGTGGTTGGTGGGTTTGTTTCTATGAACATGGTGATGATAAAAACATTTATTTTAACTTTTTGGGTAAGACGGGATAGAAAAGAAGGTTCGGGTGGCGGGTACGGATTTTTGGGTCGGGTGTGGGAAATTGAGTGGTAAATGAGTGGTACCCAGAATTCCCTGTAACTCCGTCTGGGTCCTGTACCTTTATATAGACACAGAACTCCTCAGGACTTCTAATATCCTTATAATTTACAGTAGGGGTAATTATCCCTTATATACTGAGTGGTACCCAGATCCCTGTATAATTCAGTCTGTGTCCTTGTACCTTTATATAGACACAGAAACTCCTCAGTGACTTCATATCCTCTATAATTATACATAGGGGATACATTATCCCTTAATACATGAGTGGTACCCAGAGTCTGTATAACTCGTCTGGGTCCGTGTACCTTTATATGGACACAGAACTCTAGTGACTTCTAATATCCTATAATTACAGTAGGGGTATACATTATCCCTTATAATACATGACATTTGTTGCTAAAATTAATTACATTTTGTTTAAATAATTGTGTTTCGTGGCAAGTCACAGCGAGGGGTGCCAAGGATTCTGGATGCCAAGTATTTTCTAATTATGGGTTAAGTGACAAACTATTTATTGTAACCCAATGAGAAGGGAATGAAGATATTACACATGAAACCCCCAGTAAGAGAAATAATTGGGCAATCAACGGAAATGTAAAAATCCATCATGGAAGAAAAAAATAACGATGAAAGGAGTAAACACAATGGTCTAATCAGGAGGAACCTCGAGTAGAAGAAATGAATGTTCTGTTCTCTTATTTTATTTAAAAACTACAGGAAGAGATGTCATGGGACCACAAGGAAATAGAATTTTTATAGATTCTGTCCCACGCCCCAGGAAATATAAAAAAGATCTTACAATCCCACGTTTATAACTATGGGTGGATTTATAAAGGAACGCTTATATGTCGCCATTTGTTATCGCTAGTCTTGGCAATGGCGGACAAGTTATTTTCGATGTATTTATAAAACCGGTGGTTTCGCCGCGTTGGCAATGCCGCAATTTCAGAAAAACACGAAATTCTAGAATCGGTAAATGAACAAAAATAAGTAATACACCCCCACCCACCCCCCTGGAACTCTTATTGTATTAAGATTAGAGCCCACCATGGGGAATAGTAATGTAAGTCTTTGCAATCCTTTAACTGGAAGGAGAACTTTAGCCAATGGTTTACGGGGGTTTGTAACATCAATGTTTGCACATAAAATTGCTGAACGTTACAATGTTTTGGTGGAAACATCAGAGAGGGCCCTTCTGTCTGTGTTTTTATTAGATGTTCTGGGAGATCCTGTCAAAGCACCAGCCTACACTCCCATCCAATAAAACAGATAATCTCAAGGTCCACATGGCATCGTCCTCCACCATCACACACAAAGATAATGATCAGATAACAGCATCAAATTGCCAATTGGAACTTACGCTTTGCCCCGTTTAGGGGTCTGAAGAAGTTGATATATTGCTGAATTAGAAGCGGTCAATAGACCTTCCAGAAGTAGAAGGATTTCATAAGCAATCAGAGAAAAATAGCCGACAGTGTAAATACCAAAATTTGGCATTAAACAGCCATCGGGGAATGTTCAAATGCTGTCACGTTAGATTTTAATTAAGTATCGTAAATATGTAAGAAAATGAACGAAGGTTTGTAGGAAATCATTGTTTGTTTCCTAACACTTTTGCCTATTAAGTACAAAGGGACTTACTGTCTAAAAAATAAATAGAATTCAATCAGTGTCTGATGCAATGGTTAATAGCATTAATATTCTCCATAGTTATGTTCCTTATAGAACCACCTAATATTACATTTCTCTAAAGTTTCCATCTGTTTTCTTAAGCTATAAAGGAATAGACATAAATCCAAGAAGGAACCTTGAGAGAAATAGGTTGGAGAGAAGAATAGATGTTGAGAAGGCAATAGAACCCAGATAAGTGATGGGGAATGATGAATAGGACTAAATGGAACAGTCCAATGACAAAGATAGGAGGTTAAAAAAAGAGAAGCATATCATGTGATACCACCATATGTGGTTTCTCTCCTGGGTGTAACAAGAATTTCCACCAGGGCTCATCATGGACCATGAGACTTCATGTACGGTCACCATGGTAAGCCAAACAAGTCTTTATCGAACAGTGGAGTACCATCTATCAGATTGGTATTACTTCTTGTCCAGACACAATGCAACAACTTACAAATCACTGGAATAGCCCCTGGTATTTTTTTAATCAAGAAAGATAGATAAAAGATAAGTTACAAAAAAGACACAATGAATTAACAGGTGACCCAACAACACAATTGTGTAGCAAGTGATCAGGCTGTGAATAACAATTTATTCTGGTACTGTTGTATTATAATGACTTTACCTGGAATCTACAAATAACCACAGAGCATCGCAGGAAGGCGATTTCAGCGCCTATTTAAACAATCCTTAGGACCTTTCTTTTCAGTTCTAAACCAGCAATGGATGGAAACGCTCCAATGCAGACAAGCTTGCTGTACAAATTTATGAGCTCAGAGACTAACCAAGTCAAACATTCCAACAATTCTCTTGAATTGCACAGGTTTAATCCATCATAAATCTTTATGGATTCTGACATGTAGATAAAGGAATTATGGTAATGGGAAAGCAGTGCACGGAATTACAAGGTTTCCCTTTGTTTGGGGCTCAAATGACAAAGTAGCAAACAGTTTATCCCTGAATAATCAGTAAAGCAAGACAAAATAAGGGGGTCGAAGAATTGCACATTCACTGTACAAAAAGGTGCTAAAAACCTGCTGTACCTGCACAGACTTGGCAAACCTGAAAATGGGCTCAGGGGACTTGTGCCGGTTCCAAAGTGAACAGCGATTCGAGGCGGAAACAATGGGTTTCTCAGTTTTGTGATCCGGCAGAAATTAGAGAAATTCGGTCGTGTGAAAACGTGAAGAATTTTATGGAATTCAGTGTTGCAAATGTCCAGATTTAGTGTCAGGCGTGAAATAAGAATAATTTTAAGTTTGTTGATGAAAAGGTTGAAACTAATCTCGAAAAGTAGGAAACAGGGTTAGAATTTGCAAAAAACTGTCGCTTGGGAATCATGTTTGATTTTCAGGCAAGTTCAGGTGTATTTTTGTTAACTTGACTTTCTTGTGTGGATATTTCCTTAATTAGTATAGTACAGTACAGTACAGTACAGTACAGTATAGTACGTACGTACAGTACGTATATATAGTACAGTACAGTACAGTACAGTATAGTATAGTTACGTACAGACAGTATAGTATAGTACAGTATAGTAGTATCAGTATAGTACAGTACAGTACAGTAATTAGTACGGTACAGTACAGTATAGTATAGTACAGTACATATAGTATAGTACAGATCAGTATAGTACAGTACAGTACAGTATAGTTACAGTATAGTACATTACAGTAAGTATAGTATAGTACAGATAGTACAGTACAGTCAGTATAGTACTAGTACAGTATAGTACAGTACAGATAGTAGAGTACAGTAAAGTAAAGTATAGTACAGTTCAAGTATAGAATAGTACAGTACAGTATAGTTATAGTACAGTATAGTACAGTACAGTATAGTATCAGTAAGTATAGTATAGTACGTCAGTATAGTATTAGTTACAGTATAGTTATAGTATAGTACAGTATAGTACCGTACAGTACATATAGTAAGTAAGTTAAGTACAGTATAGTATAGTAAGTAAGTACAGTTATAGTATAGTCAAAGTATCAGTATAGTACAGTAAGTATAGTATAGTCAGTATTAGTAAGTACAGTATAGTATAGTACAGTATAGTATAGTACAGTATAGTACGTATTAGTATAGTACAGTATAGTATAGTACAGTATAGTATAGTACAGTACAGTACAGTATAGTAAATACAGTATAAGTATAGTACAGTATAGTATAGTACAGTACAGTATATACAGTTTAGTATGTACATCGTATATAAGTATAGTATAGTATAGTACGTTACGTAGTCTTAAGGTATAGTATAGTACAGTATAGAATAGTACAGTATCGTAAAGTATAGGATAGAACAGGTTGTATAGTATAGTATAATAACAGGTTAGTATAGTTTATATATAGTGAGGTTAGTATAGAGTAGTATAGTACAGTTATAGCATGGTATCAGTACAGTACATTATAGTACAGTATAGTATGTGCAGGATAGTATAGTACGTACAGTATAGTACAGAACATATAGTATAGTACAGTACAGTAAAGTATAGTACATAACAGTATAGTATAGTACAGTTAAGTGTAGTATAGTACAATATAGATCGGTACAGTACAGTATAGTATAGCATAGTACAGTATAGTACGAACAGTATAGTATAGTACAGTATAGTATAGTTACAGATACAGTATAGTACAGAACAGTATAGTATAGTATATACAGAACAGTATAGTACAGTATGTATAGTATAGTTAATACAGTAGAGATAGTATAGTTACAGTACAGTATAGTACAGATCAGTAAAGTACAGTATAGTATATTATAGTACAGAACAGTATAGTATTGTACAGTACAGTATAGTACAGTATAGTATAGTACAGTAGAGTATAGTATGTACAGTTAGTACGTATAGTACAGTAGATATTAGTACAGTATAGTATGTAAGTATAGTACTATATAACAGTATAGTACAAGTACAGTATAGTACAGTATATATAAGTACAGTAGAGGATAGTATAGTACAGTATAGTATATGCTTGTGAATGTTCTCATTCATCCAGGTCATGGTATATTCTTTTGTATTCAATTAGATCAATGGACTTGAAGTTTAGTTCTTGAAGACTTTCGCTAGTTATCCGACTGGCTTTTCTCAATTCAGAATGACTTGTACCAAGATCTGTGGCAATTAGTATCCGGAAAATCCAATTAGCATATCACAGCCAGGTGTTAAGGGCGTGATTGGATAGTGGCTAAGGGTGTTATAGAACGCCCAGAGTAAGGTGTGTAAAACAGCATTGTACATGCGCAGACAGTTGGTGTCGAACCCCCACCTCCATTTAGGCTTGTTTCTTTATTTTCAAATAAATGGCCTCCTTAACACCTCCCTTGAACCAGTCACGTTCTTCGCCAGTATGTTAACATTACCAATCTTCAAAGGTTGTCCTTATCTTAAGATGCAGATACACGGCTGAGTCCTGACCCGAGGACTCAGCCGTGACCTGATTTGTATGTGTGGGAGGACCAAACAGCAACTGCCTCAAGTATGGCCCAGCACAGAAGAGCCAATTCCTCGGGTCAGGACTCAGCCGTGTATCTGCATCTTAGGATAAAGGACAACCTTTAAGATTGTAATGTAACATACTGGCGAAGGACGTGACTGGTTAAAGAGAGGTGTTAAGGAGGCCATTGCTGTTTTAACACCTTACTCTGGGCGTTCCTATACACCTCTTAGCCACTATCTAATCACACCCTTAACCACCTGGCTGTGATATCTAATTGGGATTTCCAGGGTACATAATTGCCACAGATTTGTACAAGTCACTTCTGAATTGAGAGATTCCAGCGTGTATGACTAGCGAACGTTTCAAGAACTACATTTTCAAGTCCAGTTGATCAATTGAATACAACCAGATATACAGTATAGTATAGTATAGTACAGTATAGTACAGTAGAATATAGTACAGTTATAGTATGTAGTAAGTATAGTAAAGTACAGTATAGTACAGTTACAGTTACAGTACAGTACAGTATAGTACAATATAGTATAGTACATAGTACAGTATAGTATAGTACAGACAGTAAGTACAGTACAGTATAGTACATATAGTATAGTATAGTATAGTATAGTATAGTTATAGTAGTACAGTATAATTAGTACAGTATAGTAGTAAAGTACAGTATAAGTATAACACAGTTATAGTTATAGTATAGTACAGTAAGTTAGTACAGAAAGTATAGTACAGAACAGTATAGTAAAGTAAGATAGTACAGTAAAGTTAAATACGGTTACAGATAGTATAGTATGTACAGTATGTACAGTATAGTTAGTACAGAACAGTATAGTATAGTGTAATACAGAACACGTATAGCATAGTAGTATAGTACAGTACAGTATAATATAGTATAGCACTAGTATATAACAAGAATAGTACAGTATAGTACAGTATATTAAGTACAGTAAGTATAGATAGTATAGTATAGTCAAGTACAGTATAGTACAGTACAGTATAGTTACAGTATAGTACCGTATAGTATCAGTATAGTACAGTAAAGTATAGTACAGAACAGTATAGTAAGTACAAGTAGGTCACAGTAAAGTAGAATAGGTACAGTATAGTATAGTATGTACAGGATAGTACAGTATAGTATAGTACGAACAGTATAGTAGTGTAATACAGAACAGTATAGCATAGGATAGTATAGTATACAGACAGTATAATATAGTATAGCATAGTTAAGTACAGAATCAGTACGTATAGTATAGTATGTACAGTATAGTAAGCCATAAGTACAGTACAGTGAGTATAGTACAGTATAGTACAGTATAGGAATAAGTCAAAGTACAGGTAGTATAGTACAGTATAGCAAATAGTATCAGTACAGTAAGTGATATAGTATAGTATAGTACAGTACAGTATAGCACAGTAAAGTATAGTACAGTTACAGTATAGTACAGTATAGCACGGTAAAGTATAGTACAGTATTACAGTATAGTACGGTACAGTATAGTACGGTACAGTATAGTAATACAGTTATAGTATAGTAAGTACAGTATAGTACAGTATAGTATAGTATAGTACAGAACAGTATAGCATATATAGTATAGTACAGTATAGTACAGAAACAGTATAGCATAGTACAGTACAGTACGTACAGAACAGTATAGCATAGTATAGTACAGTATAGTATAGTTATAGTACAGTACAGACAGTAAGTACAATATAGTACAGGTATAGAGTAAGTATAGTATAGTACAGTACAGAAAGTATGTACAGTACAGTATAGATAGAGTATAGTACGGTACAGTATAGTATAGTACGTACAGTATAGTACATAAACAGTATAGATAGTAAAGTATAGTATAGAAAGTTACCAGTATAGTACAGTCTAGTATAGTATAGTACAGTATAGTACCGTTACAGTAACAGTATAGTATAGTACGGTACAGTATAGTATAGTACAGTACCGTATAGGTACAGAAAACAGTTAGTATAGTACAGTATAGTATAGTAAAGTACGTATAGTTACAGTTATAGTGTATAGTATAGTACAGAACAGTTATAGATAATTATATAGTATAGTACAGTATAGTACCAGAACAGTATAGATGTACAGTACAGTACAGTACAGAAAAGTATAGCATTACATATATTACCGTTATATATAGTATAGTACAGTACAGAACAGTAAAGTACAATATAGTACAGTATAGTTTAGGTAAGTTTAGTATGAGCAGTATAGTATAGTCAGTACAGTACAGTATAGTATAGTACAGAACAGTAAAGTACAGTATAGTACAGTTATAGTACAGAACAGTAAAAGTACAGTATGTATGTTATAGAGAGAACAGTATAGCATAGTATAGTACAGATGATAGTTAGTACAGTATAGAACAGTAAAGTACAATATAGTAAAGTTAGTTAGTACAGTACAGTACAGTATAGTATAGTATAGTACAGTACAGTACAGTACAGTATAGTAAGTACAGAACAGTAAGGTACAGTATAGTATACGTATAGCATTAGTATGTACAGTACAGTATAGTATAGTATTTAGTACAGTACAGTACAGTATAGTATAGAAAATACAGTAGTAGTAAGTATAGTATAGTATAGTATAGAACAAGTAAGTACAGTATAGATACGTTACAGTACAGTATAGTATTAAGTACAGAACAGTAAAGTACAAGTATAGTATAGTATAGTATACGTACAGTACAGTATAGTATAGTATAGTAAGTACAGTATAGTTATAGATAGGTATATGTATAGTATGTACAGTACAGACAGTATAGTATAGTATTAGTACAGTATAGTATAGTTAAATAGTATAGTACAGTGCAGTACTAGTATAGTACAGTATCAGTATAGTACAGGATAGTACAGTACGATAGTATATACAGTATAGTACAGTCAGTATAGTACAGTACAGTACAGTTACAGTACAGTATAGTATATTATAGTACAGTACAGTATAGTATACGTACATATAGTACAGCTAGTATAAGTTACAGTAACAGTATAGTACAGATATCGACAGTACAGTACAGTATAGTATAGTATAGTATAGACGAAGTAAAGTACAGTATAGTATGGTACAGTACAGTAAGTTAGTACAGTATAGTACAGTACAGTATAGTAAAGTAAGTAAAGTACAGTATAGTATAGTATAGTACAGTACAGTATAGCCCTATAGTACTAGTATCAGTCAGTACAGTATAGTTACAGATACGTAACGTACAGTAAAGGCTATAGTATAGTATAGTATAGTACAGTTACAGTATGGTATAGTAACAGTATAACAGTAATATAGTACAGTATAGTACAGACAGTATAGTACAGACAGTAGAGTATAGTACAGAACAGACGTGACAGTATAGTCATAGTACAGTATAGTATACAGTTGACAGTAGACATACGTTACAGTCTAGTATAGTATAGTACAGTACAGTATAGATAGTTACAGTATAGTTACAGTACCGTTATAAGTACCAGTACGTACAGTATAGTATAGTATAGTTAGTACAGAACAGTGTAAGTACAGGATAGTATAGATAGTACATACAGTACAGTATTATAACAGTACAGTACAGTTTAGTATAGTATAATATAGTACAGAAACAGATTACAGTACAGTATAGTTAGAAGTACAGTATAGTATAGTACAGTATGTACAGTTACAGTATAGTATAGTATAGTACAGTATAGTATAGTACAGTATAGTTACAGTACAGATAGTACAGTATACAGATAGTACAGGACAGTTACCAGATAGTTATAGTACAGTACAGTACAGTACAGTATAGTATGGACAGTTACAGTACAGTATTCGGATAGGAAATATAGTACAGAACAACAGTACAGTACAGTATAGTATATTCCCTTTAGTTCATTAGATCTACTACAGTACTCTATGGGAGCGACTGCGAGGGTGTGCGCTTTGCTGGATATTCTCTGTGATATTTGCCTTGCCCCCTGGAGAAATTGAAGATTCTGATTTTACGCGACCTGGTTTAGTTTAAATCCAATGATTGTGCTGTCCTTACGGGTTTGGTACGCTTGTCTTTGCATGTTGTGTGCGCATTGATTATTTAAGGAGCACGGAGTTCATCAATAGTTAGTTAATAATATTAAAATTCTTAAATAAGCAAAGATGTAATGTAGTACTTTATAGCGCAATAAAAAACATTCTGCTGGTATCAAAGGCGTTGGCAAGGTAAAGTCTGTCACATCGTGACATCTAATATTGAAGATTGTTGGGGGTGGGCGATTTGTTATGGCTAAATCCACAAAATACTTGACGGTGATCCCACCAATACCTTAACATTTGTCAGGTATTTACAGGGTATTTATGGTTGTAAAAGTGGAGCAGCCTTGTGCCTCGACCTGGTTTCAAACCGCGACCCTGGTTTTTAGTTTAACATTCTCACAATCACTGCTGCCCCTTCCCGGTTGGTACTTGTTGCATTTTGTGTGCGCTATTGATTATTTAAGGAGCACTGGAGTCAATCAATAGTTAGTGTAATAATATAAAATCTCTTACATAACACAAAGATGTAAGTAACTTATGTAGCTGCAATATACTTCTATCCCTCTTACTTCTATCCCTCTTACTTCTATCCCTCTTACTTCTATCTCTCTTACTTCTATCCCTCTTACTTCTATCCCTCTTACTTCTATCCCTC
>CM033469.1:11778287-11938287 GCA_019447015.1 Hymenochirus boettgeri
TCTTGAATAAAGCACTCTATTTTATACATACATGATACAATACTGAATCTTGTAAAGCACTCTATTTTATAACATACATGATACAATACTGAATCTTGTAAAGACTCTATTTTATACATATGATACAATACTGAATCTTGTAAACACTCTATTATTATAATACATGACAATACGAATCTTGTAAGCACTCTATTTATACATACATGATACATACTGAATCTGTAAGCACTGCTAACATACAGGAGAAATTACATGAATCTTGTAAGCACTCTATTTTATACATACATGATACAATACTGAATTGTAAAGCACTGTATTTTATACTATACATGATACAATAACTGAATCTTGTAAGCACTCTATTTTATACATACATGATACAATACTGAATCTTGTAAGCACTCTATTTTATACATACATGATACAATAATGAAATCTGTAAGCACTCTATTTTATACATACATGATACAATACTGAATCTTGTAAGCACTACTATTCTATACATCATGATACAATACTGAATCTTGTAAAGCACTCTATTTTATACATACATGATACAAACGAATCTTGTAAAGCACTCTATTTTATACATAAATGATACAATACTGAATCTTGTAAGCACTCTATTTTTATACATACATGATACAATACTGAATCTTGTAAAGCACTCTATTTATACATACATGATACAATACTGAATCTTGTAAAGCACTCTATTTTATACATACATGATACAATACTGATCTTGTAAGCACTCTATTTTATACATACATGATACAATACTGATCTGAAAGCACTCTATTTTATACATACATGATACAATACTGAATCTTGTAAGCACTCTATTTTATACAACATGATACAATACTGAATCTTGTAAGCACTCTATTTATACATTAACATGATACAATACTGAATCTTGTAAGACTCTATTTTAACATACATGATACAATACTGAATCTTGTAAGCACTCTATTTTATACATACATGATACAATACGAATCTTGTAAAGCACTCTATTTTTATACATACATGATACAACTGAATCTTGTAAAGCACTCTATTTTATACATACATGATACATACTGAATCTTGTAAAGCACTCTTTTTATACATACATGATACAATACTGAATTTGTAAAGCACTCTATTTTATACATACATGATACAATACTGAATCTTGTAAAGCACTCTATTTTATAATACATGATACAATACTGAATCTTGTAAAGAACTCTATTTTTACATACATGATACAATACTGATCTTGTAAAGCACTCTATTTTATAAACATGATACAATACTGAATCTTGTAAAAGCATCTTATTTTATACATACATGATACCAATACTGAATCTTTAAAGCACTCTATTTATACATACATGATACATACTGAATCTGTAAAGCACTCTATTTTATCATACATGATACATACTGAATCTTTAAAGACACTCTATTTTATACATACATGATACAATACTGAATCTTGTAAAGACACTCTATTTTATACATACATGATACAATACTGAATCTTGTAAAGCACTCTATTTATACATACATGATACAAACGAATCTTATAAAGCTTATTTTAATAATGTACAATATGAATCTATAAGCACTGTATTTTATACATACATGATACCAATACTGAATCTTATAAAGCACTGTTTTTATACATACATGATACAATACTGAATTTTATAAAGCACTCTATTTTATACAACATGATACAATACTGAATCTTGTAAAGCACTTATTTATATAATACATGATACAAACTGAATCTTGAAGACACTCTATTATACATACATGATACAATACTGAATCTTGTAAGCACTCTATTTTATACATACTGATTACAATACTGAATCTTGTAAAGACTCTATTTTATACATACATGATACAATACTGAATCTTGTAAAGCACTCTATTTTATACATACATGATACAATACTGAATCTTATAAAGCACTGATTTTATACATACATGATACATACTGAATCTTATTAAAGCACTCTATTTTTTACATACATGATACAATACTGAATCTTGTAAAGCACTCTATTTATACATACATGATACAATACTGAATCTTGTAAAGCACTCTATTTTATACATACATGATACAATACTGAATTTGTAAAGTAAAGCACTCTATTTATACATACATGATACAATACTGAATCTATATAAAGCACTGTATTTTATACATACATGAACAATACTGAATCTATAAAGCACGTATTTTATACTACATGATACAATACTGAATCTTATAAAGCACTGTATTTATACATACATGATACAATACTGAATCTTATAAAGCACTCTATTTTATACATACATGATACAATACTGAATCTTGTAAAGCACTCTATTTTGTACATACTAGAACAAAGACTTTCTGACATTACACAGATGTTATCTTTTGCCCCCATGCCTGATTGGCTGTCGTAAATAAAACAGTAAATACACATTCAATGATCACAGGCAGTAATAAAAGAATTAGCAGGGGTTAAATAAACAATTAGATACACTTCACCTCTAGTGTCCATGGAGGGTCTGGTATAAATGAGATATTTATGGGTTTGGGTGGTTATGAGGAAGTTATTAAAGGGAGCGCTATGGATGATGTTGGCACTATATAAATCCATAATAATAATAATAATAACAATAATAATAATAATAACAATAATAACAATAATATAATAATAATAATAACAATAATAATAATAATAACAATAATAATAATAATAATAATAATGTGGGCCACAATAGATGTAGAGACTTATTACACAAATTGGCTTAGCAACAGTACAATATACATTGGATAGGATCAATGCAAAAACAATTAATTGTGGAAGGTGTTAAATTCAGTGAGATCATATGTATTTTCATTTAAAGGGATGATTTCCTCCAAATTAAAGGCGCAGCAATGGTGCGTCATTCCACCTACATATGAAAATATTGATAAATATGTGTGGACCAGTGTTTTATGGCCTCGTTATAGAAAACCTTATATTACATGGGGAAAAGATACCAATGAACTTAGTAAATGTCTGAAGAACCTAACCAGAGTAAACGTTCACATATAAGATACACCATGAAGCAGCTTTTTTTTCTAGATTTAGACTATGGGGAGAATGGGACAATACAAACCTGTACATGTTTTTAAAAAGTATTCTAGGCTATCTAGACTATAGTAGCTTCCACAAAAAAATGGATGAATTGTATTCCTAAAGGACCAATCAAATCAATCAAAACTCTGGAAATTTATTTTTACAAAACAGCAGTAAAACGTGTGAATAAAGATAAAAAGAAAGAAAAAAGAGACTAAAAATGATGGCCAAATGGTAAGGATTATGGCAAGATATAGCCCAGTTTACACAAAAATGAAGTGCATCAAAACATTGTCACCTCTTGGAAGTGGAGCCTTTTACAGCAGAAATAGGTTTAACCCAACCCATTATTTCAGCCAAGAAAGGTCAATAATTACAAATTATAAAGAGAAAATGGTATATTTCAACAAAAATGAACGTATAAATCCCCACATTAAAGAGGGTACTATCCATATAAGGAAAAATTGTGGAAGTTCTGAATACATAACCCCAGGTTATAGTGAATTTACTTACAAAGGTAAAAAGTCACTATAAAAATGTATAAATTGGAATTTTAAATATTGTATATGCCTTATATGCCCATGTACAAAACTTTGTAAACCATTAAAATCTACAGATAATGTACAATTGTTGCAGTGGGATCTAGATAGATTGTCACATTGGGCTGCTAAGGGGCAGATGAGATTCAATGTTGATAAATGTAAGGTGATGCATTTTGGACTTAAAAATCCTTGTGCTACTTATACTATAAATGGCTCTGTGTTAAGTGAATCCCTGTTGGAAAGGGATCTTGGAGTTTTGGTGGTAACAAACTTAAAGGAGCAAGCCGTGCCAGGCGGCAACAGCCAGAGCCAGCATGGTATTGTCTTGTATAAAGAGAGGTATGGATTCAAGGGAGGAAAATGTAATTCTCCCTCTTTACAAAGCATTGGTAAGGCCTCATTGGAATATGCAGGTTTTTTGAATCCTGGATACATTACAATTAAGTACGCTGGAGAAAAGGCGATTGTGTGTGGGGAATATGATTACTATGTTATAAATACTTAAGGTGCCAAACAATAAACTATCTGGGGCATTGTTCACCAATAGAACATTTTTAACAAGTTTAGTCTTTAATTTCAAAAGGGTTTTTCACCGTGAGAATGGTAAAACTATGGAACTGTCTTCCATTGGACGCGTTGATGGCAGGTTCATTGAAGATTTAAAAAAAAAAAAGCGGATGAATTTCTAAATACAAGGATGTTGCAGGTTACTGGTATTGATACATAAGTGGAGTTGTTTCAGGAATATTTTCGATTGTCACTTGAGTCAGAAAAAAAGATTTTCCCCCTTCAAAATTTGGTGGGGTTTTTTTTTTTGCCTTTCTCTGCATCAACAGTTAGGAAGGAAATGGGGTATTGCCAGGAAAGGACTGGGACCTTTTGGTATTGGGGCAAATACAACTTAGTGGCCTTCTAGGTAGATGCAAAATGTTTGATCACACCTACTTTAAGTTATGCCCTTTTTAAGACTACTATTTTTATTTTAAATGGTTGTTGCAACATTCCCGTGTATGATGTGGTTAAGATAACCGAACAGTAAATTTGAGGGTTACCGAACGACACTTTTGGGGGTTATTAAAATCGACCCCTACATTCGAGTGTTACTGAAATCGACGCTACATTCGAGGGTTACCGAAATCGAACAATATAATTGAGGATTTTGAATTCTAACATTACTTTGAGGGTTACTGATTCGAGAATTCGATAATTATCAAAAAATTTCAAGATTTATTGAAAATAAGTTTGCAAGTTCAGAAAACCCGAACTGGCTCGAAGTGGATAGTTTGCAGAGAGTTCAAATAGTTTGGTCCGGAGAGCTGACTAACACTGGCTAATGATCTGGAGGAGGAGGACTACTAATGCTGGCTAATAAAACAGAGAGCTGACTAATAATAAATACAATCATTCCTGAGACCCCCATATATTGCTCTGCTCTCAGTCATTTAATGTGCTGCCAGCCAAGTCGAAGTATATGTTTAAACACTGCTGTGCTGCTTCCATTAATCTTACAGTTGGGCAGGAGTCTTGGCAGAGCCAAGAGAACAATTTATGTAGTCTCAAAGATAAGCACATACTACCCCCCCTGCCAATCACTTTTAGCATGTGAGCCAAGGCAGGCAGCACAAAGTTAAGCTTTAAACTGAGGCAGTGATCCAAAAACCTCATAACTGACCTCCCATTCAGCAGAGGAGGATTCTTCTGTTCCTTGCCCATGTTAGTGCTAGAGGCAGCGCCATCTTCAGGGGGGTACTCCAATATGTGGCCCAGACTTGGAAGGGGCCCAGAGAGTGAGGAAAAGGCAAAAAAAAAATGTTTTTCTTACCTGCAATACTGCGTTTCAACTACTAGGTTTCAACACAGAAGTTCCGTTCCCAGAAAAAAGAGAGAGAAAGGGTGCATGATCTCCTGGGAGTTACTTATGTCTGGCGCCTTGCCCCTGGCATACAGCAGTGGTTTAGTTACTAAGTGGCTTTAATCTCTATTGGGGCAGTTTATATATACTGGGCAATGTGTTCGTACTGGAACATTGGGGACATTTTATATAATATACTGGGTAATGTGTGTAATGGACATTGGGGACATTTTATAAAACTATATGGCAATGTGTGTACCTGGACATTGGGACATTTTATATAATATACTGGGTAATGTGTGTACTGGACATTGGGGCATTTTATATAATATACTGGGCAATGTGTGTACTGGACATTGGGACATTTTTATATAATATACTGGGTAATGTGTGTACTGGACATGGGACATTTTATATAATATACTGGGCAATGTGTGTACTGGACATTGGGGCATTTTATTTAATATACGGTAATGTGTGTACTGGACATTGGGGCATTTTATCCTTAAATGAATATACTGGGTAATGTGTGTACTGGACATTGGGGCATTTTATATAATATACTGGGCAATGTGTGTACTAAACATTGGGACATTTTATATAATATACTGGGTAATGTGTGTACTGGACATTGGGGACATTTTATATAATATACTGGGCAATGTGTGTACTGGACATTGGGGCATTTTATTTAATATACTGGGTAATGTGTGTACTGGACATTGGGGCATTTTATATAATATACTGGGTAATGTGTGTACTGGACATTGGGGCATTTTATATAATATACTGGGCAATGTGTGTACTGGACATTGGGACATTTTATATAATATACTGGGTAATGTGTGTACTGGACATTGGGGACATTTTATATAATATACTGGGCAATGTGTGTACTGGACATTGGGGCATTTTATATAATATACTGGGTAATGTGTGTACTGGACATTGGGACATTTTATATAATATACTGGGTAATGTGTGTACTGGACATTGGGGCATTTTATATAATATACTGGGAAGTGGGTAAGGACATTGGGGACATTTTAATAATATACTGGGCAATGTGTGTACTGGACATGGGGACATTATATAATATACTGGGGTAATGGGGTAGGACATTGGGGCATTTTATATAATATACTGGGCAATGTGTGTACTGGACATTGGGACATTTTATATAATATTTTGGACATGAAATTTCATATATACAGGTCAGTGTGTTCTGCTGCACATAGCATTTTATATATACAGGTCAGCGCAATATAAATAGGTGCACAACGTTTTGGGGAACAAAATACCTTTGTCAGGTATACAACATTTTGGGGACAAAATATCTTTTTCAGGTGTACAATGTTTTTGGGGACAAAATACCTTTGCCAGATGCATAATGTTTTGGAGACAATATACCTTTTAGCAGTGCACAGTGTTTGTGAGACATAATATCCTTGTCAGGTACAACATTTTGGGTACAAAATACCTTTGTAAAGTGCACAATGTTTTGGGGACAAAATACCTTTGTCAGGTGCACAATGTTTTGGGGACAAAATAACTTTGTAAATTGCACAATGTTTTGGGGACAAAATACCTTTGTCAAGTGCTCAGGTGCACAACATTTTGGGGACAAAATAACTTTGTCAATTGCACGTTCTGGGTACAAACTACCTTTGTCAAGTGCGCAATGTTTATGGGGGAAATCCCTTTGTTGGGTTTAAAATGATTTTTTTTGTGTGTGTGGGGGGGGGAACAATTTTTAGGTGCACAATGTTTTGGGGTAATATCCCTTTGTCAGATGATGACAGTGCCCCAAAACATTGTGCCATTTTGACAAAATAAAGATGCATGCACCCCCAGTTTTTCTTTTTAAACACTAAAAACAGATTTTCTTAAAGGGAAGATAAGGCAGGTTAAACCAACCCCTTTCCTCTTTATATTGGCTAGCCATTTTCTCATCTATACAGTATGACGCAAGATTGTTGATTTTCACAAGTACAATTTTTTTAATACTAGAACGAACATTTCCATTTCTTACTTCTTACTCACAATTAATCATCCTGACGCAAATACAACGTTTCAAATACTATCATAATAATACCCCTGATATGGACAATTCAAATTGACAGTGCAAATTGCAAATTGTGCAGGCATCAAGTATTATTTATTTATTATTTGCATTTAAACGTGTGACAAGGGAGTTGCCATGCTGCTTACCTGTTGAGGCAAACTTAGGTAAAAAAGAGTCTAGACTGACTTTCAGTGTACAGTAGGTACACAGTGAGCTATTTTACTTCCTATTTAATGTAGAAATCAATTAAAGAAAAACCTCCCTTGCAATCAGGGCACATATTCACATTATTTCACTGTGCCTTTAAATGCAGAAAGGTCAGATATCCTGCTGCCTCTATGGTTTTAAGACTTCACTTGTAGTTTACCAACTATGGATGGTCATGAATGGCAAAGCTATAAAGATGGTAAGGTTGTGACCAAATGTTATAAAGTCCATATTGTTGAATAAATTGTTGTCCTACAGACATTTAAGTAAAACTTCCAATATCTTGTTTCCTTTCCTTCAATAGGTTAAATAATCATCATTGTCTTTGGTCATAGCTCTATACCTGCTGTGTATAACACAATCATACAAACATGGGTGTTCCTCTGGTGTCCTTGTGAGATGCATATTGCGGCCTAGATACAGGGGTGTGGATGTGAATTAAAAGTCACAGTCACCGCTTTCTAAGCTCAGTAGGACACAGGTAGCAAAATCCAGTCTTGGAAATGTCACCCCACCCCCTTAAAGAACAGAACACTTGGTTGTACTAAATAAACAGACCCTGTTGAGTGCAACAAGACCTCAAACCCCCCCCCCCTCCTCCTCCCTCTTCCTTTCTTCCGTCATCCTAATTAAATGCTGCTGATACCCTTCTGTCACTCTACGAAATCTGTCCAATCAGGTTTAGAGACAGGCTGCTTTCACTGTTAAAGCAGAATCCCTCCCACTACCCTGCAGTTGAATAAAAAAAGGGGGGAAAGGGACATTGCAATGCACCAGTACATCAGCTGTGGTACATATGCATCAAGCAGGTGTGCTAATCTGAATGTCAAAAATGATCCTACTCTCCTTTCGTTTTGTCTTAAAGAGGCTATTGGCTTTTTTCTTCTGCAGGCACATCCTATGCAAGCCTCATTCCATGCATTATTAACAAACACCCCCAACACAAATACCCTCCCAAATACCCAAGGTGGTTTAGATTTATATTGTTATTATTTATTCTATTTTTTGGCAGAACAAGATGGGTCATAGTCAGCCCATAGTAACCAGCAGGCAGTCGTGTGACCTCCCCTACATCCTTATTCATAAAGCCAGGACTGCAGGTGGATCTATCCTGCATAGCTCACTTCCTGCATGCAACCCCAGACCACAAAATCAAACCATCCCAATCTGTCGGCTGCTTCCCAAAGCACAGCGTTTGCTCTGATCAAAGACATCACAATTGTATCTCGGAATGTTACTCTTAAAGGACCACACACTTACAAAGCTTCCTACTCTACCCATCCTCTGCCCGGGATCTCTGGCTAGTATCCTTCAGGGTTGTAATGTATGCTCCTGTTGCAGCAATGGGATTGTAGCATTAACGTTTATAATATATGTACCATTGATATTCACCATTCATCAAATACCAAAAATCTACCATTATTCATTGCCAATTTTTTAATTTTTTTTCAATAGAAGGTGACAATAAAAACCCTGAAAATTTGCCCTGTCAATACATAGCAACACATCCCACTGTCTGGAAATAAAAAATAATGACTTACCAGGCCATGATAGGAGGATGGAGGGAAGACAGGGAAATCCAGAGGGGCTCACGTCTGTACTCTGCTGTTTGGAACAAAGGAATAAAATGAAAAAAGCGGAAAAATGATAGAAAACTGGTTCCGGTAGCTGACAGTGGAGGACTACATGCCTCATGGATGGAGCCAGAACTCTGTGCTGTGGACCATCTGCAGACTTCAGCATCCCATGAGCACTGAAAAGCAAAGGGGTCTGGGGGGAGGGACAATAAGGAAGAAATGGTTTAAAACCTATTCTCAAGATGCAAAACTGCTTAGCAAGCCAAGGCCGGGGGCATTTGCTTTCTGTCCTTGTTATAGCAGATAATTAGGAAGTGAATTCGGTTTAAGGTGGAGAAGGAAAGAAATAGATTTCCCTTAACTCCCCCTGCCTATGGGAATGGTACATCCCAAGCCCACTCTAACAGGGAAGGCACAATCTTTATCACTGGATTCTACCTGCAGTTCATTTCCCCCCCTCTGTTCTGCAAAGATCTAACAGGGTGCACTAGTATCCCCTCTATGTTCATCCCAACTCCCCATCCCACCCCTTATCAACCTAAAGTTACCCAATAATAATAATAGTCACTTTAGTCACCGAATAGGAAAGAATAAAAAGAAAACAGTGGAATCCAGTGCAGGGTTTGTAAGCTACGTGGCTCTTTCTTGTGCTATAAACAAATCCTATCATTGGAAGGGCACGTTAACCCTGTAGCTGCAGAGATCTGACAAAGCGGGGATATTTACTAAAGAGTATTTTAAGGTGCAGCATCAGTTTGAAATGACAGGACAGAGCTGTGCATGTAAGCAGAAGAGAAGGGCAAAAAGGACTCACACTTCATCCTGTTCAAGGAAATCAATGTCAGAGCAAAGCACGGATAACCTTGAGCAGGTCATTCGCAGCAGCCAAGACACAAACAGGAACAGTGCTCTGTTTAGTAAAGGTGCATTACAAATCCAATACGGAGTTAATCCCTGGGGTATTGAGAGGCTCCAGGATTCATCTCTCTGGTATGCATGGGGTTAACCAATTTCTCTTTTTAAAAACACTCATTAGATCTGCCTGTTGAGATATGTCCATACCGCATACATCTGCTATACCTACAAGCACGCATACAGTGTCCTCAGAAGGTAGATAATGATTTGTGCAAAAAAAAGGGACTAACAGCAGTGCCCTTGACAACGTCCTTCAGAATTCCGCTACTCTATTCACGTTCAACTGTTTCATTCATAAAAAAAAAAAAACTAAACCATCATTCAAACTGCTACAAGTACTACAGCCCAGAAAAAGAAAATACTGGCCGGAAAGGAGGAAAAAAACACACATGATGCTAAGCTTGTCCTTTGTTGGTGCAAATATGTTTTGCAGCGCCTAGGCTTCTCATAAGCAGAAGGGGAATTTTGAAAGTTGTTATTGGTCTTGTTATTGATATAACCCCATCTACCTATCCAATTCTTTCAGCCTTCTTTACTGAATATAGTATATTAGAGACAGCAAAAGCAGAAAGGTATAAACCCTCAACCTGCCAGTCTGCAGTTCTGAAATCCTTTCAGAAAAGTGTCACTGGGATTGCTGGTTGGAAAGGGCACGTATTCTGGGGTGCAGTCGAATTTACACAGGACAACAAACTATGGTGGAGATGCAATAAATTTCCCTATTACAGCTAACCTGCACTTGTTCCTGTGATGTAGTAACCACTTTGCAACTGTTATTGCAGGGTGTGACTGCGAGCGGTAAGTTATGAGCTTTTATTGCTGCAAAAAACAAGCGCAATAATCATTGTTAAATTTATTGAATCGTTTGCACTGTGCTAATTACAAAAGTCTTTGGAAATGGCGCAGACAATGCAAAATGAGTACAAAACGCCCACTTAAACTGATATTACATCAGTTATTAGCATGGGTTTAGCACTTTTTTTCAAGCACTGGATATTGTATCTCCCTGTATGTGAGGGTGTGGACCTCTGATGCAAATTGAGCCTGCCATTACACACTGGTGAGGGATAGAAGCCATAAGGAAGTGGTTAAATGGTTCTGACTTGGAATTGATGGATTTGTGAGTAGGGAGCACTTCAAGAGATACTGCTGCTTATTTCAATGCACCGTTTCCGGTGGATATAATGGAGATAAATGTGTTTTATCAGAAAAAGTTCCATGTAAATTGCTAAATGTGCTGAACTAATTTAAGGAGTTGGGAATTTATCCTAATTGTCATTTATTATGACACAGTAACACAACTGTAGGGTAGATGGGGTGCCTAGGTCTTCAGTGCTATCCAGGGGCTCCAGGCATTGCCAGTGTTCCTCGGTGCACTATACTGGCTAACCACGCAGTCACAGCAGGAATTACACAATCTAGTTAAAAGCCACTATCATTTTATTTAACTGTCTTATAGAAATAAGACCATGAACAGATGCTATTAATCTTCTTGTGGGGGTTCCATATTGTTGTTTATATTGTTGTATATATTATGTTATAAAAAATGTTTTATTGCGTCTTTACTTATCGCGCGCACTTAACAGGCCAATAGTCCTATGAACCCAGAGGACTGATAGTTTATCAACACTTGGGAACTTCAAAAAGTTTCAGTACATGGGGTAATGTGCTACCATAAGGGAATGTTTTCAAGACCAAAGGTTTAAACACACCCCCATCCTACCTCAGTTAGTTTTACCCAGACTGGCAGACTTTCTAATCCAACCAATCAATATGCTGGCTCTGTGGTATGTTTTCTTGTTGGTTGGATCACCAGCCAATTGAGGGGGCAACCAGACTTGACCAAATCAGGAATTTGTAAAGCTGATAACTCCTTGTAGGAGGTTCATCCATAGGTTTAACCACTAAATATGACCTTCCAGATATTTAGAAACTATAACTCACAGCATTCCCTGGCTGCCTTCTGCTGTTGGAAATTGTAGCTTTTAAACTTTTGGAGGACTGTTCATTGGACATTCCAGCTCTATCACCACACAGGAAATTAGATTAGATTAAAGATTTTTGCCTGCACCTGACTAATCAATTCAACATTCTGGCCTTATCAATGGGCTGGAGTGAAATTTTGACCGATAGCTTAAAGGGCAAGTCCAGCCCTGAAATGAAAACTTACATACAGGTAAATCACCCCCCAAAACCCTAAACGGTAATAGTTTGAAATCTGAAATATATAAGTCTAACCTGAAATCCTGCACAATGTCCTGTTGCCCCTGTTTCTGCTTCCTGGTTCTTCCAGTTAGCAACTGTCAGTTATGGATTTGACAGTTGACATCACAGCCAATGACTGAATGCTAAGCCCCTAGCTGTCTCTTCTGAGCATGCCCAGGCTCAGTACAGGTTTCTAAATTACTCAGTTTCCATGAGGCATCCAGAAGCATAGCAGGCATACAGTAATGAATTCATAGGACAAACTATGACATTTCAACATATTTTAAAGAGGCCATTCTATCTAAAAGATATTATTACGAGGGTGGAGTTGTCCTTTAAAACATTGGTGGAAATTTTCAGCATGACCAACAGACCTCGATCTAAGTTTCATCCAAATGCAATCAGACCTATCAGTAACTATTGCCCAAGTGTGCGGTCTTCAATGGGTCAAGCGATTGGTCATGCAGAAATGATGTGCTTCATTTTTTTTCGACCAGCAAATTAGTGATCAATTTATTAATCAGCATCCTGGGAAAAATTGGGTCAAGATTGACCTGAACCTTATATTAAATCTGTTTCTAGAATCTTAGTCTTAGTGTGTCATAGGCTGTTTCCTAATTTGCGTTAAAATGACTGCTAGTCTATGGCCGGCTTTACTCTCCTGTTCATTGCAGTTGCTTACCTTATGTACCTGTAGGAATGTAATTCACAAAAAGTAACCCTTTAATAGCTTGTTGACCAATTAGAGTTAATATATCATTAATGTAAACAACTGCGCAGAAATTCTCCTTTGCAGGGCGCCAGAGGGTTGGCATGAATACATTATTAATAAGCCCTCCTGTTATCTGGTTACAAATAAAGAAGTTTGTTTTGTTAGAGCTCCTGGCAACCATTTAGGTCCTTCTACTCTGCGTGCTGCTCCAATCATAGCTTCTTATCCTATGCTATTCTATGAAACAAGGTATAGAAGCAGTCTCAGCCACCCTCCAAGGGTAAACCGAGGAATTCTGGGATATAAAGTTAGCTCTATTTGCCTAAGGAAGGTTTCAAATTGAGTTTTCTTAATGTAAGTCTGTTTGATGTAAACTAGAGGTCTCTACATCCCTCCTCGTGCTGTTCATAAAAATTTCTCTTTGGCCATTTTGTAATCATCTGTATTTTTAAATATGTCAGAAGAATATAAAAACTTGTCATTAATAGATGTTTAACTCTGGGATGACTTCAGATTAAAGGAGGATATAATGACCCTCGAACAATTCTACAATCTGTGTGACCTCATTCTTTTCAAGTTAGTGCCCCTTTCACTAGTACTGGGCATATGTCTTTTTTTAATTAATATTAATTTAGGTCATGACTACCACCCCTACCAGCTTTAAATCTACCGGCAACTACAGGATTGCTCCTTTTACTAAGGGGGCATCCAGACTAAGGGTATTACTGTGATTATCTACATATTGCACTTATGGAACTGTACCCTCCCCTCCAAATTGGGCAGAATACCCTGAAATATTTTACTGTCTTCTGCTGTATGTTGGAATAAAGATTAAAGGGGAAGCTCAGCACAATATGCTTATGCTTTCACGAAAAAATAAATATTTTTTTTCATTCCCGTGACCATAATCTGCCCATCCAGTGATTTCTCTAGGAACATTTCAAAAAAATATACATAAACTATTTAAATAATAATTCACCAAATAATCAAAAGGTTGTCTAGTGTGGCCGAATATTCTGTAGCGTCTATCCCCGCGGTGTGTCTGCTTACACACCTATTTATCCAACAGGAACCACCACTACAGCAGGGAGACACAGGCAAATCTCAGTTTGCAATTCAATTTGAATTTATTGCTGCTTTAACACGACATGTTTCGAGCGTTCATGTGCTCTTTTTCATATCAATATCAATAGGACAATCATAAGGTCTGTGAGGAGGTAAAACATCAGAACCCTGTGGGGAGAAGACATCGGAAAAACTACTATACGGTGGAGGAATACCTTCTAAGGAGATATTAGCCAGATCTTCTTATGACCAATTAGTTACATCTACCTCTTTCTTGGTCATGTTAGTAAGAGGAGAAACGATAGAAGGGAAATTTTTAATGAATTAAGATAAAAATTAGAAAATCCTAAAATCCTCTGGAGACCCTTGAGATTGGAAGGAGGTTTCCAATCTAAAATGGCAGAGACCTTTTTAGGATCCATGGACAAACCTTGATCAGAAATAATGTACCCAAGAAACGGAACCTGACGTTGTTCAAATATACACTTCTCAAGTTTGGCATAAAGATGATGTTCCCTTAACTTAGAAAGAACTAGCTTAACATGATCTTGATGTTCCTGTAAAGAGGAGGAATAGATTAAGATATCGTCAAGATAGACTACTACAAATTTGTCAAGTTATTCTCTGAACACATCATTTATAAAATCTTGAAAAACCGCAGGTGCATTACTGAGGCCAAAGGGCATGACTAAATATTCATAGTGGCCATATCGAGTATTGAAAGCTATACAATACTCATCGCTAGCCCTTATTCTGATTAAATTGTATGCACCCCGGAGGTCCAACTTAGAAAAGATTCGTGCTTTAACAACTTGAGAAAAGAGGTCGTCAATGAGTGGTAAAGGGTATTTATTTTTAATGGTTATCTTATTAAGAGCCCTATAATCGATGCAGGGTCTTAAACCACCATCTTTTTTTTCTACAAAAAAGAAATCGTCTCCTGCAGGAGAAGTGGAGGGTCTGATGAAACCTTTATCCAAGTTCTCTTTAATGTAGGTTTTCATGGCCTCACTTTCAGGACCTGTCAAGATGTAAAGATGTCCACAGGACGGCAATGGCAATGGTAAAATATCAATAGGACAATCATAAGGTCTGTGAGGAGGTAAAACATTAGAACCCTGTGGGGAGAAGACATCGGAAAAACTACTATACGGTGGAGGAATACCTTCTAAGGAGATATTAGCCAGATGAACAGACAAACATGAATCAATACAATTAGAACCCCACTTCTCAAGCTGACCAGTAGACCAATTAATAAGCTTCCTAAGCCAAGGCAATCCTAAAATGAGAGGAGTGGTAGGAAGCTTTAAGACAAAGAATTTGATAACCTCGGAATGTAGAACCCACATTTTTAAAACTACATCCGCAGTGATGGTTAAAGGCTTTCCCTTTTGCAGAAGGGAATCGTCGAAGTCCATGAAATTCCCAACCGCCCCACTATCTACGAAAGCTTGGGTCATTTTGTTAAGAGAACCAAATGAAACTTTTGCAGGTAACATTACTTTATCAGAAACTTGAGGAATTACCTGACCACCTAGAGGAGATTCCTCTGACCCCTCTAGGTGCTGGAGTTTTCCAGATTCTTACGGGGACAGGTGCGGGCGAAGTGTCCTAGTTCCCCACAGTACAGATAAAGACCAGCCGACCTTCGTTTCTTTTCCTCCACGAGAGTCAAGATGAACCTAATTGCATTGGTTCTTCTGAAGAGGATTTAGGAGAAGAAGGAGGAATCGAAGAGCTAGGAGAAACTTGAAGAGTGAATTTAAAAGGAAGAATTTTCCCTTGATGTCGTTCTCTGAGATGTCTGTCCACTTGCATGGCCAGCTGGATGGACTCATCAAGGGTTTTGGGAACAGGATGATTGAACAGGATATCTTTGACAGACTCACACAGCCCGGACTCAAAGTGGCTCTTTAAGGCAGGCTCATTCCACAAAACTGCTACTGCCCAGCGGCGGAACTCTGAAGCGTACTCTTCCACAGCCAGGTGCTCTTGACGAAGGGTACGCAATTTGGCTTCTGCCATCCCGACCAAATCAGGATCTGAGTATAAGACACCTAGGACTTCAAAAAAGCTCTCTACAGACAACAAGGCTCTCGGCTCTCTTATCTGCTGGAGGATCCCCCTGTAAAAGAGAAATGACAAGACCCACCTTCTGTGTCTCTGAACCTGAAGAGATGGGTCGCATCTGGAAATACAGCAGATAGGTGTCCTTAAAGTTCTGGAACTTTTGTCGATTGCTGGAAAACTTTTCAGGTAATGGAAACTTGTGTTCCACAAAGGGAGCAACTAGAGGAGACACCGAGGCCTGACGATTTTCCTGGGCTGCCACAGTTGGGCCAGTTGATTTACAGCCCCAGTCAAGAGGCGTAATTGCTCTTAAAGGGCATGTACACCCCAAAAATGAGCTTTTCACAGAATGTAGTAATGGGGTGCCCTACCTGAAATGCCATATCCGTTTTTCCAAAAACGATTTGTATAAAAAGTTCTTACTTGTGGAAAATCTGCAGCCTAAGGCCATCTCTCTGCCCAAGCTGCTGTCAATCTAGTTACGCAATCGCGCTGTGCGCGCTCCTACTCTTGCGCTTGTACCCGGCCGGCCCATGGATTACAATAGTTGGCTCCGCCCACATCAATACGTCACGGCCGCAATGTAAACAAATACAAATAGGCTGTTGATGCAGGATCGTGTTTGCAGGAGCGTGATTGGCTGGCCGGTTACCACATGGTATCTCTAAGTACCGGATTGGTGGAATGCAGTAGTGCATATTCTGTTACTGCCATTGGCTGATACAGTGCTGGTCCGTGATTGGTCAATTTGCGGACAGCATTACAGATCCAAATCTCGCCGTTTTTTTCACACTGTCGTGTCACTGGAAGGGAGGGGGGAGCGGATGCTTCCGGGTTCGGCGAGGTGCGCTCTTCTGCGCAGGACAAAATTCTCCGGGAGGCTGAGAAGGGGGAAGATACTAAATAGGCTATCTAAGCCTCCTAGTGTCCGTTTTTTAGAAGTTCAATGCAGACATCCTTAGCAACCAGAAGGAATTAAGAGGCAAGGTAGGACTCTTTTTAAACAGCACAATGTGGGCAATTACTGGTAAATTTATAGTTTTGGGGGTGGACATTCCCTTTAAATATCTTCCATTGGTCTGATATAATATAACGCTCCAGATTCCAAAGTATTCCAAATACCCCAATCTACATCCACTATCTTAACCAATAGACAATCCCCCGTTTGCCGGGAGGCTAGATGTGCCTCACCGAACACGGTTGCCCCCTGTACTTAGAGTGCAAGGTATTCGAACTGAGGCCGGGAATACTGGAGAAGTCCGAAGCGAAACAGGCAAGGCAGAAGGAGAGATACAAAAGGTCGGAAACCAACATACGAGGTACAGACTAGGAGCAAGCATGAGCAGAGTCAAAAACAGAGCAAAAGGTCTGAACCAGTAGTCAGGCCACCAGGCATGGTACAGAGGGTAGAGCAAGAGCGTAGTCAGGAACAAGCAGAGGTCAGGACAGGCAGATACGATTCAAAAAACAGGCAAGGGTCGGTACTAGAAAAAGAATAATCACACCATGAGCAAGATATTAAACTAACCGCTATATCGGACAGGGATACTAAGGGCTAAGGGGTATAAATAATGCAGAGGGACTAATGGGAAGTGGAAGACAGAGTCAGATTAAGGGGATAGGAGCATTTAAACTTAATTAGCCCTCCTCCGTCCAATGGCTGACCTGGAGGAGCGGAGGAGGTAGGAAACAGTGCCTGTGCATGTCTGCACAGCATTGGATGAAGACTGGGCGGATGCGCAAGCACAAATGGACGTGCTCACGCGAGAAGAGATCGTCCGCATGATGTCACAGGAGTCGTTCGATGAGAGCCGGGACCGAATGGAGTTGCTGCGGGATCTCAGAACAGGTAAGACTTTTGTTACAAGCAGACCCAACTCCAACCATAAGCGCCTGCTTAGCAGAGCTACAAGAGTGGATGAGTGACAAGTGGCTGAAACTAAGTGCTGAAAAAAAACTGAAGTCCTTGTAATCAGAGGCCAGTGCCTTGCATCAAAACATCACTAAGGAAAGGGAGTAAAAAATCTGCATAGCTCTGAGCATGTGTGCAGCCTGGGGGTTATAACTGATGGCGATTTAAACTTCAGAACTCACATCTTTCAGAAGTTCATCCCACCACCAATTACTGTACTCTGAGACATGTTAAGTGTTTTGAGTCCCACAGGAGATAAGCGCTATGGAAATGTTATTATATTGTACTATATAAATGTATATGCATGCTTAGTATGTAGCTCAGCATACAAATAATACATATTTAGAAACACACAGCCCACGAGGATACAAAATAGTCAGCTGATTGTACTACCTCTTTTTTATTTTGCTGTTCTGTTCCTAGCAAAAAATAGTATAGAATAGTATAGTATATTATTTGAGGTTGAATAAAGACATAGGTCCATCCAGTCCAACCCATGTAGCAATATCCTAATTTCCTGCCTAACTGTTGATCCAGAGGAAGGCAAAAAAAAAACCCACCAAATTTATAAAGGGGAAAAAATTTATCACATGCATTAGCTGTCAAAAACAATATGTGGGCAGGACAACACTGTCATGATATGGATCTTGCTGTAAGAAGCTCTAGTGTATTTTTTTTGTTTATTTAATCATACACAGTTTGTAATAGCAGATTCCATTAGTTTTATTATACTGTACATTTGTTTCCTATCTTTCTTCTGTACTCCTCTACCATTTGGCTCAGGTGCCATAAACCCAGTAGGGAGCCAAGAATTGCTAGTCCTTGGACCTTACTTCTAAAGGATACAGTAGACTTGAGTCTCCTAATCTCAGCAGGAGGTCACACAGACCTGGGAATGTGAACTTTGGTTTAACTATGATAAAGGCACAATCCCCTTTTCCATAACATATACATAACTCGTCTATGTAATAAAATATGGCGGGCCGATATGAAATATGGTTCCAGGTAGGTGAGACCATTCGGTAAAATCCAAACATCATGTATGTAGGTCTTAGTAGAGGCTGGAAACCTACATTAGGTCGTTCTGGTCAACTGTATTTTCCATAAATGTCATGTGTGGTATCTATCAACTGGTAAATTCATGACAATAACTAATTTAGTGATTTCCAGTTGGTAGCACCTTGGACCACAGAGTTATGAATTATCTAAAAAATAATGTCGCTGCGGGTGTGTCTTCCAAAGGTAATCAAATATCTGACACGCCCTCAGTCCAGCATACACCTGTTGGTGATTGGTTTTGGGTAAATTATTTGCCCCCCTTTTTCCTGGGGGTAGATAAGGAGCCACATATAAACTCTTTTAACAGGACTTAAAGGGCAAGTCCAGCCCCAAAATGAAAACTTACATACAGGTAAATTGCCCCCCAAAACCCTAAATTGTTTGAAATCTGAAATATATAAGTCTTACCTGAAATCCTGCACAATGTCCTGTTTCCCCTGTTTCTGCTTCCTGGTTCTTCCAGTTAACAACTGTCAGTTATGGATTTGACAGTTGACATCACAGCCAATGACTGAATGCTAATCCTCTAGCTGCCTCTTCTGAGCATGCCCAGGCTCAGTACAGGCTCAAAACAGGTTTCTAAATTGCTCAGTTTCCATGAGGCCTCCAGAAGCATAGCAGACATACAGTAATGAATTCATAGGACAAAGTATGATACATCAACATATTTTAAAGAGTCCATTCTTTCTAAAAGATGTTCTTATGAGGGTGGAATTGTCCTTTAAGCCATTCATTCATGAGGACTGGGGAGTGGTGCTGCATCGGTCGCCGGAGGAGGAAGGAGACTGTTGCTCATTTTATTAAAGGGGAACTGTGGTCTCCAAACGAAAGGCCTGTTTCCTACCTTTAAAACGAACCATCAACCACCTCTCTACTTGCTCCACAGCCCAAGATATAAAGAAATAACTGACCAGAAAGTTAATGGGTGGGAGGCTGACATTCCTAAGGTTTCTCCTGCACAGGTCCGCCGGTGAGCACAAGGTAAGGGAATCTACAGCCCTTCTCTGTCACTCTGTTCTCACTCTGCGTGAAAAGGCTGTTTACACAGAGTTTTCGGGGGGGGTTGGGCCGTGGTGTCAGAGTGGCCCACAGCACCTGTGAGCGGGTGGGGCCTAGGCACCCGCAAGTGGGCAGGGCTACGACATCCACGAGTGGGTGGGGCCACACCACTGGGCGGGGTCACGGCACCCATGAGTGGGCGGGGCCACATGGGGCTGTAAGGGAATGGGCCAAGGGGGGCCTGCAACTGGAGGGACCATGGGGTCCATGAGTGGGAGGGACATGGGGGGCTGCAAAGGGGAGGAGACACAGGGCAGATTGACTGACATGTTTCAGAGCAGGAAGCAGGAAGTGCAGGGGACTTGGTGATGCTGCTGCCATACACACACAAAAATGTAAATATCTTCAAAACTATGTAAAATAAACAATGAAAATAGATAGCAAAAATTCTCAGGACAGCAATTCCTATCAATTTACCTAAAGTCATTTTTGGACCACAGTCCCTCTTTAAATGCCTCATTCTGTTGCGATTTCCATTGAAAGTCAGGGTTTTTCTTTAAAAATTCTCTTAGAGGTGACAAAATAACAGCAAGATTTGGAATTAATTTAGCCAGGTAATTAGCCAGTCCTAAAACTGTTTCCATCTCTGACCAATTCTCTTTACTTTTCTTTGGAAGACTTCCTGAGCAGAGGCAATACCAAATGGTAAACGGGGAAAGCGGTACCTTCCTTGTGGTGTGTTAAACGTTGTTAACATAGAACTCTCCTGGTACTTGATCTAGCATCAAGGACACTAAAATATTTTGCACCTGCTAGTTTGGTAGTAATATCTTTGAGGGTAGGCATTTGATAGTGCTCTCGTTTTAATGCTCTGTTTAGGTCAATTGGGATAAGACAAATCCGTAGTGCTCCAGTGCGTGGTTTTTCTACTATGACCATTGAATTAACCCATTCAGTGGGTTCATCTACTTTGACAATTACACCTAGTTTTTGCATTCTATCAATCAATTTCTCATTAGAAAGTCTTTCTTTAAGAGCTATTGGAATTCTGCGAGGTGCATGCGCTATTGGGGTAATCATTGTATCCACTTTTATTTTGTACTCCCCAGGGAACTGTCCCAGCCCATGAAAAGACATCCTTGTATTCCTTTACAATATCCAAGCAGTTAGTGTTAGAGTCAGTATGTGGGGAATCCGCAACAGATAATATTAGCTGATTCAGTTTTAAGTCCAGACATGCTCTGAGTCCCAAAACAGGATTGGCCATGGTCCTGACAATGTAAAATTGCAATTTCTGTTTATTACATTTGTACGTACAGTGCACACACCTTTCACATTTAGTTGTTCCCCTCCATATTTACTTGGGCACCTGTATCCAGTTTGAACTGTATCTGCACAGGTTTCGATTCTATATTTCAGTGAAAACCTGGTCAGCCTGGTCTGTTCCAATTTCACTGTAACACTGACCAGTTATAGTTACCATTTCTATATATAAATCACATGGATCCTCAACCACATCAATGTTCTCTACATCAGCCGTTTTACACATTTTGACAAAATGATTGTTCTTTTTTACATTTGTGGCATATCTGGCCTTTTGCTGGACAATTTTGCCATGGGTGTGATCTCCCACATCTGCTACATTTATTTTGCAGAGGCTGCACTGCACATTTGAGTGTTTGTGTTTGCTTGGAGGTAAAAGGCATTTTTCTCACATCGTGAACTTTATCAGCGGCAGCCATAAGTTTCATTTGTGCCTGAGCTGCTTCATGGCATCTTGTAATCTCAATTGCTCTGTTAAGGTTGAGATCAGCACCTTGATTTATTAATTTCTCTTGCACTTTAGTGGTATTTGTGCCAAACACAATTCTGTCACATATCATTTCATCAGCATCGGTGAATGCACAATCCTTAGCTAATAATTTCAGGTCTGTCAACAAACTATATTCTTATTTGCATCTTGCAAAAATGTATATCTTGCAAAGATGGGGATTGCTTTAGGGTCACATAATCACTGTATCTTTTATAATAAGCACTGAGCTGCTTGCTCTCCTCCACAGACATGTCTCCCCGTGTCTCCCCATGAGTTATAAATGTCCCTTCCTTTTTCTCCAAGCCATAACAAGTAATAGCATTTATCATCCTTTTCTTTTTGCCTTAAGAGGACCCTTAAAAATTAGCTCTGCATGTTATTTAAACCTTCTCCATTCCTCTGATAGGTTGATACTATCCCAGTCCATGCTGGATGGCTGCATACCCGCAAATTCCATGCTTTCTCTTACTGAAGAATGTTCACTGCTGTGTGATCAGTGCTGTAGCCTGAAAAATCACCAACTTCAGACACCATGTAGTTTTTCTGGAACTCTGCTTTCAGATTAATACAAGAGACATTGGAAAGCTGTCCAATATAGCACCACATACAAACAAGTTATTACATGTATAGAACAGTATAGAACATTAACTTGTTACAGTGACCCCTAGTGGGCACTACATTATATTACATGGATGAGCGCTTAATATTATAGGGACACTATATGTAATTAGCACTTACTCAGATTTGTGTGTGTTGCTGCATGCCTTCAATCCAGCACACATTTTGTTTAGAAGCAGTATCCCCCTTCCTCTTTTAACCACTCCCACTTCTATCCGACCTGACTTTTCCCCCCACAAACCAACTGTCAAGCCTGCACACAGCATACAGCATTCCAGCTGTGAAAACTCTGTCACCATTCCAGCTACAGTAAGACTACTCACAGAAGAACAGTTTTTGAGAGCAAGGAACTTGATTGACAGCTGAAATATATAAGTTTTAGATTGGATATCTAAAGAAAATGAAAAAATGATACAGTGGTGGTTGGGAAGAATTATAGTTTCCAGTTATGGTCAATTTAAAATAACCTATATTTCGGTATAGATGCCCTTTAAATCACAAGAAAAGGTTGGAATAGCCGTTTCCTAATAGTTATAGGATCTAATTTGAAGCCACATATTTTCCAGTACAGATATCCTTTTAAGGTTTCTATGTAACAGAATTAGTATTGCTAGAAACCAAATCATTTTAGCAAAATCCCGTCAAAGCTCTGGACCCTCTGTGTCCTACCGTCAATGAGTTGTCTCACTGGACCTATTTTCCTGCTTCCACAACCATCTGATGTTGAAGCTTTTTGTGACTTCAGAAGCTCATGGGATAGAACAAACATGAAAAAATATCAATCTGCTTCATCGAGTGTTGGAACTTCAAATGGGCCTAGTGATGTTACTGAATTTCTCTATTCTCCATGGTAATTTCGTATGGGTCTAAAAGAAAATCAGAAGGCTGCTTCAATCACATCTTTGGAAGTGGGTATATCACGGTAGCAGATTTGCATAAGTCACTGATGTTGGAGCCAAAAGAAGTACACAATCATTATAGCTGGATGTAATAAATGAAAATATGTAGATTTTCTATCATAACCAGTCATTTACCAGATCTTTTATGACTTTTGTTTATGGTTTAATGTCTCATTTTGTAATGTGATGCACCATAGAAAACCAGGTCTAATGAATAACACTAGTAAGGGGTACCCATACATGCAGAAATACTAGTCGTACTATCGGGTCAGATTGTTATTATTAGATAAACATTTTTTAACCTGCCTGATAGGGAAGAAATTTGTAAAAAAATCAAACAGGTTAGAAAGTGTTTACCATACCAATCCCAACCAAAAGGCCATACATGGCCCATCATCAATCACACAATAATGGGATATTCAAATATCGAATGATCGGAATTGGTGCGTGAATGGGCCCCGTAGGAACCAGTTCATTTAACGCATGCTATTTGGATACATTGAAAAGATGCAGCCTGCATTAGTCTTCTAATGTGAATAACTGTCTTTTCAGCGTGCTGGGAAGAGATGTCAACCCTATGTACAGTAACATGGTACCTTGTGTTCTGCAGGATTAGACCTTGCATAGCCTGACCACGTGATTGGTCCATATTACCTCACAGGGGGACATTTCTGTCTTAAAAACATGCGATGGATTATGATGAGGATTTTTAATTCTACTTTTAACCACAATATTAATCTTCCTATTCCTGCAGAACACTGATGGAAGTCAGTACCGGATACCCATCAGCATTTTATGATGCCTATCAGCCTTCAATATCTGGCAATTTTGACTAATTCCCCGTTTCACACATTGCCAATGAGGCTATATGACTTCAGCTCTCCAGCCCCATCACTACTTGCTATGAAGGTGCATACCTTATCAGAAGGGTTCTGGATCACTGTCTTACTGCAAAATTAAATATTTTTCAACTTCAGTTCCCCTTTAAAAAAATGTCCCTCTTTTTTCAAATAACCTAATAACAAAGACACATGTTCTTCAAATGCCCTAGTAACCAGTGGCCATTAGCAATCACATACAGGTCGTATGATATAGAATTCAAATTGCAAATGCAAAGCTAAGTGTACCATATAAACTTTGTTAAACAGTATTAGGGGCTTATTCTGCACTTAAGATTTCCCCAGGGTTCCTAAAGGTGACTTGCAAAGGAGCCTCAGTGTCCTAGACTTTAAAATGAAGCATTAAATGTAAAGCTAATGGCCTTCATCTCTGCACAAATTGATTTACTCTATAAGGGAGAGTGAGTTGCCAAATATATAAAAGCAAACTGTTCATAAATTCAGATCTCTGAAACGTTCTCGGAAAGAGGGTTTCCTGGGAGGTAACAACCAAACAACACACACTCTCTCATGTAATAAGATGAATAAATAAATAGTTCTGTATTTTTCATACCCTTAGGCTGAGGCCACATTACAATGCCTGGACTTATTACAGAAACTAAAACACGGACTAGATTACGCACTGTACTGTATGTCCATATGTGATCCAGTCTGCGTTTTAGTTTCTTTAATAAGTCCAAGCAGCAGGCAGTCTCATGAGTGCCTCCTCTCCTCCAGAAATTGTGAGACAAAGATGCGGTGACGTCACAGGGGCGCGTTATTCTCTGACTATCAGATTGTGTGTGGCCCTTTAAAGTGCGATAAATCAGGTTCACTGACAGAGTACATATGTGTATCATTTCATTGGGAGCAGATGGTGAAATTGGATGGATCTTTGCTCTATCTAGTATCTCCTATGCATTTGTTTTGAGTGCTGGTATTTCATTTGCTTGGACCATTATCCTTATATTATTGGTCAATTATTATAATGCCCAAAAATTGCAACCCTAGCTGTCTCCATTTTTCCATGAGGAACAGTGGAGCTTCAAGGGGGAGGCACCTAAAACAAAACGACTCTGGTGCTGTTCCCCTAGCCATTGTTCCTTACGGGCAAGGAGGGCAGAACAAGACTTCCATTGCAGGGGTAACCAGTGCCCTGAGCAATTTTTTAAATATGTCATGGAATACCTCAGGAAGGAAAGTGATTTTCCTAGACTAGACTAGAGTCCGTAGTTGCAGTAATGTTAAAAGTTCCTTTCACTGTGCTTGCTTCCACTCATTTACTGACATCACAGGCTATGTCCACCTTCCATGTTCAACCATTATTTGCATATTTATACCAACCTGGTTTGGGGCAACCCAATGTTTCTCAGCTTGAGTGCAATGAACACATGTGCTTGTGGGTATGTGTGTAAGTATGTTGTGCTTTTCCAAGAATTAAGGCTGAGGCTCCACTACGTTATTGCAGGCGTTTGCAATTTAATATCATAAAATCGCATCAGGAATTGCAGGAATTGCAGGAATTGCATTTCCATGTTAGCGAAAATCACGGGTGCAATCGTGAGCGAAAATGCACAGGCACGTGAAAAACACGCTAGTGGGGTCTAGCCCTTAATACCTAGGAAGCAAAATTATCAAAGGTTTTCTGTGTCATTAAACAGTCCAATGTAGTCACATAGGTTCTTTTGTCAGGAACAATAAAGGTGGGTACACACACGAATGAGAAGGCGGTGATACCGTTGGATCTGACAGTATCGTCCCATTCTCGTTCGTGTGTGTGTAGCGTATTCCCGAACACTCATGTTAACCGTCGGCCTCAGGAACGTTCAGAAATGCCCGAAAATTTCCCTCAGCTTTACGTAGAGAGAATGCTCTGAACTGTGTGTAGGGGGATTTTTAGAAAACGACAGACAGAATCTTGCAAGATCTTGCATGTGTGTACCCACCTTAAGTCCCAGCTTAGCTTGCTACTAGATAGGGTGATAGGCAGAATTTTCATTATGATTCCTGAAATCTGTGTGTTTTTGTGGGTGTGTATACTGTATCTTATTTGCATTTATCATTCAATTGCCTTAAGGTGGGTACACAAAGTACAGATCTTTAAAAGATGACAGACAGAATCTTTAGGATCCCCCTACACGCAGTCCTGAGCATTCTCCCTATGTAAAGCACAGGGAGAAGTTTGGAACACATTTTCTTCAGCTGCAGACGACTGCGGCAGTTCCAAGCGATCCTGTGGGCGAAGGAGAACTTTCACCAGTCTTGGGAACACCCGGAACTGTGGTACACACATTTCTGATAAAGGGACAATCCCTTCGGAACTAAAACTGAGTTTAACTTAGATGGCAACTTAGACACTGGAAAAACTTACCTAGGCTTGCACTTGACAGTCCAGTCCCACCCTCTGCTTCTGTCCAGGGCCTGGCTAATGTGAAGAGGCACTCTGTAAGAAGCAAGTGTTCCCATAGGCTATAACCTAGAATAAAGGACAGGAAAGGGCTGGAGCAAATCAATGAGCGTAAATTTAGGTAAGCATTGCTTGTTATCTAAGGTAAACTTAGGGCTAATGACATAGCAATTTAGGCCTACCCCCTGGCTACCTCAAATGGGAAAGGGGGGTGGTAGTAAGTAGGGTATCATTCCTCTATAATTCCTTCTTAAAGAGTATCTATACTGAATAAGTTCCTCATCTTAATGGGAATCTTTATCTTGTATTTGACTTCCAAGCAGGTTATTTCACAGTTAAGTGGGAGATGCTACTCCCACCCCAGGTACTCTGAAAAGTTCAATCCTACCTCCCTCCTCCAGGTACTTTTCATTTTTAAAAAGTTAATTTTTACAGTGTAGTTGTCCTTTAACTTTGAAATCTGCATGCACTTTTTTATTGTCATAGCAATGACATTGATTTTTAAAACTCGCAGAATACAAAGACAATATATTAAAAAGGCAACTATGGTACATTCTGTTATGAAATGTACTGTAACCTTTCTAGTTCTTCTCTTTTATTTATCCCATTTTGGACTGTTTCCCCACTTCACAGTTTTCAATCTAAAGATACAAACTCACAATGGACATTGGGGACACATAGGAGAATGCTCAAGGACATGTCATCAAAGCTCAACTATCACTTTCTTAATGAAATGCACTTGGATGTGAGGTGTACTCTAACTCACATTCCGGGCATTGTACACAGAGATGCTATGGTTTAATTTTTTGCTAAGCCATGTAGCAAGGGTTAGCTCTACTAGAATTATACGGTTTGTGAGTGGACCGCTGTGCAACTGCCGCATGTAATGTACAGAGGCTATTGTACTACATAAGTGTGCAAACAAAAGAAATAATTGTTAGGGCTGATCGTTAGGTCACAACAGAGAGGCTGCTCGTTTACTTACCCCTTCAAGGGACACTAAAGTAAAAAAAAATGTCTTGCCTTTACCCTTTTCTATATTTTTAGAACTGACAGGAACAGCAGCTCTGAAAACCCTTTCTGCTTTCAATGCTTCATGTGAATAGATATTCTCGGCTTCTGAGGTCCTGCTCAGCTCACTCCTAGATAGTATGAATTTCCCCTCTGCTCTCTCTTGGCCCAGCCCTTCCTAGAATCTGAGGCACAGCTAGAGTGGGGAGCATGTGCAGAGGAGATAATCTATGTCTTTAAACAACCAGTAGCATTCACCCTGTGATTTTGTGTTATAGTAAAAGTAGCACTGCCTTGCAGTGGTTAGCACTAAATCCTTGCAGCACTGATGCCTTGCAGTTCAATTCCACCCTTAGGGCTAGGCCACACTGCTGCGTTTTTTTTTGCGTTTGCGATTGCGATTTTACAAAATCATTGAAAACGCGGCAAAGCAAAAAAACGCACGTTTTTCGGTGCGATTGCGTTTTGCTTTCTGCATTTTTAATCGCAATCGCATGCGTTTTCCTATACTTATTGAAGAAAGCGCAAACGCAAAAAAATTGCACATGAAATCGCATGCTATTGCGATTGCGTTTGCGTTGCAGTGTGGCCTTGCCCTTAGGGCACGGCCACACTGCAATGCAAACGCAATTGCACACGGAATCGCATGTGATTTCATGTGCAATTTTGTTGCGTTTGCGCATGCGTTTTTTCATTAAGTATTGGAAAACGCATGCCATTGCGATTTAAAATGTGGAACGTAAATCGCAAGCGCAATCGCAACACGCACGAAAATGCACATTTTCGGTGCATTGCCGCGATTCCAATGATTTGAAAAAAACGCAAGCGCAGAAAAATCGCAGCAATGTGGCCTAGCCCTTAGACACATCTGCAAGGAGTTTTTATGTTCTCCCTGTGCTTGCGTGGGTTTTCTCCGGGCACTCCGGTTTCCCTCCCAATCATAAGGACATATTGATAGGTTTTATGTGTTAAATAAATGTGCTTAGATTGTAAGCTCTCTGGGGCAGGGCCTGATGTGAATTGAGTAAATAATTAAGAGTTGCGGAATATGTAGCGCTATATAAGAAATAAAATACATACATACATACATACATACATGGTAAGGTAAGCAGCATTGCCAGCTGTTATCATTGCTTGAATCAAATAAGATTTTCTTTTAGCTGTTACTAGTTTGAATAGTTTGAATAGAGTGTGTGTGTGTGTGTGTGTGTGGGGGTGGCAACTTTGGAATTGATTTTATTAGGTACACTGCTACATTGGGACTCCAGTAACACAGACAGAGCTAACTGCAGGATTGGGTGTTAGCTGCAGGTGCAAAAAGAGAAACAGATAATGCTTATTCCTTTTCATGATCTTAATGCTGAATCAATTAACCATGCAGTGACTGATTGAGTGGATAGTTTCCACATATATTGTGCCAGGGGGTGGGGCTGGGATCTGCAAAGGGAGTGGGTGACTGACAGTTGTTTACTTAGTAGCTGTGCCCTGCCTCCTTTAAAAAGTAAAACTACCAGAGCTAAAAAAAAATAAGGGGAAGGAAGGTCAGAGAAGGGGGGAAATTAAAGGAATATTTAATTGATTAAAGCCTGGGGGGCTATGCCTTTCCTCCCGTTCCTCAATCAATAGCTTAGGATCCGGGAACGAGGATTCAAGAAACTTACCTTTTGCGCGATCCAAAGTGGCTACAGTGACAGGTCCCGACTGCTTAGCATAGCTCCTTGACCCCCCGGGCTTCAATCAATAAATTAAAGGAATAGTTCACTTTGGGAGTGAATTATTCTTTTAAAGGGGAACTGTGGTACAAAAATTACTTTAGGTAAATTGATAGGAATTGCTCTCCTGAGAATTTTTGCAATGTATTTTCATTGTTTATTTTGCATAATTTTGAAGATATTTACATTTTTGTGTGTGGTGTGGCAGCAGCATCACCAGGTCCCCTGCACTTCCTGCTTCCTGCTTTGAAACCATGTCAGTCAATTTGTCCTGTGTCTCCTCCTCCCCTTTGCATCCCCCCTGGTCCCTCCCACTCATGGACCCCATGGTCCCTCCAGTTGCAGGCCCCCCATGGCCCATTCCCTTACAGCCCCATGTGGCCCCACCCACCCGTGGGTGCCATGGCCCCGCCTACTCATGGTTGCATAAGCCCCGCCCACCCACGGTTGCATAAGCCCCGCCCACATGTGGTTGCATAAGTCCCGCCCACTCGCGGGTGCACAAACCCCGCCCACCCATGCGTTCATAATCCCAGTCCACTTGCGGGTGCACAAGCCCCGCCCACTCACGGGTGCATAAGTCCCGTCCACTCGCGGGTGACATGGTCCACTCAGACCCCCCACCTACAGGAAACTCTGTGGAAACAGCCTTTTCAGGCAGAGTGAGAACTCTCTCTAACCTATAATTGCACTTTTTGGGGGAATTTGCACTTTGTGTGGTTTAATTAATTGTAAAACAGCCCTCCACAGCCTGTCCACTTGCAGGGTTATAATTTAGCCCCATCTGGGGCTACCCTCAATTTCTAACTATATGTGGGGTAATCTAGCTGCTTTGAGTGCCTATGGGAAGTTAACCCATAGGGGGTTGGCATACCTTTTTTGTTTTGCCATCTTCTTGATGGAACATGTATAGATTTTTGAAAGATGGAATATATGTAGCTAAAAATAAAACACTACAAAAACATGGTAAGAGGTTTGGGCTACGAACTGTAATAGATTGGGACCATAGGTAGTTCGCCAAGTAAACCAAAAAGAAGAAAATATATTACAACATTACAACATACTGCTACCAAGTGCCTAATTATGAATACAATAAAGTCTATTTCCCAAAGTAAAATACAAATAATAACTTACTTAATGAAAGCATTGTGCTTCCAAACTGTCCCACTCCTCCTAGGGCAGTTCTGTTTTCAACGGTCCTTAAGTCTGGTACAAGAAGAGGTGTGGCAGCCAGGGCAGTGCTTGTCCACTCTGCAGTTTGGGCCTGTGTGGATGGATTTGAGTCAGTGCTGTCAGGCCCAGCCCTTTTCCTACCTCTTTGACTTAAGGGAGGTTTTGTAATTTTTACAAAGTAGATAAGTTAAATGCATTTGTTAATTTCCTTTTATATTTACCTTTTTATACATTTTGAGAGGGTATGGGGGAAGAGGAGGGAAAATACATTTTTGATTAAGGAATGTAAATGGTTTTGTGATGTATGGCTGCAGAGAACCTTATAATGTTGTAATTAAAGAATCTCTAAAGACATGTAAATAGGCTTGGATGCTTTTTTTGGATGCTATTCTAATACTGTGCTTGAACGCACGTGCCGAACGCATATACACGTGCGATTAAGGGGTGAAATGTCGTGCGTGTGAGTCGTGGTCAGGTGTTGTGGGTCACTGCTAACATCATACGTGTGAACAAAGCTTAAAGGGACAGTTCAGTGGAAATTATTAATATTTGTTAAATTATTAGGTTGTGTAATGCCTTCTTAGTTATTTTACATATTCTCTCCCATTTTGAAAATCAGTTGATTTCATACCCTTTGCTGTTCCCTGCTATTGATATTAGTGAGCTGACATTTTAGGTTCTAACGGTCCTTCTTCTTCCCAAGATGCACCACATCCTTGGAATGTTCCTAACAGTAATTTCTACTGATTGGCTGTTGGATGGGTCAAACATGCTCAGATCTCTACTAAGCAACTGAAGCAACCCAGGCGCTGGGTCAAGGGCAAGACCATAACGGTCTCTACTAGGGGTCCTGCAAACAGGAAGTCGGTATTTCGGTTGCATTTATTTATATGTGCTGGAAAAAGTAACCTTCCTAATGTGGAGCTTATTAGTTTTATTTCCCATGACCATTACATTCATTGCACATGCCCACTCCTAAGCTATGGCTGGAACATGTTACAGCAGATCACACCCACTAGTTTTCTAGCCAATCCTTTTACAGTCCATATTATGCAAGTGCATGTGACTGCAGCCTGGAGGCGTGACATGACAATGCATAGATACACACGGTTATCTTATTTAGCTGTTTCATTTAGTTTAATGCAGTTTACTAGAGTGTTTTTTTGGTGTTCGGGGGTGTGTGAAAGATTTCAACATGGCTGTTTTTTAAAGTTCTAAATGCCTTTAGATGGGCAATCTACTAAGCTGAAGTTTTTTTCTATGTATACTTGTCCTTTAAATACTGACAGATCAAGCAACACCAAACTTATTAGCAAGTTATGATATAGCGATTGCTTAAAACCAATTTGTTTTTCTTTGTAGCCATTGTTTACCTTATTATCTGCATACACTTAATTCTTTTGCCTGGCTTCTATGCTATTGCTTAGCAACCTGTGTGTATAGTGAATCTGTAGGTGTATAACACAAAGGGTTTCTATTCTTTTTCCCATTAAGTGTACCTACGACATGTTCTGTGGAAGCCTGAGTCCTCCAGGTGTTGTCGATTTACAATAAACAGCACCCCCCACAGTACGGTTTGTAGACAACCCACCACACATTACATGTGGTTCTCCATGATATTATTTTGTGATCTGTCCTAAACAATATTGGGGAGCAATGGCCTTTGTTCTTCTGCTCACTTCCCCCATTGCTTTCCATATCTACATAGAGATTAAAGGACATGTATACTGTGTACATTTTCCAACTAATCACACAATAATAGGGATTAATTACCACCAAACTTAAAGGGGAACTGTGGTCTCCAAACAAGTTAAGCTTGAAAGGTCAGTTTCCTACCTTTAAAACGAGCCATCAACCACCTCTCTACGTGCTCCACAGCCCAAGATATACAGAAATGACTGACCAGAAAGTAAATGGGTGGGAGGCTGACTTGAGACATTCCTGAGGCTTCTCCTGCACAGTGCCGTGAGCAGCCTCAGACTCCCTCAGTGTGTGAGGGAGACAGGAAGTCCCTCCTCCTCTCTGCTGTGTGAAGTCCTGACAGAGAAGTTAAGGGAATCTATAGCCCTTCTCTTTCACTATGTGAAAAAAGAGTCCTCACTCTGCCTGAAAAGGCTGTTTCCACAGAGTTTTCTGTAGGGGGTGTGTGTGTCTGAGTAACCCAAGGCACCAGTGAGTGGCCGGGGCTTAGGCACATGCTAGTGGGTGGGGCTTAGGCTCCCACGAGTGGGCGGGGCCATGGCACCTGCAAGTGGGCGGGGCTTAGGCAATCACGAGTGGGCGGGGACATAGCACCCATGAGTGGGCAGGGCCACATAGGGCTGTAAGATAATGGGCCATGGGGGGCCTGCAACTGGAGGGACCAAGGGGTCCATGAGTGGGAGGGACCAGGGGGGCTACAAAGGGGAGGAGGAGACACAGGACAGATTGACTGACAGTTTCAGATCAGGAAGCAGGAAGTGCAGGGGACCTGTTGATGCTGCTGCCATATCACACACAAAAATGTAAATATCTTCAAAACTATGCAAAATAAACAATGAAAATAAATTGCAAAAATTCTCAGGGGAGTAATTCCTATCAATTTACCTAAAGTCATTTTTGGACCACAGTTCCCCTTTAATACAAAGTCCCCAACCCCCCCCCATCTAATATAAAAATATTTATCCATCTGATATAAATTGATTAGTGTTATTGCTGGTTCTGCCAAATTGGGTAAATAGGGCTGTAGCAATTCACAAGAAGGAGGTAATAGATCTGAATGTCATCCCCATGAATTTGCAATCAATAGATATATAAAAATATACATCTATGGAGAGGTGCAAAAATAACTTACTAAGGGATAGGCCACATTAGTGTTGCCTAATTGAAGTGGCCACACTGGGTGCCCTGGAACCGTTTGCTCTGCAATCGGTAGATCATTGTTACATAGTTAAAATACAACTATTCTGTAAAAATGTACTTTTTACAAATAAAAAGAGCCTGGCACAGGAAGTAACGATACTATTTTGTCGAGGAGCATCAGCACATACAGTTTTCATCTGCCAGGTTATGGCCCTGGGCCTTCCTGTATTAAAGATAGTGCTGAAGCACTCAGGAAGCCTGGCAGAAACAGTTTTCTTCATGCTGCCCCTTCTCGTACAAATGATATCGGGAGGAGGAAAGTACCAATCCTACCTTGCTGCCCCAGGTACTTTTCATTTTAACTGTTTCTGAAAAATTTTAAATGCATTATAGTTCACCTTTAATTGAGCTGTTAGTGAGAAGCAGGTTTGTTTGTTTCAAAAATGTATCTAGTCTGGCCTGTGATTGACAGCAGCATAGAGAACTGTATCAACATTAACCCTGCAGCTGCCTGGGGTGTTTGCTGAGACTGGGCTTATATACAGTACTGTATATACTGTACCTACTACACTGTGAGGGAGCTTAGTGAGCAGGAAGAGGGACATTGAGAAATCCTGATGGTGGTTCTATAGCTGATTGGCAACATTGCACTATATGACTGTGAGGGCAGATAGTCATGGGGGCACTCTGAGCTGGTGTTTAGCAGTGTATATACCAGTATGTGTGTGTAAGTGAATGCATGTAATAGTGTTATTGTGTGTAGCTTGTGTACTAATGCGTTATTGTGTAGCAGTGTATGTACAGTATGTGTGGGGTTGTAATGTATATATTTAAATGTATGTAGCAGAATGTATACATTTGTAGTCTTTCTATGTGACTGAATGTGTAACAGTATATCTGAGTGTGCTGTATGTGTGTGTATAGTAGTGAATTATGTGTGTAGCAATTTATGTAAATGTAAAGCTGACCAATGATTGCAAATACACAGGAGTGATCATTCCAAATATTTTTTTATACAGAACAATCATTCCTCCCTTTACAGTAGTAAAAGGATTCCGTAACGAAAAATTTTCGTCTTCCCCGATAGGTCCCAATAACGTAGGCGGTCATTTTTTGGCTTTGTGACCTAACCATACACATTTCCGATATTCAGCAAATTCTGCCTGATCCGCCGTCAGTTTCACAGCTCGACTATGAAAGGCAATAATGATAAGGAAGTTGTTAATGGTGAGTTTGTCAATAAGGAAAGTAAAACAATGTTTATGGAAGTGGCGTAAAGGTGATATCTATATTGGCTAACTGCATAATGTGTATAAGTAGAGAATATATATAGTATTATATGATCCATATAAGAGAATATTTGGATGAACTTCCTACTGTACTTGTTCTGTAATAACCCATTTAGGAATCCCTCCTTGAAAACCCTGCCCCAGAAACTGTAAGGGTCTCACCCGAAGTATTGATATTCCTCGGTGACTGTCCGTCTGGTTCCATCTATGGATCTTACCACATCATTTATTGGTGACGTCTACCCCATCTTGGCATCCAGCCCAAGATATTCTGTGTGTCCCACTCAGTTTACACTCAGTTGTACCAAGTCCTGATAGCTCTGATATTTTAGCCACAGGATTCTCTTATTTGCATTTCCGGGAGAGAAAGTATAGTGAACTAAGCTGCTGGAAGACTTATGGATCTCCGAACTGAATTTTTTCACATTAGGCCAACAATCGAAAAGACCCTCGAAATAATCATTGGTCTAATGTGAAAAAATATACCTCCTTTTTATTTACCCAATTTGGGGGAATCATCTGGTAATAACACTAATCAATTAATATCAGGTCTTACTATATGTGGGGTGATCTAGCTGCTTTGAGTGCCTATGAGAAGTTAACCCATGGGGGTGGTATATTTTTGCCATCTTCATGATGGAACATTTATATATTTTTGAACATGTTTTTATACTCACCCCCAGTATTCTATGCAGGCAGCTCCCTTCTCTATTTGAACCCTTTACCATTGTATATCTCCCAGCTTTCCCTTTACAATCACTCTACAGAAGCAATGCTGTGAGTTGGAGATCCCTGTACTAGTGGAACCAGAAGATCTGTCCCCCTTGTGGCAAATATACACCTCCTACTGTAGCATAATATAAAAATATCTGTGTCACTAAAACAGAAATGTGCAAATCATTTCTTACAAATTAAAAGTTTCCCTAGTCTTCTCTTTTTTATGTTGATGTTGCCAAACCTGTAATATTGCTAGGAGACGTGTAAGAGAAAGTTATTGGAGTGGCCACACAGCCACTTTTCTTTCACACTCCTAACTTGACTTTTTATTTTTCCAGTCTCTTATCTGCTCCACACCCTTTTCTTGTGTCACCAAAGAAATAAGGAATAAAAAAGAAGGTTTCTATATTTGAAACATTTTTTTTCTGGAAATGGAAGTAATGAAGAGTTTAGCCATGTTGTTATGGAAACTAAAGTTTCCAAAGTGATCGCTAAAGACAAGAACTACTAGTCATGTGGAGGGATAGGCTTAATAAGGGCCAGGCCACACTGTTGCCATTCTCACGTACTTTCGATCTGTTGGCGAGTGATTATTGCATGCCAGTGGTTTACAATGTGTATAGCCACACGGTGATCTGTTTTCGGCATACATGCGATTACCATTTTCTGTGTGAATCTTATGCAATTTGATAACAGATTATAGCAAAGATCACAGCTCAAACAGAGGAAACGCACTGCATTGCGATTGGGCTTTTCATGCACGTTAACATCCATTGATATTGTGGCCGCAGCCTAATTATTTGTTTATTGCTTTTACCAATGTTACTTTGTGTTACAAAGATGAAAGTATAAGATCTTTAATAAACCCTCTTAGGCTGAGGCCACACTGCAACGCACAGGAATCACGCACAAAATCGTGAGCGTTATCGCACGCAATTGTGTGCGCTTTTCTTGTGCGTTCGCGTTCGTGTTTTGCACATGCGTTTTCACCATTTCGCGTTATGGAAATGCTGCGTTAACGCACCAAAAATGGTGAACTCATGCATTACCAAAACACGAACAGACGCGCAATTGCATGCGCATCGGAAATAGCGGGAATTTTAGCGTTCCCGTGATTTCCATCTTAGCGAAAATCGCAGGCACAATCGCGAGCGCGAAACGTGTGCGCAAACGCACGAAAAACGCGCTAGTGTGGCCTAGCCCTCACAAAGACTTTTTGCGTACAGGACCTCACAGAAACACACGAAGATAAAAGAAGTCACAAATATAAGGCTGTTTATTATGATCTGTAGCCTGTTTAAAACCCACCATTTGGTGAAAACTTTTTTGCCATTTTTTAGCCTCACTGATTGACTGTCTGGCCCAATGTTTTCGTCAAATTCGCAATTCCCGACCAACAGACTGCCCATTGTCCATCTGTAGTCGGTTGGTTGGGAATTTTGGGGCGGGGTTGTGTACCAGCCTCAACACAACTGCACTACTTCTCAGTTGCAGAAATATGAATAATTACTCATTTCACTCCTATTGGGCTGTCAAGCTTACCAGGAAGTCTAGTGCCCTGGATTCAAATTCTCGGGACTGCCATTAGATTTTTCCATACTAGGTCCATTTTTAGGCCTTCTGCAGGTTACAAAAGCAAAGCCATCTGGACTACTGGCAGTTTTGTCAGGAAATATGCTAATCAGAGGGTGATAATTTTACAATCTGATTTTTCTGTTTTACACACCCTCCCCTACAATAAACCTCCAGTTTGTACACTGTGTGGTTATTGTGTTACACCCCATGATGTGCATTACTCTGCAGAATGCCACCCAGCTTTCCAGCTCTCATATTTATTGGAGTTACCACGGCTACTTTCTGACTGTCGCATCATTGCTGACATGAGCCGTTCACTTGTTTCCCAGGTTACGTAAGCACCGCTGCATCTCCATGGCAATGTAAGAAGCAGTAACCCTGACACACTCCTTCCCTTGCACACAAATACGCAGCCTCCTCCGGCAATTCTCCCTCTTCCCTCGTAATAATATTATGTCATCAGCAATCGCTGTCAAGGAAACAAAAAGCTGTTGCTCACCTTGAGGGCTTGCCGAAAGGGAAAGTAGCTGATAGCTAGAGCATCACGTAGAGATGTGTGGGAGCAGAGTGATGCAAAATCTGTCTTTTGTACATGTTGACCCCTGTATGCTATGTTAGGAAAGGTATTGCTTCATACAGAATTTCTACACACTCTAGGTATGAACCTTGTATACTTCCCAGCACAGCAGATAGTGGTTGTGGCATTCTGGTGAGGGATGGTGGGCACTTCACATACTGATAGAATATGCCACTGAATAATGGACTGATACTGTTTTATAGAGGGCCAAGGGAAATACTGTTTATTGATCACCCGATTATCCATCAGTATGCAGAGTATTCCACACAGAAATATATGTGCATCACATTGCACAGTAGCTAAGATCCACAGGAATATCCTGCCTTTCTGTCTCCATATTATAAAAGGAAACTTTTCTTCCATTTGGTAATTGGTCCTCTATCCTAAACAAGGAATAATGTTAGTACCTATAGATAGCCACACACCCCCACAAACACACTAACCACCCCTTCCCCCCACTGCAACCAGATGCCTGCTAAAATCCCCCTCACATGCACACATGGCAAGTCTTTTACCTGATTATACTGTAGTGGCCTCTCCATCCAGGGGTGACCAATCTTGTCCAGACTGGGACCACGCTAGCTGCAGTGTCAGACTGGACTGTTAGGGCCCACAAGGATATCTGTGACCAGAGGCCCACCAGGACAAGTTTAGGGGCTCACCTTTTTATATCTCTATTATCACTAATTTACATATCTATCTTGCTCTTACAGTTACATATTGTTTATTAAAATGCATTTCTTACTGTCCCTTTAGCTTTATATTTAGGGATTCCCCCGTAACCCTGTGGGCAGTCCGACACTGAATAGCAGCACCCCAGCCAGTTAATGGAACACTCCAACGTCTTGCCCCCTTACCATGGCCACTCGGCAGATCCTCGAGCTGTGATTTTCACTGATCAGGATGCAGGTTGGCCATCAATGCTTTTGTCTCTCCTTTCTTGGATGGATTTGGGGGAGTTTCCCTGGGCCTAACACGGAATTCGGGGAGTTCCTGTGAGAGGCAGGATGTCTGTTTTCTAAAGAAAGTCATTTTTTCTACTAATGAAGAGCGAGCTGCCATTGATATTTATGCGAGTGATGTTTCTGGCTTCAATTGGAAGGAAATACCCAAGGCAGATTCTGTTCCAACGTACAACTATGCATCTTGTTCCTTGACCCACTGTAATAACTAGAAATCCTTCAGATTTCTCCATATGCTGCAGATATTATAGGTGAGAGAGAGATATATATTTGTTAGTTAGCAATTAAAGAATTTATGCAGGGTCACTTTTATTTTAGATTCAGTTCTAATTTAAACTACATAGAAACCCAACAGCTTATTAAATGTCAGACTAGAGAGCTTAAAAAAAAAATTAAATAAACCAAAGTTCATAAATGAAATATTGAAAAGCATTAGCTTACAAGGGGCTCTGGGGTATAGGCAAATAACATGTGCAGGAGGCTTCTCTACTCAAAGGCACCTGGACTGAGAAACAGTTCCCAGTCTGCTCCTTTCAGTCCCTGCTGGGTAACATTGGTATTGCAGATGTCCCCTTTCTGTATCAACCCCTTTCTTCCAACAGATCCAATACCCCAATATCCCATGCTATGTAACTCCCAGATTATAAGAATTTCCCGCTGAGGTTTCAATATTCAGTCCCTGGGCAACACCAGAAGCCAGCATGGTATTGTCTTGTATAAAGAGAGGTATGGATTCAAGGGAGGAAAATGTAATTCTCCCTCTTTACAAAGCATTGGTAAGGCCTCATTGGAATATGCAGGTTTTTTGAATCCTGGATACATTACAATTAAGTACGCTGGAGAAAAGGCGATTGTGTGGGGAATATGATACTATGTATAAATACTTTAAGGTGCCAAACATAAACTATCTGGGGCATTGTTCACCAATAGAACATTTTTAACAAGTTTAGTCTTTAATTTCAAAAGGGTTTTTCACCGTGAGAATGGTAAAACTATGGAACTGTCTTCCATTGGACGCGTTGATGGCAGGTTCATTGAAGATTTAAAAAAAAAAAAGCTGGTGAATTTCTAAATACAAGGAATGTTGCAGGTTACTGGTATTGATACATAAGTGGAGTGTTTTCAGGAATATTTCGATTGTCACTTGAAGTCAGAAAAAAAAAAGTTTTCCCCTTCAAAATTCTGGTGGGGTTTTTTTTTTTGCCTTTCTCTGCATCAACGTTAGGAAGGAAAGGTGGTATTGCCAGGAAAGGACTGGGACCTTTTGGTATTGGGGCAAAACAACTTAGTGGCCCTTTTAGGTAGAGCAAAATGTTTGATCACACCTACTTTAAGTTATGCCCATTTTTAAGAATACATTTTTATTTACATGGTTGCTTGAACATTTCCAAGTGTATGATGTGGTTAAGATAACGAACAGTAAATTTGAGGGTTACCGAACGACACTTTGGGGGTTATTAAAATCGACCCCTACATTCGAGTGTTACTGAAATCGACCGCTACATTCGAGGGTTACCGAAATCGAACAATATAATTGAGGATTTCTGAATTCTAACATTACATTTGAGGGTTACTGATTCGAGAATTCGATAATTATCAAAAAATTTCAAGATTTATTGAAAATAAGTTTGCAAGTTCAGAAAACCCGAACTGGCTCGAAGTTCGGATAGTTTGCAGAGAGTTCAAATAGTTTGGATCCGGAGAGTGACTAACACTGGCTAATGATCTGGAGGATGGAGGACTGACTAATGCTGGCTAATAAACCAGAGAGCTGACTAATAATAAATACAATCATATCCCTGAGACCCCCATATATTGCTCTGCTCTCAGCATCATTTAATGTGGCTGCCAGACAGTCAGTAAGTAATCTGTTTTAAACACTGCTGTGCTGCTTCCATTAATCTTACCGTCTGGGCAGGAGTCTTGGCAGAGCCAAGAGAACAATTTAGTTAGTCTCAAAGATAAGCATACTAACCCCCTGCCAATCATCTTTTAGCATGTGAGCCAAGGCAGGCAGCACAAAGTTAAGCTTTAAACTGAGGCAGTGTATCCAAAACCTCATAACTGACTCCCATTCAGCAGAGGAGGATTCTTCTGTTCCTTGCCCATGTAGTGCTAGAGGCAGCGCCATCTTCAGGGGGGTACTCCAATATGTGGCCCAGACTTGGAAGGGGCCCAGAGAGTGAGGAAAAGGCAAAAAAAAAATGTTTTTCTTACCTGCAATACTGCGTTTCAACTACTAGGTTTCAACACAGAAGTTCCGTTCCCAGAAAAAGAGAGAGAAAGGGTGCATGATCTCCTGGGAGTTACTTAGTCTGGCGCCTTGCCCCTGGCATACGCAGTGGTTTAGTTACTAAGTGGCTTTACTCTTATTGGGGCAGTTTATATTACTGGGCAATGTGTGTACGGACATTGGGGACTTTTATTAATATACTGGGTAATGTGTGTAATGGACATGGGGACATTTATAAAATATACTGGGCAATGTGTACTGGACATTGGGACATTTTATATAATAACTGGGTAATGTGTGTCTGGACATTGGGGCATTTATATAATATACTGGGCAATGTGTGTACTGGACATTGGGACATTTTATATAATATACTGGGTAATGTGTGTACTGGACATTGGGGACATTTTATATAATATACTGGGCAATGTGTGTACTGGACATTGGGGCATTTATTAATATACTGGGTAATGTGTGTACTGGACATTGGGGCATTTTATATAATATACTGGGTAAGTGTGGACTGGACATTGGGGCATTTTATATAATATACTGGGCAATGTGTGTACTGGACATTGGGACATTTTATATAATATACTGGGTAATGTGTGTACTGGACATTGGGGACATTTTATAATATACTGGGCAATGTGTGTACTGGACATTGGGGCATTTTTATATATATACTGGGTAATGTGTGTACTGGACATTGGGACATTTTATATAATATACTGGGTAATGTGTGTACTGGACATTGGGGCATTTTATATAATATACTGGGCAATGTGTGTACTAAACATTGGGACATTTTATATAATATACTGGGTAATGTGTGTACTGGACATTGGGACATTTTATATATATACTGGGCAATGTGTGTACTGGACATTGGGGACATTTTATATAATATACTGGGTAATGTGTGTACTGGACATTGGGGCATTTTATATAATATACTGGTTAATATGTGAACTGGACATTGGGGACATTTTATAAAATATACTGGGTAATGTGTGTACTGGACATTGGGGCATTTTATATAATATACGGGCAATGTGTGTACTGGACATTGGGACATTTTATATAATATTTTGGAATGAAATTTCTATATTACAGGGTGCAGTTGTCGTGATCTGCTGCACATAGCATTTTATATATACAGGTCAGCGCAATATAAATATTATTGTATATGTGAGTGCAAAATGTGTCTTTAATATATATCCTAGTCTGTGTATAATGTGTCTAAGTTAGTGCATCTTTAGGTGCAGAAATTTACCCAGTATGGGGCCCAGAAAAGTCTGATGGCGGCCCTGGCTAGAGGCACATGCTTTGCTGCTTAAAGGAACACTAAACCCCAAAAAAGAACTATGTGCCATTCGTTTCTATTATTCACAGAGAGGTGAGAACGCTTATTCTCACCTCCCTGTGAATAATAGGACGCTCGGGAGACCTGGAACTTACCTTACCACCGCTCCACTCGAAGCCGCTCCTTCACTGACAGCCGCTCTGTCCCGACCACGCGCCCTATCTTAGGCGCATGCGCGCCAATACAAAAGATAGGGCGCGCGATCGGGAGAGAACAGCTGTTCAGTGAAGGAGCGGCTGCGAGTGGAGCGGCGGTTAAGGTAAGTTCCAGGTCTCCCGAGCGTCCTATTATTTACAGGGAGCATTCTCACCTCCCTGTGAATAATAGAAACGAATGGCGCATAGTTCTTTTTAGGGGTTTAGGGGAGTTTACAGTCCCTTTAAGCGCGTAACTTACTAAGAGCTTTTGTGGCAGACCAAATTTTTTATTGGAGACCAGCCATTGGAGGGCATTTGCCCCTCAGCCTACTGGGCCAGTTGCCCCCTGGGTATTGCTGAGTAGGTTGGACTAGATGGACATATGTCTTTATTCCACCTCAAATACTATATTACTGAACATGGGTTAGCATATCTAGGAAGAACTCCAAGAAATATAAGAATTTGATTTGGATTGTTTTAGGGATTGTGCCGGTCTTGCATTATCCCATTACCAAAAAAGGGACAGACTAGTGAGTCAAAGGATTTTAGACCAGTCATGTTAACCTCATAGATAGCAAAATGCTTTGGGCTGATCTAATAAAGAGCTACATTGATCCAGCATTTGACCAGCAACAATTTACATATAAAGCAAATAGAACCATGGAAGATGTAGTCAATATGTCAACGCACACTTGCCTATTGCATTTAGACGCACCAGGGCCGTATATCTTGGATTTCAGTCCAAAAGCTAATAGAAAAATTACAACAACTTATGGTAGATCTGACACTCTGTAGATGGTGTGCTGACTTTTTAATAGACCTGCCCTGGGGGAGGCTTATGATAGAGCTGACTGGGAAAGCCCAGCAGCACTTGTACTTGTTAAGGAAATTGAGGGTATTTTATTTTCAAATATGATTGGTTAATGCGTGATCATATGATTGCAAGCATTGAAATATTAACCAATCACAATTGGATTTTGGAAACCTTTATTAAGAGGTGCAAACCCCGCAGAGCTCAAAATTCATCACAGTGATGGCAGAAGAAAGAAGACGCTGGCAACACCGGCGATGTTGATGTCGCCAGTGGTGACGGTGTCACTGCCGGTCGCATTGACATTGCCCAGTGTTGGCGACATCAGCGGAGTTGGTATCGCCGACTGAGAAAAAAGACTTTGGATCAACGGGCATAGGTGCTGAAGTTATACCCAGGGAAATTCCCGAGTTTGCTACCAGTATTTAATGAAATTCCCAGTTTGCTACTAGTATCTGATGAAATCCCTAGGTTGCTACCAGTATCTGATGAAATTCCCAGTTTGCTACTAGTATATGAAATTACCAGTTTGCTACTGGTATTTAATGCAATTCCCACATTGCTTCCAGTATTTAATGAAATTACCAGGTTGCTACAAGTATGTGATGAATTTCCCAGGTTACTTCCAGTATATAATAACATTCCCAGTTTGCTACCAGTACATAATGAAATTCCCAGTTTGCTACCAGTATTGTCAGGAGTCACTGTGATTCACCTGCTCCTATGTTTATTCGGGACCTTCAGTTCAGCCAATGTGTGCTCCATCTAGAAGGATGTCTTATAGACTTTGCAGATGAGTTCAACTGCCACAGTGGCTCCTCCCCCTATATTCAAACTACCCTATCCATTTTTCTCTCCTGTTCTACTCCTCTTTCTATTGGTTCCCTGTCCCTTATATTCTCCAGGTCGGTACCAGTATGTAATGAAATTGCCAGGTTGGTACCAGTATGTAATGAAATTGCCAGTTTGCTACCAGTATATTTTTATATTCCTTAGTTTACTAACAGTATTTAATGAAATTCTCAGATTGCTACCCTCATCTGATGAAATTCCCAGGTTGCTACCAGTATCTGATGAAATTCCCAGTTTGCTACCAGTATCTGATGAAATTCCCAGTTTGCTACCAGTATCTGACGAAATTCCCAGGTTGCTACCATTATATACGGGGCGTGGCCTGGCGCGAACGGAGTAACCCGTATGTAGCTGAAGCTCCTGCTCCGTAAACCTTGCAATAGCGTGTATAAAAACGAACCGGGTGGTGAAAATACACTGAAACAAGTGCCCAACAACAAGGGTAAAAATGACAAAGCGGGGAAGCACAAAATCCCATCCAAAGAAACTTACAGCATATTTTCCACCGGAGGATAACTCCCGCCCAGCAAACAAAGATGGCGCCGGCTCCCTCTCTCCCGAACAGAGAGAACAGATGGAGTCTTCCAGGGACGGCAGTGCTGATACCTGTAAAGAGAAAAGAGACAACAAAAAACTTAGGAATCAACAAATACACATCGAAAAAACAACCAGCTTTCCAGGGGAAGACACAATCGCAGCATCCCTATCTGCATCTCAGGAAAGTGACTCTATTGAGGAACTACAAGACTCAACCTCTGAGCACCTGCAAGAAAACAACAAAAATCATGGTACAAACAATACTTATTCATGTTTTGACAAATTACCATACCCTGATGAAACTGTAACAACAAGCATCTTAAAAGAAATGCTCATATCCCAAAATAAGGCACTGATAGCTGATATATCAGTTTTAATGGGAGAGATCAAAAAAGAAATAACAAGTATAGGAGAAAGAACCTCACACCTGGAATCTTACAATGAACTAGTGGACTCACAATGTTTTAAATGACAATGTTTCTGACTTTCAGAATAAAATTACTGACTTAGAGAACAGAAGTCGGAGAAACAATTTGAAGATCAGAGGCATAAGTGAAAACATTACTAATAACCAACTAATGGACTACACAATGGATCTATTCAAAACTCTATTACCAGAGGCCACTGAAATAGACCTTGTGATAGACAGAATACACAGACTGCCTAAATCAAAAAATGCTCCTCCCAACTCACCCAGGGATGTGATTCTGAGATTACATTTTTTCCAAATCAAAGAAAAGTTAATACAGGCATTAAGATTCAATGTAACTGTCCCACAGAAATACCAGAAAATACAATTTTTCACTGATCTAGCTCCAACAACAATTGCACAGAGAAAGCAATTTGCAAACATAACTGCCACTCCGAGAGACAGTGGGATTCCCCACAAAATTGATAATAACATATGGAGAAACAACGCACATAGCCACAAACACGGAGTCAGCTTCAAGCCTACTGAAAAAATGGGGAATATGGAACAAAGATGCGGACCACAACAATAGATCCCCACACAAAATAGAGCAAGACTGGTGCAGAATCAAACAAAAAACTGAAACAAACAAAAGAGTTTGAAACGACCTCAATACATGAAAAGACATTATTCCTATGGAAACCGTTGAACAAATACTTATATCAAACCAATACAACAAAAAAGGGACTGTGGGGGGAAGGGGGGAAGGCATTATATACAATTCCCAGTTTGCTACCAGTATTTAAAGGGACTGTCCACCCCTATTTTGAAAAATGAATATGTGGTAGATAAGCCCCCAAAACCTAGACATCGTTTAAGTCTCAACCTTTAATTCGGCTCCCACACAGAGATATTATACTTACATCCTCCTCGCTCCACCGCCGCGGCTCTGCACTTCCGGGTAAGGCAGTCAATGTCGGCCGTGACTGTGACGTCACGGCCAATCACTGACTGCCATTCACGGACCAGTCTCCACTGCGGCTGCTCGGGAACAGAAAAAGAACAGAGCAGCCACAGTGGAGACTGGGAGAAGAACCCGGAAGCGGCGGTGGAGCGAGGAGGATGTAAGTATAATATCTCAGTGTGGGAGCCGAATTAAAGGTTGAGAATTAAACTAGGTTTTGGGGGCTTATCTACCACATATTCATTTTTCAAAAGAGGGGTGGACAGTCCCTTTAATAAAATCCACAGGTTGCTTCCAGTATATGATGAAATTCCCAGGTTGCTACCAATATTTAATGACATTCCCTGGTTACTACCAGTATTTAATGAAATTCCCAGGTTGCCATCAGTATTAAAGGGCATGTCCACCCCCAAAACTATAATTTCCCCCACTACTGGCCCCACTAATTTCTCCTGTAATGTCCCCCCAAAGCCTGAAAAACTGGCCACCAGGAGGATAGCAGAATACATATAGGACTCTGCCTCCTGTGTCTCCCCCGGGAGAATTTTGGCATGCACACTGCAGCCCTCCCCCCCTCCCCATCCCTCTCCCCCTCCCCATCCCTCTCCCCCTCCCCATCCCTCTCCCTCCTGCTTTGGACTCCCTCCCCCTAGCATGTAACCATTTTTATATGTTATAGTGCTTGTTCCCCCAGCCCCAAACGCTTTACTCTTATTTGCAGAAACTCCCTCGATAGTTACTTACCTTATCTCTATCCTCCGCCGTTCTAAGCACCCGGCAGCCCCGTCCATGATTGGCTGCCTCTCAGCCAATCACATATACGGCTGCTGGTCCGGCCCCCTGCTTGCAGTTTCATGCAAGCAGAGGGACGGGACGTGTGGCGAAGGATAGAGGGAAGGTAAGTAACTATCAGGGGAGTCTCTGCAAGTAAGAGTAATGCGTTTGAGGCTGGGGGAACAAGCACTATAACATATACTGTCAAAAGTTTTATCAGGAGGTGGACATGCCCTTTAAAGGGCATGTCCAACCCCAAAACTAAATTTTAACCCACAAAGGTCCCCACTGTGTAGTGTTAAAAAATCTTTACCTTACATCTCTGCTTCTTATGGTTCTTCATAAGTGCATGTTTAAATTCTCAGAAAGTGAAGAGCAGGAGCTGTCAGTGAGTCATCCAGTCCCTGCTGCTTCCTTGTTCTCTGAGAGGTTTCTGGCATGCCCCTCCCTCCCTACCTTTGGATCCATCTTCGCTGCCTGGTGTGCTAGCTATAAAAGTTTTTTTCTGTAGTGTAGGGCACCTTAGCCCACCCCCAAACGCCAACTTAGGTTCATAAAAAAAAAATCAGCAGAACTGAACTAATATTTCTTGATTCCCTGGTGCTCTGGATTGCCATTAGCCACATCTGTGATTGGCTGCCTCTCAGCCAATCACAGACGCAGCTGCCAGTCCAGCCCCTGCTTGCAACTTGCACTCGGAATGCCAGGAACAGTTCTGTTGCTTTTTTTTACCAAACAAATTTGGCAGTTGGGGGTGGGCTAGGGTGCACTACAGTATATAAAATGTTTTATAGTGGGTGGACATGCCCTTTAATGAGATTCCCAGTTTTCTATCAGTATTTAATGAAATTCCCAGGTTGCTACCAGTATTTAATGAAATTCGCAGGATGCTACCAGTATATGATGAAATTGCCAGTTTGATACCAGTATATAATGAAATTCCCAGTTTGCTACCAGTATTAAATGAAATTCCTAGGTTGCTATCAGTATATTTTGAAATCCCCCTTTGCTACCAGTATATAATGAATGTATAATAATTTGGGAAACATTTGCTACCAGCATACATATAATAAAATTGCCAGTTTGCTACCAGTATGTAATGAAAATGTCAGTTTTCTACCAGTATATACTGAAATTGCCAGTGTCCTACTATTATATACTGAAAATGCCAGTCAAAATTGCCAGTTTGTTACCAGTATATAATGAGGTTTCCAGCTTGCTACCAGAATATGCTGAATTGCCAGTATATAATGAGGTTTCCAGCTTGCTACCAGAATATGCTGAATTGCCAGTTTGTAACAAGTATAATGGAATGCTGTGCCTCTGTGTCATTGATTTGTGTATCTCTGTCTACCTCTTATCTGTCTCTTTCTCTGTCTATCTATCACTTTCTGGCTGTGTATCTACTGTATCTGTCGGTCTGTCTATATTTGTCTCTCTGGCTATCTGTCTATCTCTATTAACTACCTAGTGGGTGTGGCTTAGTTAGGGTGGGGAAGGGGCGTGACCTAAAAATATTTGATGCTTGACATGCGGCACATAGGGTGCCTGAAGGTGCCCCTGATCTTTTTGGACCCTAGAGACACCCTGATTAAAAGGTATGTCCACCCTTAAAACAAAAAAATGGTCAATTCTATTTTAATATTTTTCACCATTGCTTTTACTATTTCTTCTCTGCAACATTTACCACATATTGTTAAAACTGCTCTTCAGCTGTTTGTGGATTTTGCTCATTCCAAAAACAGAAGTTCCAGGTTTATCCATGATGGGCCTTCTACAAACAGAATGATCCATAAGAGGGCACTAGCTTATCAGGAGATAAATAATAAACGAGGTGCTCCAAACCACTAATCTATAATATACACACCAAAGAAAGAGAGACAGAAGTGGACATAGACATGGGCACACTGCATGGAATTATTAATTAAAACTCCTTTATTAGATCATATACATGGATTCCCGCATTATTAAATCGCATACACCATTAAAAACACTACCCTCACCCAACGCAGCATAGTAAATCATGTCAAGATTGTAAAGCATCACAGTGTGGCAGACCAGTACATAATGCTACTAAGTATACATTACCACCCTAGTCAGAGATCCAACGAAGGGAGGTTGGGTATAGGGAGCAGTTAAAAACTGATTGCTAGACGTGTATCGTCCTATACTGGACTTCGTCAGTAGCAAGGAAGCTAATGATTCAGATTTTATTCAGTTCTCATTCTCGTGGGAACAGGATATAAAGGGCAGTTTCTAAGGCATGTAACAGGGTATGAACTCAGACGTGACAAATAGGTCGATCTGCACCATCATGCTTAAGGGCAAGCTATGCCCATAGATGCAAATCAGTCCCCTACTGGCGGAAGGGCAAACTAGCAGCACTACTGCTAACTAAACAGTATAATCATCATTAAATTAAACTGAAAAAACAGGCATAAATACAGCAGGTAGTATAGTATAGTATAGAATAGTATAGTATTTGAGGTTGAATAAAGACATATGTCCATCCAGTCCAACCCATCTAGCAATATCCTCATTTGCTGCCTAACTGTTGATCCAGAGGAAGGCAAAAAAAAACCCACCAAATTTATGAAGGGGGAAAAAATTCCTTCGTGACTCCAAGTGGCAATCGGAAATTTCCCTGGACCAACTCTACTTTATGTATCAATACCAGTAACTTGTAACATTCCTTGTTTGTAGAAACTCATCCAGCTTTTTATTAAACTGACCAATGAACCTGCCATAACAATGTCCACTGGAAGACCGTTCCATAGCGTTACCATTCTCACAGTGAAAAACCCTTTCCGAGCTTGAAGTCTAAACCTTTTTTCTTCAAGTCTTAAGGGATGTTCACGTGTCCTCTGACATGCTCTATTGGTAAACAATGCCCCAGATAGTTTATTGTATGGCCCGTTAATGTATTTATACACAGTAATCATATCCCCACGCAAGCGCCTTTTCTCCAGCGTACATAATTGTAACTTTTCCAGTCTCTCTTCATATTCAAGCTCCCCCAATCCCCTTATTAATTTAGTTGCCCTTCTCTGAACCCTTTCCATTTCAAAGATGTCCTTTTTGTACACAGGATTCCAAAATTACACCGCATATTCCAAATGAGGCCTTACCAATGCTTTGTAAAGAGGGAGAATAACATTTTCCTCCCTTGAATCAATACCTCTCTTTATACAAGACAATACCATGCTGGCTCTGGCTGTTGCCGCCTGGCACTGCTTGCTTCCTTTAAGTTTGTTATCCACGAAAACTCCAAGATCCCTTTGCAACAGGGATTCACATAACATAGAGCCATTCATAATATAAGCAACACAAGGATTTTTAAGTCCAAAATGCATCACCTTACATTTATCAACATCATCACCTTACATTTATCAACATTGAATATCATCTGCCACTTAGCAGCCCAATGTGACAATCTCTCTAGATCCCCCTGCAACGATTACACATCCTCTGAAGTTTTTAATGGTCGACAAAGTTTTGTGTGGTCAGTAAACACAGAAACCTTGCTGACAATACCCACTTCCAAATCACTAATAAATAGATTTAATAGAAGCGGTCCCAACACAGAACCCTGTGGCACTCCACTTAGTACTTTTGTCTATAACTTACAGGCCTGTAATTACCTGGCTGTGAATGACTACCCTTTTTGAATATTGGAATAACATCAGCCTTTTTCCAATCCAGAGGCACACATCCGGACATTAGGGAATCTGCAAAAATAAGAATCAATAGCCTAGACAAAACTGAACTTAGCTCCTTAAGTATCCGAGGATGTACAGTATTTTATCCGGTCCAGGAGACTTATTAATATTAACCTTATTTAGTTCTTTCTGTACCATATCCTCGGTTAACCGTTCATAATTGCAAACAGATTCTTGCACAAGTCATTCTGAATTGAGAAAGCCAGTCGGATGACTAGCGAAATGTCTTCAAGAACTAAACTTTAAGTCCTGTTGATCTAACTGAATACATTTGCCACATAAACTTTAAGTCCAGTTGATCTAACTGAATACATTTGCCACATTTTCATTTACTATTAATATACTTTAAAAAATGTTTAGGCTTAATGATTGTAACGCTCCGGATTCCTTCAGTCTGAATACCCCAATCTACAAGCAAGAAGCGTAGTCAGGAACGAGCAGATATGATTTAAGGTCCAAAAAAAGGCAAGGGTCAATAACAGAGAATATTCAAAGAAAAGCACACCACCAGCAATGGGCTAAGGGGTTTAAAAAGACTAAAGGGACCAATAGGAGGACAGCCAAGAAGAAGAAGAGAGCAAATTGGATAATGGGAAGATTTTGAATAAAAAAGCAAATTGTCACTTTAAGCGTGGACCGCGCTTCCACAGAGCATAAGAAGGCGCGCCCATGAATGCAAGGATCACCGAATTGGAAGTTGTGACCGAAGCGCGAATGCCGCTGAAGACCGAGGAGCACCGGAAGCCACGGGAGAAAACCGAAGGCGCTCAGACGTGGAGGACATTCAGCAGGATCCCTGAGCAGGTACGTTTTTCTTTATAGTGATGCCTTGTTAAGCTATCCTAACTTCATTATTAATTTAAGCTAGTTTGATTGCTTTTTTACACTCCTTGGTACAGTTTTTATAACCCCTAAAGGCCCTTTCCGTTCCCACTGACTTCTTCCTTTCCATTTGCCTCTTTACATCAGAATTCAGCCACATGGGCACGGATTTTTTTTTTTTATATTTATTTCCCTATAAATTTAGATGTGAAATGGCTTAAAATCCTCTTAAACACAGTCCACTAAGCCTCCAGTTACCTTTATATGTATAATGCCCTCCACGATGTTAGATATTATCAGGTCCAACAGAGCTCCTTTTCTAGTAGGAACCTCAACCACCTGTAAGAGAAAATTATCCTGCAGCAAATTCAGGAACTCATCAACTTTTTCAGTGATGGCAGTTCCACAGCACCAATCAATGTCAGGGTAATTAAAGTCCCCCATAATGAGCACACTCCCCAAACTTGCAGCCCTTGCCAACTGCATATGAAGCTGACTCACTTCCTCCCTCCTAGCATTTGGCGGCTTATAGCAGACACTGACAACAATGACATTACCCCCATAATGCCTCCACTTTAACATCCATATGCCCAGTTATCTCTTCTTTTAATATCTCTTCTTTTAAATTTGGCTTCAATTCTTTCTTAGCATAAAAACATACTCCACCCCCTTTCCTTATTTCTCTGTCCTGCCTAAACAAGGCATATCCTTCTAAATTTACAACCCAGTCGTAAGAACTGTTCAACCACATTTCTGCTATACCTATTATATCATACTTTTCATTCAACACCGTAATTTCCAATTCACCCATTTTTTAAGCCAGGCTTCTCGCATTTGCAAATATACATTTTAGATTATGATCCTGTAATTTATTCATACACTTTAATACACATGCCTCTCTACCCCCTATGCTAGCACCGCCACCCTTTCCACCCACCACCGGCCTATCTACACCCTGTTCTTTTCCTGGGCTATCTATCCCAGTGAGACTGCTAATACCCTCCCCCCCAAACCTAGTTTAAAATCTCCTCCAACCCTCTAGCCATCTTCTCCCCTAAAATAGCTGCACCGCCAACAGTGAGGTGCAACCCATCCCTACTAAGGAGCCTGTAGCTGACAGCAAAGTCTTCCTAGTTATCTATAAACCCAAACCCTTCTTCCTTACACCACCCTCTTAGTCACGCATTAATGCTCTTAGCTCCCGCTGTCTCCCTAGCATAGCACGTGGCTGCTGTAGTATTTCTGAAAACACTTCCTTGCTTTTAACTTGGCCCCTACCTCTCAGAAATAATTTTTAAGAATCTTGCCTCCTCCTCTAACTTTGGCACCAATGTGAACCAAGATTGCCGGGTCACACCCGCCCCACCCAATAATCTGTCTACACGATCCACCACATGCCGAACCCTAGCACCAGACAGGCAACACACAGTTTGGCATGTAAGGTCTTGGTGGCAGGATCTACCTTCCTTATAATGGAGTCCCCTACCACTAGCATTCCTGATCCTCAGTTCATTCACCCTTGTATTAGAGATGGCAATCCCCCTGGTGCTCAAGTAATTAGCCTGCTCCACTTCATCACCTAAGGCAGCAAATCTGTTGGGATGGGCAAGCTGGGAAGAAGCAACCCTACCCTTCTGTCCCCCACTTCCCCTAGTAACCCTAACAAAACTACCTCAACTATCCCTGTCCCACTTCCACCCACCTCTATATTGGCCCCAGTCAGTGCCTGCTGTCCCCCCTAGATTTGCCAATCCTTGCAATGCTGCATGCTGCCCTCTTAGACTCTCCACCTCAGCTTCCAAATGGGCAACCCACTCACACCTGACGCAGACATAGGTCCCCTGGAACGTCTTCTCCAGGTTCCTATACATGTGGAAGGATGCACATTGCATGGTACTGACAACACTGTCCCTTCTAATACACAACACCAGCACAGTGACACCCCAACCTTGTTTAATTGCCCTTCTTGTTTCAATGTCCTTCCTTTTCTATGTCCTTAGGAGCAAGGTCCTTTAGAACAAGGGATTTTGTACACGTTCCACTCTAGTTCATTTCCACTCACAGATAACTTCTTTTTGTTAGGTCCAAACCACAGGTCCAACCAATGTGAATTCAACCCCCACAACAATGAGTGCAAGAGCCAGGAAGAAAGGGAAAAACAAAACACTTATTAACCCTTTCACAACCTGTTTGCGATAACAACAGGTGCAATACTATAATATAGAAGCCCAGTGCACCCTTTTAACTGAAAGAAAAGAAAGAAAGATTAATATGCATACTGCACACACAGCCCTGCACACCCAGTCCTTAACACAGCACACTATCAGCACAAACAATCCTTATTTTCAAACTTATTTTCAAACTTTCACACACACCATACAACCATCGAATGATTAAATGTCCTTTTTTTTATGTCCTTAAGAGCAATGTCCTTTAGAACAAGGGACTTTGTACATGTTCCACTCTAGTTCGTTTCCACTTACAGGAAACGTCTTTTTGTTAGGTAGCAGCTGTAACATATCATTATAGTTATAATATCTAGCTTAATATAGGACATAAGTAACCATATTCGAACTCAGTCATTATAGAATCAAAAGCACCGGTCTCCATATTCAAATAACCTAAAGGGTAAGTAGGAATAAAACAGTTCCAACGCCCATGAAGAATAGGCTGAAACAAATATCCAGCCAGAAAGTATTTTATTAGTTCTCATATTGAGAAAACAAATAAAATATAGTGCAGATAATCTAGGAAAAGGTAAGTAGAAGTGAATGAGGTTTCAACATCCAACAGAAATAGGCAAAGGCAAATATCCAGAATGAAGTTTTCATATCAATTATACAGATAAAGTGCAAACCGGGCATTTTACATCAGCTGTCATGTAGACTAGTCACTCCTCCAAACAATTCTTAAAAAATGTACACAATCAACCTCTTGTCCGGAGCACCATCTCAGTAAATTACACACAAACAAGGAGAATCCAGAGTAGTCTTACCCCCACATACTTGGGCATGCATCCAATCCTCCTGCAAAACTACCAGATCCATGCATACAGGTCCATCCAACGGGCGCACAAGGCATCTACTGGTAAGTATTCTATACCATGGATGAAATATTTTACAGATTCATCTTGAAGGCCAGAGGATCCTCAAGAGAAGTAGTTTCTAAATATACAGTAAATCTTGGTGGCAAATTATCTGACAATTCAAAGTCCCTTTAGAGTCTTTTAATATCCAAAAGGATTTTAAGGAGAGAGGTAATAATCATGACATTTGCTGGAACTTATATTTCATGTATTTCATATAAAGGGAGTTAAATACCAGTCCTTGTTGAGTCCAAGAGGTGATATGGTATTGAGGCAGAAGATCTATTCAGCTTCCTTGTGTAGCAGCTGGTTTTCCCAATCACCACCTCTAAGCCTTTTATGGACACCATCGATGTCTTGGCATTTAAGTACACTTAGTTTGTTATTATGCACAGTTAGAAAATGTTCTGCCACTCCTGTGATGTTTTTGCCTTTTATGCATGATGGGCATTCCTGATATTAGATAAATGTGAACTTAAATGCTGTTTGATTTTTTTTGGGTCGTCTTTCCAATGTATAAAAGAGGGGAAGAGCAAGAGAGCATATAAATCACATAGCTACTGTTACAATTAGAATATCTTCTAGTGTTAAAGCTTTTTTTTTTGCCTCCACTATCCGAAAAAAGATTCCCCCTTTACAAATTTGACAGAATTTGCAGTTGCCACAAACAAAGGTACCATGCATGGGGGTCTCCTTGGTTATATTTTCAGGTATTCTTTCAAAGTGGCTACTGCATATCCTGTCAGAAATATTCCTGCAGCGTCTTGCTGTTGAAAGGGGTCTCTCAGGTATGAAAGTTGACAATACAGTATCATTCTTAAGTATTTGCCATTTATCCATTAGAAGCTTACAGATATCATCCCACTGATCATTAAACACAGTGATAAACCTCAGTTCTTGTGTCTGATTACTTTGTTGTCTATGGGCCAATAACTCATCTTGCGTCCTAGTGTATTCATTCTCCTTACATGCCCGAACTAGAGCTCTGTGGTATCCCCTCTCTATGAAGCGTCTTTTTTGCTGCAAAAGAATAGTCCTGTGTTTCTGTTACGCCTGAACCTGGTAAATTGTCCCTTCGGTATGCCTTTTAGGAGGGATTTGGGATGTGAGCTCTTAAAGTGCAAAAGTGAGTTAGTGGACGTTGGTTTACGATATAATTTGGTAATAAGGCGATCCCCTAATTTTCTAGCCAAAACGTCCAGGAACTTACATACTGTACATTATAGGAAATATTGTGGGTCAGGTATATATTCAAGTTATTATTGTTCAATTCCTTGATGAATTCCAGCAGGGTTTCTTCTGGCCCCGCCATACAAAAACGATATTGTCTATATACCTGAGCCAAATGTTCCCATACTGATTAAAGGGGGCCATAGATATGCCAAGTGCCACCCCTCAGTCCCACCAACCTAAAAATAGGTTGGTGTATGAGGGGGTGCACTTGGTACCCATTGCTGTACCCCTTATTTGAAGATAGAATTTTCTATCAAAAAGAAAATAGTTTTGATACAAAATGTATCTTAAAACACTAATCAAAAAATCAGTATGCATGCTCCTATTTCCATGCTGCATGGATAGGATGTATTCTACCGCTCTGATGCCATCCTCATGTGAAATGTTAGAATACAATAATTCCACATCGCAGGTGATGATCAAGGAGCCCTCCAGAATACATAACTCCTTTATCTGTCAGGTAAAGTCAGTTGTATCCCGTATATAAGACTCCATGGCCGTCACATGCGTTTGCAGATAGTAGTCCACATATTCACAGAGCGGTTCCAATAATCCACCAATACCAGATATTATAGGCCTACCTAGGGGGTTGCTAAGACTCTTACAAACCTTCAGTAGAAGGTAAAAATTTGGCGTCACCAGATGTTCTACAAGGAGAAAGTCACTTTCTTTCTGGATAATCACTTTAGACTCAAGGGCATTTTCCAGAATGTCTACAAGGACTCCTTTGTAATGGTATCTGGGGTCAGAGGGGAGAGGTTTATAATTACCAACATTGTGCAATAGTTTATGTGCTTCTCGGTTGTACAAGTTTTCATACCACAGCAAAATATTCCCCCTTTATTTGACCTCTTTATAAAACTACACCATGTAGGTCATTGAGTTCTTTAATAGCTCACAACACCTTTGATGATAAATTTCTTGTTTTAATCGTGGGGGCAGGCATATCTCATAGGGCCTCCATGGTGCATCTATAAAAGTTCTGTAGGGCAGGAAAGTCTGAAAAAGCAGGGGTGAACCTAGATTTTCTCTTGAAGCTCTTACCTTGCATCAGGCTGCATAATTCATTTAGGGCAGGGTTATTATTTTTACTGTTTTGACCACTGGTATCCTTCATAAAGTATGCTTTTAAGGCTATCTTTCTACAAAAAAGGAACAAATCCTTAATTAAAGTGAAGTGATCCATATTGGGTGAGGGACAAAAAGACAGACCTTTTTCTTATATTGACCTCTGTAATCATGTTAGAGTACATGTAACTCCTTTTCTCCGAGTAATAGCCTTTCGTATGTCTAGTTTGCGCTTATACCACCCCCTCCTTATCTTCCTTAAAAAAAATGGTAGCTGGAATCTGTGTCTGTGGTGTCGAACTTAGAGCTACTATGTTGGTCTACCACACTGTTCTGTCCCTTTAAATTACCTCTTCTGTTAGACTTATGCCTCCACCTAAATATCCTGCCTGCAGCTCGATCTTCCTAATCCCTATGAAGTTTAGATTTTTTTCAAATCAATTATCTCATATTCAATTTTCTTTAAGTTAAACTTCAATTTTTAATTAATTTCATCAAACTCTTGTATGTTAACCTTCTGTTGTAAAGCCAAAGTTAGCAATCACTGCTTTACTCTCCACTAGCTGAGCTTTATCATGTTTAATCCAAATTTGCATTAGTTTCATTGAACGCTCATTCAAAACCCCTTCCCACTCAAGTTTTAGTTCATTAGTTGGTTCCCATGGACCATACTGTGTGTGTGTGTGCGTCTTTCAGTTGTTTAATACTGTTTTTGAGGCACAAGTCTGGAGTGGAGACCTGGGACATACTGGATCAATATGGTTACTCAGTTCTCTAGCATTAGATATCGAGGGGTTGAAATTAAATATCCATTCTCATGATCTGACCATGTCAATAATGCTATCCAGTTAAGGGATTTGAAACATTAATAAACATACCAAACTTCTACATTTTGGCTATTACACAGTTTTAGTATTTAACCCTGATTTGATGTTAACAGATCAGCTATGGAGCTACAGACCAAATGCTCAGTGATAGATCCACCTTTCCGCACTTTTATCGGACAGTTAAAAACGATGATGATCATTTATTTGCTTTATCAAAACTAATGGCACAGTTTGGCTGGACCTGGGTTGGAATTATTACATCTGATGATATCTCTGGTTTGAAAGAACATCAACTGCTGACAAAGTATCTTTCCAATGAGGGCATCTGCATTGATTTCACTATAAAGTTTAATATGAAACAAAGTCAAATAGACAATAGAGAACATTACATAAATGTCATTAAACGTTCCACTACCAACGTCATTATACTTTGTGGGACAGTTTCTTCATTTTCTTTGTTCATGTTAAATAGCATGGCCTCATTTTCTGTATTTAGTAAAAGAACCTTTATCCTCGCATCTAATTGGGGAGCTAATGAATTTGTTATTCCTTATGCAGAAACAATATTTAATTGTAGTTTGTTATTTACACCAGTTTATCATTATGATCTGAACACTCCAGAAATGTGGAGATTTTTAGAGAATTTTTATCCTTTAAAATATCCGGAGGATAAATTACTTGAAGATATTTGGATTGTTTTTTCTTCATGTTTGTCAAAAGATCAAACTAAAAACCGTTTGTTTACAGAATTAGAATATGATCTTCGGAACTGCACCGGAAAGGAACGTATTACTGACCTGCCCTTTTTTAGTGACCTGTCCAGTTCTCCCCGTGTGCATCTTGGGGTGAATCTCATGTCTCATGCACTTCATGATATGATCAAAACTAAACACCCCAGCGACAAATATAATTATAATGATCAGGTAAATTATTGAAGGAGAATGCTCAAATAATATAATTACTACAGAAAAACCGTCCACTCCATAAATATCAGACACCAATCAATATATTTTGTACCTTTCATTTAATTAAAATGAAGGTATCACCTCATTTCTAGAGATGGCCAGTTTGCAGATCCGAACCCGGATCCCCGGCTGATTTCCGAGATTCGAGAAAATCGGAATTTTCACAGAATTTTTGAAAATTATCTCAGTAACTTACTGTAAATGGCCCTGGGACCTGGGATATGGTTTGGGGAACAGACATTCAGATTCTTTCTGAAAGAATCTGATTGTAACCAATTCTGATTAGTTACAATCATAATTTTCAGAAAGGATCTGATTGGTATACTAACCAATCACATTTTTTTCCCATCAGAATTTGTTACAATCAGATTCTAATATTATTGTAACCAATTCTGATTGGTTACAATCAGATTCTTCCATAAAGCATACCAATCATACATATTCTTTCTGAAAGACTATGATTGTAACCAGATTCTTTCAGAACTAATCTGATTGGCATAATAACTAGAGATGGACCGGATTGCGGATCTGAAGACAGTTCCATGGCGGATCTCCGAGATCTGCAAATCCGCAGAACTCATGGATTTTCCGGAATTCCGCTTTCTGGATTTTTCAAACCCACGTTTGAAAATTGTCAACGATTTTCATGTATCAAATTGACCAATGGCAGCTATTTTTACCCGTGCCAACCTCCTTAGTATAAAAGGCAGCTATACAGGTGCCACTTTGTCAGTGTGTTAAAGTGAGTTTAGTGGAGACCTGACAGTGTAGGAGTTGGAGAAAGGTTTTTTTCTGCTTTTTGAGCTTTCTGTGTGGGAATTTTAGTGTGGTGGATAAACACTTGTTGTTAACCACTCCTGTATTCACACAATTTGGGACCATAAAGTCCTTCTGAGGACTAACAAATCCCCCCCCCCCCTATAAGTTTTTTGGACAAATTTAGTGTTAGGCCTTTTAAAGGTCTCGGGGCCCTATTTAAAAACACACAGTACTGCAATTTAGTGATACAGTGCATTATCGATAATGTACAATTGCGGCCTTAAATTAACGCAGAACGTTTGTTAATTAACAAACCAACTGTGAAAGAGCCAAGACAGTGGCATGGATGTCAAAAGGACGCACCAGCCAGTGCTATGTAGCCCCCCCATTATAGTGCACTTCTGGCACTGTACGTACCTGGTGCCCATTGGAATGCTTCAAATCCAGGGGAATTTTTAAAGGGGGGATTAATGATTATTGAATTTTCTATAATTTTTGAACGTTCAAATTGATGTTCCTCGACTTCAGCGCTTTATAACCTATACAGAAAATAGACTAAGGGAAGCGTTCACCTACCCCCTCCATTAGCGGAGATCCACGTCAGCTGCCTTTTAGCCTGGTGCCGCAGTCCTTGAAAACATTTACATCGCAAACAACAGGCTTCAAGCTTTAGGGTTTTAAAACTTCACCTTTATTTGTAACCAATTCTGATTGGATACATTATTTCAGAAAGAACTGGGTTGGTATACTAACCAATCAGATTCTTTTTCAATCAGAATTGGTTACAATCAGATTGTTCTGTTCCCCAGACCATTTCCGAGGTCACAGAGCCATTTACAGTAAGTTACTGTATCATTTTTGAAAATTTTTCGAAAATTCCTTGAAAACTCGAAAATAACTTAAAAATTAGAAAATTCTTAAATTTTAAAAAATTTCGAATGCGGTTCGAAAATAGAATGCGGACGCTCAATAAACAGTGCGATTGTGAGGAGAGTTATTTTTTTTTTAAGTTCTGGATATTTGTATGTATTCCCCAGACCATTTCCCAGGTCCCAGAGCCATGTACAGTAAGTTACCATTGCTGTTTTACCTTATATTTAAGCGGATATGTGCAATTGACTTTAATGGGTTCTCACACGGATTTTCTCATTTTTGAAAATCTGTGAATCCGCAGACGTAACGGATTTTAGAAGTTTCTCTACTCATTTCCAGCATAATGTCCATTTTCAATTCTTTACACATCAGAGGATAACTGCACGTAAAATGTATTTAAACATGGTATATAGAACTCACTGCATTTTGATGGAGTCTTTCCTCAAATATAATGGGTTTCATCCTCTGTCTATAACATTATTCTTGCAGTGTGTTTCTATAGCGGACTTTGCATTATAGGAGTGAATATAATGGTGAACAGTGAAAAAAAATCCTCTTACTAAAATCTTGAAGAAATCCATTTCAAAATGCAGTGCATTTTCCTCATCTAAATAAAAAATACAAAAAATATACCCTAGAGGTGGAGAATGTGACATTAAGTATGAAGATTGACTAAGAAAGGCTTGATAATCTAGAAATAAATTAATAAGAGAAACTGAGTAAAATCTGAAGTAGTAGTCAATATAGTTTTCAGATGTCACATTAAATAACCACACAGTTACGTATGACATTTAATACCTTGTTCGCGAACGGCGGATATCGCGGATTTTCCGGTTTTCCGGTTTTCCGCCTTCCGAACTTTTCCGAACCGCATCTTCGAAAATTTTCGAAATTATGAGGATTTCTCCTCGTAAATTCGAAATTTCGCGGATTTTCCACATTTTTGGATGGAGCAAGCCACAATTTCGGGTCCGTATTTTCGAAGAATCCTCGTATTTTCGAAGAACGGATTTTGCCGAACTTTCATTTTAATAGGTTTTAAAGGGTCCACTCGTGGATTTTCTAATTTTTTCGAAAATTCGTGGATCGGATTTTGCGAAGTTCGGACATCTCTAAAGAGGAGAAAAAGAAAGCCACCAGAGCTAAATACTAACTAGGAGCAATCTTCTTTCACAATGAATGCATTAATATAAAGACAAATATAACTCACAGATTGTTGAAGTCCTCCAAACAGTTATCTGCCGCCGACCATACTGCTCCCCGGTCTACACCAATTGTATCTACCATCAAACAATGCAGCAGACCACTCCAAATTGTGTCAGTTGAAAGTAATCTGTAACTTTATTCACCCAACTGTGAGGTTCATCTCCAGCAATGTTTCGGGTGGACCTCCACCCTTTATCAAGCCTGGAGAAACTGTGATCAAAAAAGATCTTTTATACAATGTATCCTCCTTCTTATGGGCAGGATCATACAATTAACAATCAATTAGTGTTCAAACTCTTAAATCACTTCGAAACAAATACCATACATATACCACTATAAATAATCAAACACTTAGAAAAATATTATAACATTGTATAAAGTGCATCGTATACTCTAATTTATGATTATAATATTAGGCTGGCCAGCCATCAATATATTGTTGTATTGAATAGCGGATGTCATTCTGAAGATCATTTTTTAGGTTCTTATGAATAAAGTTAACCGTTTTTGCATTTTTATGGGGATTATTCATTTTTATGATTTACATATTTAGGATAGATTATCGGACAGACAATTTACCTTATTGGATACAAACTCAGATAAGTGTACACCAACTTACAAGGACACACAATATACAGGCCTGGTCAATATTCAAAGTGGTGCACCATAGACAGGGACACCCCTGATTACTGCACATGTTATGTGGGGAACCTGTTTATGTGCACTGTCTGCTTTGTGCCAGAACACCAGAGTAACCCACTGTGTGCCATGCTACCCATAATCCTTCCGTAAAGCAGTGATCTGGTACAAATTGGTGGCAGCGGTGCTGGTAATACCATTTATTCTCCCTGTTTTCTCTGTATATTTGTTCTCTGTATTAAGCTATGAAGGCTGCTACTGAACATATTGATTTAAATCCTCCTGTCCTTGTACCTGCAGATGATATTCCCCAATTAGACTCAGTAGCTCTACCAGGCCCAATTGCCAAACCTATTTTTAAATCTGATCCATTTGATGGGGTAACTAGGGAGTGGACTGATTGGCTAGAACAATTTGAATTTGCAGCCACTATCAATAGTTGGGATAAGGGGTGCTCGCTTGCAAGTCTTTAGCCTTTTGTTTAGTGATAAAGCCAGGCAGGTATATCAAGGATTTACTGTAATACTGAAATAAAAAGCAGTTATCAGTTATCAGCAAATTGCTCTGAAGCAGCTTTTTTTCACTTAGATCTGTATAAAAGTATATAAAGGATAAATCCATTTCTTTAGGTAAACTGAGAATGAGAAATGTTTGTTTATACGTTAGATTATTAGGGCAATGCTATTATAATAACATGAAGCTGTGAGGTACCTTCTGTTATAATATATGAGGTCCCGTCACCACTTGTCGTGGTGAATACTAATAAGTATTAACCTAGCATGTTTCAACCACACAGTGTAGCAGGATTGCCTGGGTCTACTCTCAGACCTGCAGGATTATCCTATTTGGTTCCTCTGGAAGCTGGTGACTGTCTGAGTAACAGTTTAAAATATACCTGTGTAAAGATTCTATATCCACTATATCCACATATAGCAAAACATACACACACACAATTTCCATTGTGCACCAACGGGCACAATTTTGCTAGTTTACTATATTTACTAGTTTAGCAGCCAGTTTTAAGCCAGCCCATTAGTTTAGCAGACAGTGTAAAATCAGCCTTCTAGTTCACCATCCAGTGTTATACAAGTCTGTTTGGGAATCATATTTACAAGTCTGTGTGGCTATCTTATATTTACCAGTCTATGTGGGCTGGTCATCTTATATTTACTATAATTTAGTATTTTATATGTTAGTGTGTGCAACTATGTCTATGTGGGCAACATATTTAAAAACCTGTGTGGGCATCTTATATTTACGAGTCTGTGTGGACATCTTACATTTATAAGTCTGTGTGGGCATCTTATATTTATAAGTCCGTGTGGGCATCTTATATGTAAAAGTCTTTGTGGGCATCTTATATTTACAAGTCTGTGTAGCCATCTGTGTGGGTATTTACAAATCTATCTAGACTGCAACTCATTAATAAAAAGGTCCCAACAAAAAGTCTTTATGTATTTTTATGCCAAAAATAATTTAGACCCAAAGGTCAAAAATCCTTTAAAAAATGTTTGTTTGCTTTATAATTTAAACAGTTACATCACTATTTAAAAAAGCTTCGGTATCAATCCCAAGATGGAGAAATGTTCTTTTTCAATGAAATTGGAGAGAGTATCTCTGGATATGGGGTCTCCAACTACATTATAAATAAAAGATTAATAAAATGCTTCATTGGTGGGTCATCCCCATTGGCTCCTGAGGGGAAGATAAACATCAACTTTACCTCAATCAGATGGAAAACCCAGGACAATACAGTAAGATAACTTCTCCTCACTCCTTGTACATAGTTACTTGAATTTTGGAATCTATTTTATTTTGGCAAAACACCAATAAGCCACAAGCTTTGAAATCAACTGAACCAGGGCATAGTTAGAAATAACTGTGTCCAATAGCAAAATTTTGGATGGGGCCCTTTCCCTAACCCACAAGAATAAATAAAATATTAAATAAACCCCTTTTGTTTTCTAGACCTCCCCCTTACATAAGAATTGTTTTTGTAGGTAACCTCATAAAAAGCGTCCACTTCATACTACCAGTTTTTTAATGCAGCAGAACATTATTTTTATTGGCACTGCTGTGTGTTTACCCACAAAACTGCTACATTGGCAGCGGTGTATATATATATATATATATATATATATATACATATATATATATATATATATATATATAATTAGTATAGTGAATAGTCACAGGCACTCTCTCCACCACCCTCTGATATCACACCTGGGTGCTGTTGTATGGATCAAATATTCACATAGGTAAGTATGTTGATTCAACGCACTCTCAGGATTTTCCATCAAAAACCTATTTTAATACATCATGTGTAGGCCACGTTTCGGTACCCTCCAGGTCCCTTTCTCAAGCCTCATATGATTGAGGCTTGAGAAAGGGACCTAGGAGGGTACGAAATGTTGCCTACACGTGATGTATTAAAAATAATGGTTTTGATGAAGAAAGCCTGAGGTGCGTTGAATCTACCTACTTACTATATGTATTATATATATATATATATATATATATATATATATATATAAAATAACGACTTGAAACAGGCACTCACTCCTCCAACCCTTTAGTTGCCTGGGTGCCACTGGAAAATCTAGGATATACAAATAATAAAGCAGGAACAATCCAATGCACTCACAGGTCTTGGTGAAATAAATAAATAGTGTTATTTGGCTTGAGAAAGGGACCTAGGAAGGCACCGAAACGTTGCCTGTACCTGATGTTTGAATAACCTGATGTTTGAATAACCTGATGTTTGAATAAATATTCAAACATCAGTGCATTGGACTGTTTCTGCTTTATTATTTGTATATATATATATATATATATATATATATATATATCTACTATACTGTACTATAGACATACACCCACACTAAAAACCCTTTTCAGGATATATAAGACTGTGACTCTCTAAAATAGGTGGTATGGGTATCGAATACCCTGATGAAACCTGCGAGTATGCCATAAGTGGGAGAAACGCGCGTTGGTGAGAGTTGGTGGCTGGCAAGCATAAATACAGGAATACTGTACACGGAATTTGGTAATACGATAGGACCGCAGCATATGTTCTGATTGGTAGCTGGGTGAAAGAGACCTCCTCTTTCTGGACATCTAACTCTAAAGGGTGATAAAGGGTCTGAGGACCCAAGGGAAGAGTCCCTAAGTCCTGGTAAGGCAGTATTGAATCGCTTTTTTAGGGTCATATGAACAATATTTTAGTTCTTTTGCACAACCCTCAATTTCAGTTGTACTTACTGGATGGAATATTCCTTTTTGCATGTTAGACACTTTACCGAGTTTGGTGATTGGAATCTTTAGGGTTCCTTGGGAAGCCTGTGCTAAAGCCAATACAATTACAGAACTGTTGCCACAGAAGAAAAGTATTAATTCCTAGCCAACCTAGATGGGGCTTATTTTTCATATAATCGAGGATGCCCGATGGGATATGTACTTTTAGAAATTTGGCCTATTTGATTTTTTTGTATTTTTGTGGACCGTTTTTTATCAATCTGATTATTAGACATTGTTTGGAAGGTATATGTGAAGTTGTGTATATATGTGTGATTTTGCATTCAATAAACAAGAGATTTATTTAGGGAACAAGTGCATGGGTGCTATTGAAAGGGGTCTGGGAGATCCTCTCAGTATCTCCAATTTAGTAGGTTTTGATGAATACATTGCAACGGAACAGTCTGAACGGGGCTGTTTCCTTTTATTGCACATCCATTTTGGTGCGATTTGCACACATGAAATTGCACCAAAATGCAGCTTAGTGTGAACATAGCCTAAGAAACTTACTACTAGAGATGACCTAGAACTCGAACCCGAGTTCAAGCTGAACTATTTGAACGAATTTGGACTTCTTGAACTATCCTGGACCCAGATTTTCGATATTTTCGGACTTTCGATAAATATCGAAAATGTGCGAATGTGCGAGTAAAATGCCTATTATACCTATACGCGAGCATCAAATCCACAAGTAAAGTGTCCATTAAAACCTATACGCGAGCATTGAATACGCGAGTAAAATGTCCATGGTAACTAGACGCGAACGCGAGCATCGAATCCGCAGGTAAAGTGTCCATATCGAATCCGTGAGTAAAGTGTCCATTAAAGCCTATACGCGAGCATCGAATCCGCGAGTAAAATGTACATGGTACCTAGGCGCGAACAAACTCGAAAATATCGCAAGTGAGAGTAAAGTTGATTTTTCTAATGTCCTGGATATTCGAACATGTTCCCCAGATTTCCCAGGTCCCACAGCCATTTACATTAAGTTACCATTGATATTTTAATTGTATTTCATTAGAACTTCAAACTATTTGACTCCCATTGACTTTAATGGGTCCGTTTTCGAACTTTCGAATTTTCGAACTTTCCACATAGTTCCAAAATTTGAAAACGGACCGAATTTTCGAAAGTTCGGCCATCTCTACTTGCTACAGCCAAAGCTACCTTTCTAATAAATAGAATGAGTATAAACTGACAGACACTAATGGCTACATGTACACATATGCAGATACAAACATACATGATTTTTTTTTAAATACACATAAAGATGACTTTAAAGGTTCATACCTTGAGGAGGAAAGAATTTTTTTTTTTTTCAAAAACATCTCTTGATCCCTGACCCCCGGAGAAACAGAACATAAATGGTGTCTTGACTGGTAGGAAGTTCTATGTAGGAGTTAAGAGATAAGAAACTGTGGGCCCTATTTATAAAAGATCGGTATCGTTATCGTAAAATACCGATCGTTATCGTAAAATAACGACCGTTTTTTTACAGATAAAGACCGTTATTTACAGATAACGACCGGTATTTAACGATAACGACCGGTATTTAACGATATCGATAAATACCGGTCGTTATCGGTAAATACTGGTCGTTATCGGTAAATACCGGTCGTTATCGTTAAATAACGGTCATTATCGGTAAAAACCCGGTCGTTATTTTACAATAACGATCGGTATTTTATGATAACGATACGGATCTTTTATAAATAGGGCCCTGAGTCAGGGATCAAGAGAATATATTTGACATGGTGGTCAACGGGTCCCCCTTGGCTGCAGGCCCCATAGCAGCTGTTCTGCTATAATGATCCTTATGTCACTGATAGGAACATCAGAAACTTTTTAACTTCTCCATGAGTTTTTCTATAGGTAGGAAAAAATAAGTTAAATAATTGGTAAAAAGAGAAGGAAATAACACAGAGAGTTTGTATAATGGGAAGAAATGGAAAGAGGAAATAATCTATATGTAACATATAACTTTGTTGCCAGCGGTTTATACAGTACATTAATGGCTGTGTGTTGAGTTATTTTTAAAAGACATCAAATTTACACTATTATACATTGACTCCTTTACATTGTATTAAAGTGTCATATCTTTAGTATTGTCCCATGAAAATATATAATAACATATTTACATACATGTGAGGGTGTTCTCACTTTTGTGACATACTGTAAATTGTTAATGATGCACTTTATGGTATGCACTTCAGCACTTTGTCTTAATTTACATTTGGAAATACTGTATGTAATAAAGTGTCTGGATCAAGATGACCCTGTTGATTTCTAATTTTTTGCTCTTATCTCACAGGTATTTTTTAGTCTTTTTGAGATAACGCTTTTCTAGAATTTTTAGCTAGATGGCAGATGAATACCTTCTGGCTTTGGGTCAGATGTATAGATATTTACGTTATTGACCTGTCTATGGGCAAGTTTGTTTTATATTAAGATCTATGCTTCTGAAGTTGTCCACTGAAGTCACCATCTACATATTACCGGATATTAGGCTTCTGTACACTGTACCTTGTGCATGCTCAGTTTGACACGGACTCCTGAATTTAAGCTAAGCATAGGAAGTTTCAAAATATACCTTACTTTATATATATAGTAGGTCATTGTGCATGCAATTATAATACATTGTTGATGAAGACTTGTTACTGTTTCTTTTATATATTATATTTTTATTAAGCACAGTCTCTGAATTTATTAACCCTTTCACTGCCAGTAGAATTCCCCACTTTGCGTGGTTCAGTCAAAGTTTACAGTAGGAAACCTTGTAGTTTAAAGTTTACTTTAACATGGTAACAGAATTTTGTGATTTTTCAGGAGATTTTACTGGATTTTTTTGAGAAAAATATGTAAAAATATAATTTAGCAAATTCACATGGATTTTCCCCATTTTTATTTATAGTTATCTTAAGGTTACGCACAAAAATCTTAGTATTTTTAAAAGCTCTGATACTCTCGAGTACAAACCAGAAATATGTAGGTACCTCACTTTACCTGTACAGGAGACCCCCCCCCCAAACTAAAACTGCACTTTCAAAAATACCATCTATGGTGTGGGTGTAGATCTTTGTAGAATTTCACACTTCTAGGCGAAAAAATAAAGGAAAAGCAAGTTTCAAAGTTAAAAATGATGTCAAAACCCCAAGTAATAAAAAAAAAGTTACCAAATTTCAATCTCCCAAATGTCCAGAATCAAAGATTATGCCATATGTGTGGGTGCACACAGAGACATGGCCAACAACTAACTCAAATGGGATGCATGCACAAGTGCAATTACCAGAAAAAATCAAAGTGCTCTGTAATTTGAACAGCCTACACTTTTTCAAAGGAAACAGCCACAAAACTTGAATATAACCCCCACAAACTATATATTTTTGGAATCTACACACTTTCAGCTACGCAACAGTTATATGCTTTCAAACATAAATAAAGAATTCCAGATGCCTGATTTTGTAAAAAAAATAAAAATAAAATAAGATGATTCAAAGATGGAAATCCTACCTAAACCCATGGCAAGTAAAATAACTCACTAAATGTCAATCTCTAGTTGAAAGTTGAAATCCAATCGGAAAAATCACTTCCCTGGAATATTTTTCCAAGATGTGATTTTTCATTCATTGGCAAAGAACAATAATTAAGTAGCAAAGACTTTGAAAAAATACTATTTGTGAATGGAACTCTGAGCTATATTCACAAATACTATAGTAAGCTGTCACACACTAACAGCTTATTATAGCATGTACTGCACTGTGATCTGAATAAAGATTGCAGTGCAGTACCCCAACTAGACCACAGGTGGAAGCCTAAGGGAAGACCCTGGTGAAGCAGGAAATCCTGTGATGTAAAGGGAGTCTCACTTACTGCACAGACCCGGACTTCCTCGTGGGACCGGCTGCTCCTGTACGGTCACAGCAAAAAAGGTATGTTATCTCCCGATCCCCCCCATCGGATTTGGACAGAACCGTGGGGGGTCGAGGGGGCTGCCAACAATCGCCCCTAGCACAAGTAGATATTTTTTTCTGCACAGAACGTATATACAGTATTTAAACCTTTAAAGGAGAACTAAACCCAAAATACAAAGGCAGCTCCACAGACTCTATAACTGTCACTTAGTAAAACCATTTGTCTCTCACCTCTGAATTCAGCTTCTTACTGCAGAAATCATTTATAGAACATTTCTGAGTACTGGCAATCTATGATGTCATGGCTGGCTTCTAGTCCTGCCTCTTCCTGATGGTCCAGGACCCAAAACTCCTTCTGCACATGCTAACTAGCTACCATTTGTTTGTTTCCCACTCCCCTTATGCTAAGCTGCCTTTAACAGTTCCCCACCTGCCAGTGTTTCCCAGCCAATCATCAGAGATAGCAATGAATAATATTAGCAGATTTTCCTGCTCAAACAGAGTGGAGGAAGGTGTTAACCCTTTTCATATGTATTTAGGAAGCAACTTGTTAACCCTTTATATTTGTGAGCATTTCTGCAAGACTGTGTGTTTGTATGTGTTTATTTCTGTACTCTACCATTTATATTAGTGTGTGTATTGCTGCAATGTATATTTAGGGCATGGCCACACTGCAACGCACCTGAATCGCACACAATTTACATGCGATTGCGATTTGTTCATTGTCATTATGAAAACACATGCGATTGAACAAAAAACACACGCGTTACCAAATTGCTGATGCATGCGTGAATCACAACACATCCAAAATCTCAAGATTTTAACTTTGGCAGTTAAAGGGTTAAACTTTCACTTAAGCCTCAACAGTATTGAACAACCCAGTAGGTGTGTTACTGGTCCAGACTTACCTTTCAGAAATATTTTGTTGATTAAAGAAGCTAGTTTCCCCTTGTTTAAGAGGAGTGAATTGTAACTGCCTATACCTGCAATGCCAAAGCAATTAACAATAATTCTACCTAAATATTAAAATATTAAAACTAACTTAATTTCTGGTTGTTCATGTTTAAATGGCGACAGTGGTCTCCATACAAGTGCCCTCTCATACCTTTCAACCAAGCCTAGGGGGATGTATCTAGCCTCTCTGGATCTTATAGGGCATCTGTACTCAAATTGCCCTTTACTGGAAACTATAATTTTTCCCAACTATCACTGTACCATTTATTTGTTAATATGCCCCCAAATCTTTAAAGGAACAGTTCACTCTCAAAGTGAACTATTCCTTTAATATATTGATTGAAGCCTGGGGAGTTTACTTCCACTTCTTCAATCAATACCACAGGGTCCGGGAACGAAGAGAAGAAGAAACTTACCTTTTGCACGATCCACCATGGCCACACTATTGATTGAAGAATGGGAGGTAAGGCAGTATGGTATATGGAGGCTACAGTCCCCCTTTAAGGAGAGCTTTACCTAAAGAAATATATACAAGATATTCTCAACTAAAGAAAAACAGACATTTGTGGCAAACATCATATCTAATCCGAATACTTTATCAGTATATATATAAAGTATATAAAGTATTTATAGAAAAATGAACATATATTACTTTATGAGGTATTTGTCTGCATCTAAATGCTGTTTTCAAAATACAAGTCTTTTGCTTTCTTTAAGTCCAGTTGATCTAACTGAATACAACAGATATACCATGACCTGAATGAACGAGAACCTTCACAATCATATAACCAGATCACATTATGATTAAAGGGCATGCTTAATAAATGTAATTAGTGTGCCATGTTAATCAAAAGTTGATTGCATTTCTATTGTATTATTTCTGACCTGTAACTACTACCCCCATGACCCCAACATTCTTTGCCCTAATGTTAGAGAGTGCTTGTAGGAGAATGCTGGGAGAGATAATCCAGTTACATCTGCAGTAATATGAAAGTGAATATGAAAAATGTACCTGTTGGAGAGTGAATGCGGTCTGCAGTATATAGGACAGACAAAACAAAGGCTGTGCGTAAGAATTCAGGAGCTTGTTAGGGCGTTAAGATCGAAGGATGTGGAAAGAAGTGCCTTAACTAGAAATTTAGCTTTATGGGTATTCAGAGTGATTTTGGGAATACGAAGTGGTGATGTGGAAAAAAAAGCTGCTTCAAGAAAAAAGCAAGTGGATATATAATTTAAAAACAATGATACCAAAAGGTCTAAATGATATAATATATTATGCCTGCTTTTTATAAAACAAATTGTTTTCTATTGATGGTTAAAGTGAAATGACCTCAATGTACTATCAGAGGCAAATCTGTGAATTGGGTTTGGAAAGAGCAGGGGGTCTCCACCTTGGATTTAGGGGTATGTGAAAATGCATTGTCCCCGAGTGGTGGGCATCATCATTTTCAGTATCATTTACACAATGGAACTCTGATTTTGAAGAGTATCAATAAAATTATAAACTTGTAGGGAATGTTCTGTGGAGCTGAAGCCTCTCCCCAATTCTTAAAAAGTGCTGGAGAGGTCTGGAGGTGGAATGAGCCTTTTTTTCGCTCTGGATTATCTGGGTAAAAAATTACTCCAGGTATTGTCAGAATTTTGAAAAGGTTGTGTACGAAATTAAAGGACAGGCAGTAATATTAGTGATATGTCCAAGGTGGAAATTGAGAGGTCCAACAGGGGGACACCATGTAGTTGACTATAGAGATAGGATAAGAATTAGATGAGAAATTAAAATCAGTGTATATACTGTATGTTATAATATTAATAATTGTATGTGCATGAATTACTGTGCTGTTGTGATGAGTTACATAATGTGTAGGTATAGGGAATGTGAATGGAATCCAAAGAGCCAAATTGGATATTGTGCCTATAATCTGTATGATTCTGTTCGAAAAAGAGACATTCCCTTTAAGAGACTGGGTTCAAAAGGAAGCACAGGCAAGACTATCGTGATACCCTGAGGAAGCTTGGAAAAAAATGTTTGGCGCACAAGCGAAACGCGCGTAGGTTAGTGTGAGTGAGGTGTGTGCTCCAACGGAAAGCTACAATGTACAATTCGAGAGGCAAAACAAGAGACCTTCACTCCCGTAGCACACGGACTGGGTGAAGAGGACACAAAGAGCCGTGGATCACGTGAGTGGAGTCTTCTAAACACCAAGCAGTGCTAAGCGGGGTGGAAGCTGGAAGCGTGCTAGGTGGGTGGAATTGATGAGTGTCCGATAAGCCCCAGTAGGTGGATTCAAGCTGTGTTATTGGGAGGTGTGTGATTTGGTTGCCAACTGTGGGTCTCCTACGTACTTGTTGCTTAAATTTTATTGAGCTGCCAAGAATATATGCAAGATGGTTTTTTGCTAAGTTGGAACTGTAAAAATTGGAGCAGTGGGAGCCTACACCTTGCTCTAGTTAGATTGTGACTTCCATCAACCTATTTTAAGCAGGGGATGTCCTGCTACATTTGTACACCTTGCTCTAGTTAGATTGTGACTTCCATCAACCTATTTTTAAGCAGGGGATGTCCTGCTACATTTGTACACTTTGCTCTAGTTAGATTGTGACTTCCATCAACCTATTTTTAAGCATTGGATGTCCTGCTACATTTGTACACCTTGCTCTAGTTAGATTGTGACTTCCATCAACCTATTTTTTAAGCAGGGGAGTCCTGCTACATTTGTACACCTTGCTCTAGTTAGATTGTGACTTCCATCACCTATTTTAAGCAGGGATGCCCTGCTACATTTGTACACCCTTGCTCTAGTTAGATTGTTACTTTCCTTTCCATCAACCTATTTTTAAGCAGGGGATGTCCTGCTACATTTGTACACCTTGCTCTAGTTAGATTGTGACTTCCATCAACCTATTTTTAAGCATTGGATGTCCTGCTACATTTGTACACCTTGCTCTAGTTAGATTGTGACTTTCCATCAACCTATTTTTAAGCAGGGGATGTCCTGCTACATTTGTACACCTTGCTCTAGTTAGATTGTGACTTCCATCACCTATTTTAAGCAGGGATGTCCTGCTACATTTTGTACACTTTGCTCTAGTTAGATTGTGACTTCCATCAACCTATTTTTAAGCAGGGGATGTCCTGCTACATTGTACAACCCTTGCTCTAGTTAGATTGTGACTTCCATCAACCTATTTTTAAGCAGGGATGTCCCTGCTACATTTGTACACCTTGCTCTAGTTAGATTGTGACTTCCATCAACCTATTTTAAGCAGGGATGTCCTGCTCATTTGTACACCCTTGCTCTATTTAGATTGTGACTTCCATCAACCTATTTTTAAGCAGGGGATGCCTGCTACTTTGTACACACTTGCTCTAGTTAGATTGTGACTTCCATCAACCTATTTTTAAGCAGGGGATGTCCTGCTACATTTGTACACCTTGCTCTAGTTAGATGTGACTTCCATCAACCTATTTTTAAGCAGGATGTCCCTGCTACATTTTGGGAACTTTTTCAAACATATTTTTTATCTTTATAGAACATTAGATCCTTTTGTAGTGGACACTGAATGTTCTCTTTGGTGCAATGGGGATTGTTTTGTATCTGGTTGTTAATGCATACACTGATGGTTTAGAGTGTTTTATGTGTTTAATATTATGTCAATAAGGTCCAATTTATTTACTTTGGGTGTTGAAGTTAGTGAGTGCTAAGAGGGACACTGACTGTTTCTGGGGTGGTTCTTTCCCCCATTTTTTTGGGATTTAATTTTTGGAGGGTCCCAAGCACCGTCCTATAAAAGGGTATTACCAACTGGTCCTTTAAATCTATCTGTCGTCACCATGTATCGAGCAACGTCCACATTTCTATTGCCTATCTTTTCAGGTACTTCCATCCATTTCTTCACAGGCCTTTTTTATTTGGTTGCGGAAAAAAATGGCGTGAGAAAACATGTTCCCTTAATGAGCTGGCCCTTCTTGCTGTTATGAGGGCCTTATATCTATTTTGTCTTTAAGCTCTATATCTTCACTTATTAAGAACCAGAATGGACTAAGATACTCTTCACTATCCCACTTCACTATTAATTTGGTAAATAATCTTTCTTACCCGATTTGCTATCACCTGTTTTCTTTTATTATCTTTAAACAAAAGCCTCTCTCCTTGGCTAGTTTGTTGGCTTTTAATAGATCTGATCCCTTATACCCACATGTTTCAAAGTTTTCCCACATTTTCGCGGCATGCTTCTTAATGTCCTTCTATGTGTTCTAGCCCCAACAGCAATACCCCAAATGAAAGAAATAAAACTAAGACAGAACAAGTAAAAGGGATATACAAGTGTGGAAATTGTACGATTTGTGAGTTTATAACAAATGCTAAAACTATAGAGAGACCAGGAGGGAAAATTGTACCATATGAGGAGTTTTTTAATTGCAAAAGTAAAATTTATATTTAATAAGTTGTCAATGTGGATATAACAATATATAAGAAAAACAATCAGAGAATAACATGTGAGAATTAAAGGACATATAGTGTAAGAGAAATTAATAAAAGTAAGAAGATAATAACTGATTCAATAACTAGCCCTCCTATCTATAAACATTTTAAATTATGTCATAATGCATCATTTAAAGGTAGTAAGGTAACAATAATAGGAAACATCGATATAAGAGGACATATAAGAGGAGGTGATTTTAATAATAAATTATTTAAATTAGAACAAAAATAATTTTTTTGAATATTAGACAGTATATCCTGGTTGTTTAAATGAGATGATCAAACTAATGCCTTTTTAAAGTAAAAAGAATAATATTAAGTGTTGAATATTATTAATAATAATAAAGTTTATTGTAAAATTATATATTATAAATTGTTCTAATAGAAATGCAAAAGTTTGCTAATGGTAATTGAAGTAAAAGAAATTGAAAAGGTTAGAAGTTAGGACCTTCCAGACTGGGGTTACCTTGACGTGGTTGGAAGGCTTTTCATTCATGTGATCACAGTAATGTATACTAAAACCCCTTTGTTTATAATGTATGCCAGTGTGTAGATAATATGATATTGTATGGGGCCTAGGAATGTGTATTGATTATCTTTTCTATGTTTATATATATAGATATACTGTATATACAGATAATATGATATTGTATGGGGCCTAGGGATGTGCATTGATTATTTTTTCTATGTTTATATATATATATAGATATACTGTATATACAGATAATATGATATTGTATGGGGCCCAGGAATGTGCATTAATTATCTTTTTCTATGTTTATATATATATAGATATACTGTAATAAGTATATGATATTGTATGGGGCCTAGAATGTGCATTGATTATCTTTTCTATGTTTATATATATATAGATATACTGTATATACAGATAATATGATATTGTATGGGGCCTAGGAATGTGCATTGATTATCTTTTCTATATTTGTATAAATGTTTGACCAGATCAGTAGCACTTCCGCTAAATGTAGTTGTAAATTAGCCTAATTGGAGTGCTTCCACAATCCTTGTATTGTATAATTGTTCTAATATGTATGATGGAGTAAAAGTAACAATTAAGTAACATGTGATGGTTATAGTAGTACAGTATATGCCACGTTGTTTCCTCCCCTGTAGAATTTGGTGAATTGGTTCGTCCCAACACTTTGTTTCCTCCCCTGTATAATTTGGTGAATTGGTTCGTCCCAACAGCATAAAAGGGAAATTTAACAGGCTCCCTTCTTGATGCCTGATGAAGTCGGAGAGTTCGACGAAACGCGTAGCATTTTATTAGTGGATTTTTGTATACCAATTGTGAACTTGGTAGACAGAATATGAGAGGTTAGGAGTGTGCAGGACTTGTATAGTGGTCACAACACTTGGATTATAGTGTAATACACGGACTAAACATATATATGGACTAATATAAATGGAACACTTGGATATGGTTTATTAAGACACACTTAAGCATTGATGTTTATATTGTATGTCTTATATTGGTATACATTTATTCCATGATTAAAGGAATATCTCTCTTTTTATTGATACTCAAGTATCTATGGTTTTTTATTGTTTGTTTTAGTCAGACAGAGGATTTCAGTCTGATATTTGCTGGGTTTGTGAGCCTAACCCAGTTGATACTATGGCTTATAATCACTTATTAACCTTTTCTCCTTTATTTGTATCTTGCACAGTAGTTAATTCCCTGTTTTTAGTATTTCACTGTTTTTAGTGCAGTTTGTATGTGGTCTAGTGGGTTTTCAGATATACTTTCGTATTGGTCCTTATCTGTTAGTTGTTTCATAGCCGTAAAATTCCTTATGTTTCAGCAACACATTCCCACTGTTATCTGCTGATCTTATCTCTACATACTTCCTATCTCTCAGTTGTTTAAGAGGGAATCTTTCTCCTCTAGGTAAGTTTTCACAATATTTATCTGACAATTTCAAACCCCTAATTTCTTGTTTAACCTTAGTAACAAACATTTTAATGTTTTGAAATTGAGATAAAGGGGGAAAGAAATTAGAATTCAAATTTTAACTTAGGGGCATAATTTGGCCTATTTATAAAGACGTGATAACCAGTGGCGAAAGGTCATTACCGCTACATTTCGCTTTTCGCCATACACCGCTGCGGTAACCGCTCAAGCATATTTATAAAATGGCGAAATGTGTATTTTTGTGTTAAGTTCAGCCATTCCAATGCGCTGAGGTGGTGAAAACGCATAAGTGGCCATTTATTTAGCCTGCCAATGGGTCCATGGAGGTGTCAGTATATTGTGGAGTGTTTCTCAATACTAATAAGTACTCAGGGGGACTATTTTTCAGCATTTACTGTAAAACGATCTGAGATTTCGCTTTTTTAAGATTTTTTTTTTTTAATGGTCCGATTTTCTTTATTTACCAATAAAATCAAATGGGGGTCTGAGGGACATGTTTATAAAGGGGCATTATTTTTGCTTTTTTTTACCTACCAGCCTTTACCATAATTTTTTAAACTTTCAACTTTTCCTTTCATTAGTTATTAAAAAGGGGAATTTTCATGAAAAGCGAAAATTATGTAGCAAAAAGTACTAATAATGCTGGAAAAGCTCAGCACATATGATGGTAAATAGGAAATACTCCCTGGTGGATTTTCAAAGTATTATTAAATTGGTTAATACAAACTGAACACCTATCTTTGTTATACAAATTTGGTGTTTTTTTCTGCCAAAGATATAAATAGTATAAAACTGAAAAGGCGAATTTTCTCTATTTCATTAATAGGATATGGTAAATAGTATAAAACTCAAATTTTTCTCTATTTTATTAATAGGACATTTTTTAGTATTGCTTATTTTTAGCAAACTGCAGCTAATTACCAAACCAGTTCCATTAATATGGGAACATACCATAGTGCTGTGTAAGAAATAGTCATGTTAATGGAACAGTCCAGTAAGTGATAATGTTTGGCAAAAATTCTGTTAAAACTGCAAAAATGCAACAAAAGGGAGAAAAGGAGCAAAAAGTCGAAAATCCCCTATTTATAAATGGCTGTAAATAAATAAGTGACAAAGATAACTCTGAAATTACACTAGAGAGCAATCTCTCTTTTCGCAGTGATACTACACTTAACACAATGAATAAAGCGAAAACTATCGCCACACATCGACTCAGCGATACTTTTCCGCAAAGGCGAAAATGAGTGTTTTTATAAATAAGGCGAAAATAGCGCTATATGTCATTGCGATGTCCTGTGATAGCGAAATGGCGAAAATAGCGAACTTTTATAAGTATGCCCCTTAGTAAATCCTATATGGTGCATTATATCACTATGTTTCCCATCATCATCTTCTCCCATTAGCTCTTCCAAACCAAGTTAGTTTTTCATTGATATCAAGATATAAACCTTTTTCATTCCCATGTTTAAACATCTTACACAGGGCTAGTTTTTTTGGCAAAAAGATTGAGGTCCTTAACAAACTCAAACTTATTAAGGTTACTGGTGGGAACAAATCATAGTGCCCTTGAAAGTAGGGAAACCATAATTTCAGGCAGCACGGTGGTGGTTAGCAATGATGCCTTGCAGCACTGAAGTCCTGAGTTCGATTCCACCCTTCGACACATCTGCAAGGTGTTTGTATGGCACTCCGGATTCCCCAATCATAAAGACATACTGATAGGCTGTTTGTGTCAAATAAATGTACTTAGATTGTAAGCTCTTCAGGGCAGGGCCTGATGTGAATGAATACATGCAATTGTAAAGCGCTATGGAAGATGTTGGTGGTATATAAATCCACAATAATAATAATAATAATTTAATATGTTATTGCCCATTATTCTAGCTTTAAAACATGCCAAACAGCATTAAAATCCGTTCAGCCAATTTTAAGATACATTTTCACCTTTTTTTTGCTGACCAGGAGCATCTCAGTGTAAATCCACGCTCTCTTACGTCAGCTCACGTCCGTGCCTTTTCCATTACCACGCAGCCTGCATAGTAATGACGTCCCCTCCACAATCCTGATCCATCCTTGCTTGTCGTTCCACCTTGCATTAAACCCTTTTAGTATAAGGTAGAAACCCCCTGCCCACCCCTAATCACTGAGTTATTTTTAAAAAACAAACAATAAGAACTGTACTAACAGCCCTTCATTCCTGCGTCGCTTTTCATTGACGTCAGACATGTCTAAGCCAATCACAGACACAGCTGCCAGTTTGGCCCCCTGCTTGCAAGTTCCGGATCAATGCGCCAGAGGATCGAGGAGATGTAAGAAAGGTTCTAAAAGTTTCTTTTTAATTCTGACATGCGGTTGGGAGTGGGCAGGGGTTATCTATCACATATTAAAAGACTATTTTTAGGGTGGACGTACATTTTAATATATTCTCCCAGTTGGTAAATGACCTTAAGTTTATTGCCATCTTGAATTAGTGTCTGCTGAACCTCTCCGTTTTTTTTTCTTGTATCCCCATCTCTTAGTTGGGGTGGAAACCTTTTTACTTTTCCCCCTGCCTCGACTGATTTTTCTCCTAACATTTTTTTTTTTTTATCTGTCTTTCTCTCCTTAGCACCCTCTAACTGAATTTTATATTATTATTGAGGGACAGGGGCTGTCTACCAAAAATAACTTTTTATTATAGAGGAACTTTTTATGCCTTTTACCTCCGTCTGGTGTGTTTACATGTATGGACTTTTGCACTGTGTAATTATTGTCTGAATAATTTGGTATGTACTGGGCACTTTTTTTAGCATTAATATTAAAATATAAGAAGTGTTGCTCAAAGCCAGTTTTGACTCCAGATATTATTGTAAGTACGCTGTGCCGTTCTGAGGAATATCTATTTGCTTAGGGTGGCAGGTGTCTGTCTTGGTATAGTAAGTGCTTGTGCATGCATTTATAATACATTCTTCATGAAGACTTGTTACTGTACCTTTTATATTTTAACAGGGTTAGTCAATAAAAGTTCTTACTGTTAAAAATGGTGCTAAAATTGCCCCATTCATTTTGAAATATCAGCAGCCAATATGGCAGTGCAATGTTCTGATTAGTTTAAAAGTACCTTGATAGTGGGATGTCATATGTAAATGGGTAATCCGCACTTTCCCTCCAGTTTTCGGGCGAGTCAGTCTTCCACAGTATGTTTCCCAAGTTTGAAATCCCGGATAGATCCTAGTGTTTCGGACACACTCTGTTTATTTTAAGCTGTGTGAGATATTGCAACTTAACTTGATCCACAACAGCCACTTCTTTGATTATATCAGTGTTCTCAATGGCAATACCTCCAGACCTCTTTCCACCATTACCCACAGTCCTCTGCTACACATTTTGTTCACTTGCTTCATCAGGCAGTCTAAGGTAAAAAAGGGCAAAAGTGCAAAGAGATAGAACCTAATCACCTAGAAACATCAAGATTCCTCAGGGAGTAAAGCCCCCTCCAAAGAGAAGACCACAATCCTTTGTTCATCCTTTGTTTCCCAAGAGCCTTTAACTTCCGAAGTTCATTCACCTAACAGGGGAGGACTTTCTACCCAATTGTTATCATACATCGTACGTAAAATAATATCTCTATATCTTAGGGAGACCTCTTTAGCCCACCCCTGGTATGTCATACCTGAGAGGCAAGGAATACCAATTTCTCTGGACACCTTCTTGTAAACTTTCACATTAAAAGGACAATCCAGCAAGAAGGGATCCATGTTTTTCAACATAAAGCACTCTTTCAATCATGAAGGCTCCTCACTTTAGATTGGCTCTTACCAAGATTTACATGAAAGGAATGCCAAACAACATCCCTAACCTGGGTTAACCTTAGGGGACACCACTAGAGAGAGCCCATTCTCAAAACATTGTTTGGGCAATCATTTAAGGCCATTGAAGCATGGAAATAAGAGGACAAATCCTCTGATCGCTGTCTCTCCTAGTTAAGGATCTCATTTCCCTCTCCCATCATCCACTTTCTCGTAACTTCAGGGCCCCTATCACATAGGATGGCAGAAGACTCGATGGGACAACACACTCTTTACCAAGCCTCTATTCATCCAAAGCTCAAGAAAAGGAGCAACCCAAGCCCTAAAAACCTCTACCCAAAAGGGAGGCTTCTTGGCAAGGAGGTTCTAAAAGTTGTATTAAACTAAAATGTTTATGAAAAGCTCCACTAGTTCATCATATCTAACCCTCCCGCTTTTTAGGTAGGTATCATTCATTTTGATCAGGTTTACTTTGTTTTCCCACAAAAGTAAAAAATAAAACATTGATTCTTGAAAATTCGAAAATCCGCAAGCGGACCCATTAAAACCTATTAAAATGAAAAAATCCTCAAAAATACGAGGATTTTTCGAAAATACGAGGATTCTGAAATATGAGGATAAATACGAGATTCTTCGAAATACGAATTCTGAAAATAGAGTATTCTTCGAAAAACGAACCCGAACATATTTTCCTGCATTTTCTAAAATAAAGTTCAGAAGGCGGAAATCCTGAGATCCGCCTTTCGCTAAAAGTAAATCCGCCAGGATCGGTTGGATCCGCAAACTGGGCCATCACTAGTAGTGAATTGAGTGATCCTAAATTAGCCTTAATTAATTGAAATGAGATCTGATTCGGTTTGTGGGTCTGGTTTATTTAGGTGCTGGTAGTTTCTGACTACTTGCGAGACGTGTAAGCTTGAACCTACAGGTGCAGGTCGGGAGCAGTTAATGTTTGTGAGTCCGTTTAAAAATTAAGAGGATTAATCTGACCGTTGTGCTGCACGGGTGGACAATAGAGTGATGCCTATGAGAACTACTGAGATAGTATGAATAGGACTCTGCTAGCAGTTATAAAATTGGGTTGTGGGTTGGGATTCGGTAGAAAGCTGCGGTTTAGGTGGGGTCTGTTTAATTTAGGGTGCAGGTCTGACTACTTGCCGGTTAGGTGCGGTTATGGAATCCACCAGCAAGCACGTCTGCTAGTCAGTTAATAAAAACAGATAATTTTACTATTTCCCCTAATATCTGTTATTATTAACTAGATTGCTATCCTTACCATCCCTTTTATATTACCCATTAAATATTTTTGCAATAGGTCTAACAACCTCACAGCAAAAAAAAAGAATTCTAATCTAGCGTATTTGTGACTAGACACATGGCAACACTATTTAATTGACTTTTAATGAAGCCCTCTAAGGCTCTAAGCCATTTTGCCACTACTAAGACATGTATTTCCTTGTTTATTAAGTAAAAAAATCTTATACTCTTAAATCTTTTGTGATTATGACATTATTGACGCTATCTGTTTGTCGTTTTTTAAATTGTTGTCTGTGACAGTTGAACGTTTAGTGTGTATGTTATTATCAGGACAAAAATTTTAACAAGCGTTTTTAAAATATATTTAGATGCAAAGCTCAATGTTGACAATTGTCTTCCTGGCTCTAGGAAGGCACCAAACAAGGATCCCAGCCTGCTGTTATGATTGTGTGCTGTGATGCCGAGAGATCTAATATACGTAGGGTAGGCATGATATTACATGATAAATAGTACTTAAGGACAACTAACTGTACAATTAACAGAAAGATATAATACTTAAAGGACACTTGTATGGAGACCACAGTACCTTTAATATAGGAAAACCCAGGAACAAACCTGACAGATTAAAACTGTAGTGCTGGTGCTCCTTACCAAAATTATATTGGGAGGTTGGATTAGTAGATTGTAAGCTCTAAGGGGCAGGGACCTTGTATATTAGTGATGCTCATACTTATTATATTTATTTCTGCCCTTGTATGACTTTTTGTATTATATATGTACAGTGCTGTGGTCCCCTAGTGGCGCAATATAAATAAACATATACATACATACTTAACTTGGTGCTCTCCCTACCTTCTGGGTTCCCACAATGCAGTATTAACTTTGCGTGATTTACTGGCATCGGATCCCAGAAGTGAAGTGAGAAGGTTAGGTAATGCCTCCTTGAAAGGGATTTAGCATTAGGTGCCTGTCTATGATCTTTAAAAAATGAAAGTATCTAAGGCAGGGAGGTAGGATTCATTATTCCAACCTCCCAATAAATTTTGGTAAGAGCACCAGCACATACAGTTTTAATCTGTCAGGGTAGTTTCCTGGGTTTTCCTATATTAAAGGGTACCATGGTCTCCATACAAGTGTCCTTTATTAAAAAGAAACTCACTCATACCCTTCAAACAAGCCAAGTGATGTCTCTTTGGATCTTATTGGCTTGTACATATACAGCCTCAGACAGACAGGGCAGACATGGAAGTGTGACAGGCACATGATTTGAGGTGTAAGATGCACCACCCCCAAACAATGCATCTTTTCTGTAGCTAGTTACCGACCACACCCATTTTCTGCCATTTCTCTATCTGTAGACAACTTAGGAAGAGTGAAAAGAAGTGGCTAGCTTTAAAAGTGATTTAGAAGTTCGAAGCCTTATGGGACGGGTCTTATGATGTAAATGATTACTCTGTCCCAGCAGTGGGCATGCTCCAACTAAAATTGGAGGCAGACCCAAAGTGCTGGTGATGTGCACAGTCCACAGTGCTAGCAGGAAAAAAACACTCTTTATACTGCTATAACTTTGGATTGAAGTGTGATCCTGGAGTGGGGGAGGAGTGTGCTCTTTTAGGCAACTTGTATGGAGACCAAAGTTCCCTTTAAAGACAGTTATAAAGCACTGAAGAGCCTGGAAAAAACAGTTTGCTCTGGGCGTAGCTACCAGGGGTGCAGGAGTGGAGCGGCTCTTGGCCAAGAAAGGGCGCCCATTTTGTGCTAAGGTCCAAAAGTCTGTGTGCCAAATGCTTTACCAGTGGTCGTGTACAAAGCATTTTACCATTTTCTGTGTGCCAAGCATTTAACCAGTGTCTGGCTGTGTGCAGTGCCATTTCCCAACCAGTTTATTAGTGATTGTAATAGTTTTGCTAGGTGTATGGGGAAAGTATGTTTGTCTGTTTTTAATGAGAGCCTTTAAACAAAATGTTAATGCTGAATTTGGATGGTTTTTATGGAAATGATTATTTGGTTGTATTGATGATTTGTGTTTGCAGCGGTGTTGGGGGGCCCATGACCAAATTTTGCATCAGGGCCCATAAGTCTACGCCCCTGATTTTGCTCCTCACAATAACCTAATTTTGAGGAAAGAATCATGACTCCCATTCCTAGGTACTTTTTACTTTTACTGTTTTTTTTATATGCGGTTAGTCTTTCCAAATCCAAACTATCTTTAGATTAACTTTCTTTTTTCACTCTCTTTCGTCTATCATTTAACTTAAAGTAAAAATTGTAGATAAGTAGATTGTCTCCCGACCACCCTTCAAAATGAGGAATATCCGGGGTACTGCTATAATGTCACAGCCAGTGACATAGTACCAATAGTAGTAAATAACAAATAGTGCACGCACGTCTTTCAGTGAACAAACATTGTGTTTATTTAAACACAATGGTGTAACGTTTCGCGTGTACATGGCACCTTCATCAGACATCATAAAGTGCTAAGTGAAAAAGTGCTATTTATAGGTGGAGTGATAATCAAACACACACCATCTAGTGTTAACTTGGTGAAACACAGTACAATAGGATACATATATTACAAGGTTACTAAAATACATATCATAAATATTACTTGTTATTCTATCAATTTCAATAAGTGCATATGTAAGTGCTGGTATAAAGTGCTGGTATACAGTGCCTTAGTGTAATATTGTATTAAAATATATATATATAAAAATAATTTAAAAAAATTACAGGGAGATTCAATAAAAGTTCACAGGGTTATTCAATAAAAGTTCTTATCGTTAAAATGGTGCTAATTTTGCCCCAACCATCAGATCTATTTAACATTTGAAAGCTAACATCTGATTGGTTGGGGCTAAATTAGCACCATTTAAACGATAAAACTTTTATTGAATCTCCCTGCTTATCGTTAAAAATGGTGCTAATTTGGGGTTTTAGGTTACACTAACCAATGTTATATTGGTTGGCGTGACTTAAACTCCATCAATTTGTTGGTTGCGTGGCTAATGCGGAAGTTAACTGCACAGCCACATGTTACATATAAGCGGCATCTATTGCAGCACTTAAATGCCAGCTGATAGCTGGTGTTATAAGTTCTGAATTAGATACGGCACTTGGTGATGCTACGAGAGCCGCAATTGGTGTAGAGCATGGCCATGTGTTTGCACCGGGTTGCCAATAGTGGGTCTCGGTGCATCTGGCTAAGTTTCCCTACTCTATACAGGTGTCCCCTAAAGACACCACACACAAAAAATCAGAGTTTTCTGTTACTCACAGATCACTTGGCTCTGCAGGTAGCACTGACTGGTCCTCCTTCAGACAGAGAGAGACAGAGAGACAAGAGGAATCTGGAACACCAACTTTTAAGGAACTACCAGGGGTATTCAATAAAATTCTTATCATTTAAATAGTGCAAATTTTGCCCCAACCAATCAGATTTTATTTACATTTGAAAGCTAACATCTGATTGGTTGGGGGAAGGACACGTATTTAAACGATAAGAACTTTTATTGAATAACCCTGCTTAGGTGAACGTTTAAGCTCAGCCTCATAGGAAAGCTGGACTAACTTAGGGTATTTAAAACCATTCCAGTGTCTTCACTGGATTCCCAGATTAACTTTAACTTTACCCTACCTTGTAGGTAAAAACATTGCCATCACTACTTTCCCTGCGGCTTTTACACTAGTTATTCTACATATTCTTTCCATTTTGAAAGATCAGTTGAATTTATACCCTTTGTGTTCCCGCTGTTGACATTTGAGCGACATTTCAGGTTCTTTATTCTTCTTCTTCCCAGAATGCACCACTACCTTGGAATGTTCCTACAGTAATTTCTACTGATTGGCTGTTGGATGGTCAACATGCTCAGATCTCTACTGAGCAACTGAATCAACCCAGGCGCTGGGTCAGGGCAAGACCATAACGGTCTCTATAGGGGTCCTGCAGACAGGAAGTCAGTATCTCGGAAGTTTTATTTATACACAGACACAATGCTGAATGGGCCGGATAAGGCATTAGGATGGGAAAATACTGCCTTTTCTTTTAAAATCATATGTATTTGTGCTGAACTTCCCCTTAAATTTTGTCATTTTATCCAATTTAAAGAAGCATTTCAAACATTGGCAGATATGTAAAAAGCAAAGTTTGTCTCTATTAAGGTAAACTAGATAAACTACAGAATTAAATTGCTTCAGAAAAAATTAAGGTTCATGTTCAATATTGTGCATTAACATGCTAGTTAGTTAAGTCTGATATAGTGGTTTCTAAGAGTCATTTTTATCTTCTTTATTTCTCTTGATTTATTATTTTAATATAAATGTCTTATCTGTTATCAATTTATCATTAATACAGACAGTATAACTGTACCATGTGCCCTGACATGGAATGGCCCAATCAACAACAGGATCAATGTATTTCAAAAAGGAAGATTTCTTGTCATACAATAACTATGTGATTTCGTGATTATTTCAACTGCCTCTAATCTTTTTTCCTCATAACCTTAATGATTCTGGGTGTTTTTATAAATACTGGGACACCCCATTAAGAGCCAATAACAGGACTCAGCTTCCTCCTCCTTGTCTCAATCAAGCTGAGCTTCCTCAGTGTGTTTCTGTTCCTTGGTCGCCCTGTGGATATAACCTGCATGTTACGTATAATCACTTTGGAATCACTTCTCCATAGCTGTCTCTTCTCTCCTGGCCAAGACTATCATGGTTTACATTGCATCAAAGCCACCAAGCCTGGGAGCTCATGGAGGAAATGGGTGGGAGTCAATGTAATTCTGTAGTCTTGATCTGTTCATCCATTCAAATAATAATCGTATTACTTGGTTGGCCATTTCTCCTCCCTTTCAGGATATGGACATCACACTTACCCTGGAACAATCATCAATCAGGGCAATGAGGATCAGCTATTGCCTTTTACTCAGTTATTGGTTATAGGGGCTTCTGCAGCTGTTAGTTTTGTTTTAGCATTTTTGCTCGGACCTTACCGGACAGTTTTAATGAGGCCAAGTACATCACTTTCAGCATGTGGTCTTCTGCAGTGTTTGGATCACAATGATCCCGGCCTATCTTCGCACAAAGGAAAACACGTGGTGTGGGAGATATTTGCCATATTGACCTCTAGTGCTGGACTTTTAAGCTGTATATTATTCCAAAATGTTACGTAATATTTTTTTAGACCTGCAACTAACACAAAAGCAAATTTACTCAGAAATAAGGTCTCTTTTCAACTTGACTAAGCATTGAAAAACTATGTATTCAAATAAAAAACGATCATAAAATCTGATTTAATTAATATTAAAATGACATAACTAATGGTTATTTTATAGATATGTTTCGATTTTTCTTAATTAGAAAGAATTAAGGGCATGTTTCACCAAAAATAAATTTGCCCCAGTGCTTGCCCCACTGTGTAGTCAAAAAAAATCCTTACCTTACTCCGCTCCTTATGGTTCTCCAGCAATGCCTGTCCAAAGCCTAGAATGTAAAGAGTAGGAGTTGTCTGGAGTCACCTGGTTGCCCGCTTCATCCTTGAACTCAGGCGAACTCAGGCGCACCCACACTACGAATTTTTTTTTCTGTAGTGTAGGTTAAAACAGCCCACCCCCAACCAGCATGTCAATTTTTTTAAAACAAGCACAAGAAATAGATTACAATCCTCCATTCCTTCGGGTCTCTGCATAGCCGGCAGCTGCATCTGTGATTTGCTGACTCTCAGCATATCACAGACACGGTTGCTGGTCCTGACCCTCTCTACCAATTTCTCTGGACACCTTCTTGTAAACTTTCACATTAAAAGGACAATCCAGCAAGAAGGGATCCATTGTTTCCTCAACATCAAAGCACTCTTTCAATCATGAAGGCTCCTCACTTTAGATTGGCTCTTACCAAGATTTACATGAAAGGAATGCCAAACAACATCCCTAAGCCTAGGGTTAACCTTAGGGGACACCACTAGAGAGAGCCCAATTCTCAAAACATTGTTTGGGCAATCATTTAAGGCCATTGAAGCATGGAAATAAGAGGACAAAATCCTCTGATCGCTGTCTCTCCTAGTTAAGGATCTCATTTCTTCTCTCCCATCATCCACTTTCTCGTAACTTTCAGGGCCCCTATCACATAGGATGGCAGAAGAACTCGATGGGCACACACACTCTTTACCAAGCCTCTATTCATCCAAAGCTCAAGAAAAGGAGCAACCCAAGCCCTAAAAACCTCTACCCAAAAGGGAGGCTTCTTGGCAAGGAGGTTCTAAAAGTTGTATTAAACTAAAATGTTTATGAAAAGCTCCACTAGTTTCATCATATCTAACCCTCCTGCCTTTTTAGGTAGGTATCATTCATTTTGATCAGGTTTACTTTGTTTTCCCACAAAAGTAAAAAAATAAAACATTGATTCTTGAAAATTCGAAAATCCGCAAGCGGACCCATTAAAACCTATTAAAATGAAAAAATCCTCAAAAATACGAGGATTTTTCGAAAATACGAGGATTCTGAAAATATGAGGATTCTTCAAAATACGAGGATTCTTCGAAAATACGAATATTCTGAAAATACGAGTATTCTTCGAAAATACGAACCCGAACATATTTTCCTGCATTTTCTAAAATAAAAGTTCAGAAGGCGGAAAATCCGTGAGATCCGCCTTTCGCTAACAAGGTAAATCCGCCATGGATCTGGGTTCGGATCCGCAAACTGGGCCATCACTAGTAGTGAATTGAGTGATCCTAAATTAGCCTTAATTAATTGGAAATGAGATCTGATTCGGTTTGTGGGTCTGTTTTATTTTAGGTGCTGGTCAGTTTCTGACTACTTGCGAGACGTGTAAGCTTTTGAAACCTACCAGGTGCAGGTCGGGAGCAGTTAATGGTTTTGTGAGTCCGCATCTTAAAAATTAGACCCGCGCAGGATTCTAATCTGACCGTTGTGCTGCCATCGGGTGGACAATAGAGTGATTGCCCTACTGAGAAACTACTGAGCCCAATAAGGTTTTGATTGAAAAAAAGTAGATACTCTGCTAGTCAGTTAATAAAATTGGGTTGTGGGTTGGGATTCGGTAGAAAGCTGCGGTTTAGGTGGGGTCTGTTTAATTTAGGGTGCAGGTCTGACTACTTGCCGGTTAGGTGCGGTTATGGAATCCACCAGCAAGCACGTCTGCTAGTCAGTTAATAAAAACAGATAATTTTACTATTTCCCCTAATATCTGTTATTATTAACTAGATTGCTATTCCTTACCATCCCTTTTTATAATATTACCCATTAAATATTTTCTGCAATAGGTCTAACAACCTCACAGCAAAAAAAAAGAATTCTAATCTACGAGTATTTGTTGACTAGACACATGGCAACAACTAATTTAATTGACTTTTAATGTGACGAGCCCTCTAAGGCTCTAAGCCATTTTGCCCACTACTAAGACACATGTATTTCCTTGTTTTATTAAGTAAAAAAATCTTATACTCTTAAAATCTTATAGGATATTGACCATTATCTGGACGCCTCTATCTGGTTCATGTTTTTTAATAAATTGAAATTAGCTGTGACAGTTGAACTGTTTAGTGTTTTTAATTATGTTATTATCCCAGTCTACATAATATCCATATAAACAAGCGTTTTTTATTTAAATATATTTAGATGCCAAGAGCTCAATGTTCAGACAATTGTCTTCCTGGCTCTAGGAAGGCACCAAAACAAGGATCCCAGTCCTGCTGTTATGATTGTGTCCTGTGTGCCGAAAGAGAGATCTCCAATATAACTGGTAGGGTTACATGATAATTACATGATAATTAGTACTTAGAGGACAACTAAACTGTAACAATTAACAGAAAGATATAATACTTAAAGGACACTTGTATGGAGACCACAGTTACCCTTTAATATAGGAAAACCCAGGAACAAACCTGACAGATTAAAACTGTATGTGCTGGTGCTCCTTACCAAAATTATATTGGGAGGTTGGATTAGTAGATTGTAAGCTCTAAGGGGCAGGGACCTTGTATATTTAGTGATGCTCATACTTATTTATGTATTTATTTGCTGTCCCCCTTGTATGACTTTTTGTATTATATATTGTACAGTGCTGTGTCCCCTAGTGGCGCAATATAAATAAACATATACATACATACTTACCTTGGTGCTCCTCCTACCTTCTGGGTTCCCACAATGCAGTATTAACTTTGCGTGATTTACTGCATCCCAGGATCCCAGAAGTTGAAGTGAGAAGGTTAGGTAATGCCTCCTTCGAAAAGGGATTTAGCATTAGGTGCCTGTTCCCTGAATCGTTTAAAAAATGAATAGTATCTAAAGCAGGGAGGTAGGATTCATTATTCCAACCTCCCAATATAATTTTGGTAAGGAGCACCAGCACATACAGTTTTAATCTGTCAGGTTAGTTTCCTGGGTTTTCCTATATTAAAGGGTAACCATGGTCTCCATACAAGTGTCCTTTATTAAAAAAGAAACCTCACTCATACCCTTCAAACAAGCCAAAGATGATGTCTCTTTGGATCTTATTGGCTTGTACATATACAGCCTCAGACAGACAGGGCAGACATGGAAGTGTGACAGGCACATGATTTGAGGTGTAAGATGCACCACCTCCCAAACAATGCATCTTTTCTGTAGCTAGTTACCGACCCACACCCATTTTCTGTCCATTTCTCTATCTGTAGACACCTTAGGAAGAGTGAAAAGAAGTGGCTAGCTTTAAAAGTGATTTAGAAGTTCTGAAGCCTTATGGGACGGGTCTTATGATGTAAATGATGATACTCTGTCCCAGCAGTGGGCATGCTCCAACATAAAACTTGGAGGCAGACCCAAAGTGCTGGTGATGTCACAGTCCACAGTGCTAGCAGGAAAAAACACTCTTTATACTGCTATAACTTTGGATTGAAGTGTGATCCTGGAGTGGTGGGAGGAGTGTGCTCTTTTAGGCAACTTGTATGGAGACCAAAGTTCCCCTTTAAAGACAGTTATAAAGCACTGAAGAAGCCTGGAAAAAACAGTTTTGCTCTGGGGCATAGCTACCAGGGGTGCAGGGGATGCGGCTCTTGGCCAAGAAGTGGCCGCATTTTATGCTAAGGCTCCAAAATGTCTGTGTGCCAACTGCTTTACCAGTGGTCTGTGTACAAAGCATTTTTACCATTTTCTGTGTGCCAAGCATTTAACCAGTGTCTGGCTGTGTGCAGTGCCATTTCCCAACCAGTTTATTAGTGATTGAATAGTTTTGCTAGGTGTATGGGGAAAGTATGTTTGTCTGTTTTATAATGAGAGCCTTTAAACAAAATGTTAATGCTGAATTTGGATGTTTTTTATGGAAATGATTATTTGGTTTGTATTGATGATTTGTGTTTGCAGCGGTGTTGGGGGGCCCATGACCAAATTTTGCATCAGGGCCCATAAGTCTACGCCCCTGATTTTGCTCCTCACAATAACATAATTTTGAGGAAAGAATCATGACTCCCATTCCTAGGTACTTTTTACTTTTACTGTTTTTTTTATATGCGGTTAGTCTTTCCAAATCCAAACTATCTTTAGATTAACTTTCTTTTTTCACTCTCTTTCTGTCTATCATTTAACTTAAAGTAAAAATTGTAGATAAGTAGATATGTCTCCCGCACCACCCTTCAAAATGAGGAATATCCGCTGGGTACTGCTATAATGTCACAGCCAGTGACTAGTACCAAAGTAGTAAATAACAAATAGTGCACGCCAGTCTTTCAGTGAACAAACAATTGTGTTTATTTAAACACAATGGTGTAACGTTTCGGCGTTACATGGCACCTTCATCAGACATCATAAAGTGCTAAGTGAAAAAGTGCTATTTATAGGTGGAGTGATAATCAAACAACACCATCTAGTGTTAACTTGGTGAAACACAGTACATAGGATACATATATTAACAAGGTTACTAAAATACATATCATAAATATTACTTGTTATTCTATCAATTTCAATAAAGTGCATATGTAAGTGCTGGTATAAAGTGCTGGTATACAGTGCCTTAAGTGTAAATATTGTATTAAAATATATATATAAAAATAATTTAAAAAAAATTACAGGAAGATTCAATAAAAGTTCTACAGGGTTATTCAATAAAAGTTCTTATCGTTTAAAATGGTGCTAATTTTGCCCCAACCAATCAGATCTTATTTAACATTTGAAAGCTAACATCTGATTGGTTGGGGCTAAATTAGCACCATTTTAAACGATAAAAACTTTTATTGAATCTCCCTGCTTATCGTTAAAAATGGTGCTAATTTGGGGTTTTAGGTTACACTAACCAATGTTATATTGGTTGGCGTGACTTAAACTCCATCAATTTGTTGGTTGCGTGGCTAATGCGGAAGTTAACTGCACAGCCACATGTTACATATAAGCGGCATTCTATTGCAGCACTTTAAATGCCAGCTGATAGCTGGTGTTATAAGTTCTGAATTAGATACCGGCACTTGGTGATGCTACGAGAGCCGCAATTGGTGTAGAGCATGGCCATCGTGTTTGCACCGGGTTGCCAATAGTGGGTCTCGGTGCATCTGGCTAAGTTTCCCTACTCTATACAGGTGTCCCCTAAAAGACACCACAACACAAACATCAGAGTTTTCTGTTTACTCACAGATCACTTGGCTCTGCAGCGTAGCACTGACTGGTCCTCCTTACAGACAGAGAGAGACAGAGAGACAGAGAGATCTGGAACACCAACTCACCAACTTTTAAGGAACTACCAGGGTTATTCAATAAACGTTCTTATCATTTAAAATAGTGCAAATTTTGCCCCAACCAATCGTTTTGGTTCACCTTGAAAGCTACCTCTGAATTGGTTTGGGGCACAGTCACCATTTTAAACGATAAGAACTTTTATTGAATAACCCTGCTTAGGTGTAACGTTTTAAGCTCAGCCTCATAGGAAAGCCTGGACTGACTTAGGGTATTTAAAAACCATTCCAGTGTCTTCACTGGATTCCCAGATTAACTTTAACTTTACCCTACCATCTGTAGGTAAAACATCTGCCATCAACTACTTTCCCTGCTGGCCTTTTACACTAGTTATTCTACATATTCTCTTCCATTTTGAAAGATCAGTTGAATTTATACCCTTTGTTGTTCCCTGCTGTTGACATTAGTGAGCTGACATTTCAGGTTCTATTACGTTCCTTCTTCTTCCCAGAATGCACCACTACCGTGGAATGTTCCTTACAGTAATTTCTACTGATTGGCTGTTGGATGGGTCAAACATGCTCAGATCTCTACTGAGCAACTGAATCAACCCAGGCGCTGGGTCAAGGGCAAGACCATAACGGTCTCTACTAGGGGTCCTGCAGACAGGAAGTCAGTATCTCGGAAGCTTTTATTTATACACAGACACAATGCTGAATGGGCAGGATAAGGCCATTAGGATGGGAAAATACTGCTCTTTTCTTTTAAAATCATATGTATTTGTGCTGAACTTCCCCTTAAAGTTTTGTCATTTTATCCAATTAAAAGAAGCATTTCAAACATTTGGCAGATATGTAAAAAGCAAAGTTTGTCTCTATTAAGGTAAACTAGGATAAACTACAGAATTAAATTGCTTCAGAAAAAATTAAGGTTCATGTTCAATATTTGCTGCATTAACATGCTAGTTAGTAAGTCTTGATATAGTGGTTTCTAAGAGTCATTTTTATCTCTCTTTATTTCTCTTTGATTTATATTATTTTAATATAAATGTCTTATCTGTTATCAATTTATCATTAATACAGACAGTATAAACTGTACCATGTGCCCTGACATGGAATGGCCCAATCAACAACAGGATCAATGTATTTCAAAAAAGGAAGATTTCTTGTCATACAATAACTATGTGATTTCTGTGATTATTTCAACTGCCTCTAATCTCTTTTTCCTCATAACCTTAATGATTCTGGGTGTTTTTATTAAATACTGGGACACCCCCATTGTAAGAGCCAATAACAGGAGCCTCAGCTTCCTCCTCCTTGTCTCAATCAAGCTGAGCTTCCTCAGTGTGTTTCTGTTCCTTGGTCGCCCTGATAACCGGCATGTTACGTATAAATCACTTTTTTGGAATCACCTTCTCCATAGCTGTCTCTTCTCCCTGGCCAAACTATCATGGTTTCCATTGCATTCAAAGCACCACTGGGAGCTCATGGAGGAAATGGGTGGGAGTCAAACTGTCTAATTCTGTAGTCTTGATCTGTTCATCCATTCAAATAATAATCTGTATACTGGGTTGGCCATTTCTCCTCCCTTCAGGATATGGACATTCCACTTACCCTGGAACAATCATCATTCAGTGCAATGAGGGATCAGCTTGCCTTTTACTCAGTTATTGGTTATATGGGGCTTCTGGCAGCTGTTAGTTTTGTTTTAGCATTTTTAGCTCGGACCTTACCGGACAGTTTTAATGAGGCCAAGTACATCACTTTCAGCATGCTGGTCTTCTGCAGTGTTTGGATCACAATGATCCCGGCCTATCTTAGCACCAAAGGGAAAAACACTGTGTGTGTGGAGATATTTGCCATATTGACCTCTAGTGCTGGACTTTTAAGCTGTATATTTATTCCAAAATGTTACGTAATATTTTTTAGACCTGCAACTAACACAAAAGCAAATTTACTCAGAAATAAGGTCTCTTTCTAACTTGACTAAGCATTGAAAACTTATGTATTCAAAATAAAAAACGATCATAAAATCTGATATTAATTAATATTAAAATGACATAACTAATGGTTATTTTATTAGATATGTTTCGATTTTTCTTAATTAGAAAGAATTAAGGGCATGTTCACCCCAAAACTAAAATTTGCCCCAGTGCTTGCCCCACTGTGTAGTCAAAAAAAATCCTTACCTTACTCCTCTGCTCCTTATGGTTCTCCAGCAATGCCTGTCCAAAGCCCTAGAATGTAAAGAGTAGGAGTTGTCTGTGAGTCACCTGGTTGCCCGCTTCATCCTTGAACTCAGGCGAACTCAGGCGCACCCTACACTACAGAATTTTTTTTTTCTGTAGTGTAGGTTAAACCAGCCCACCCCCAACCAGCATGTCAATTTTTTAAAACAAGCACAAGAAATAGATTTACAATCCTCCATTCCTTCGGGTCTCTGCATAGCCGGCAGCTGCATCTGTGATTTGCTGACTCTCAGCATATCACAGACACGGTTGCTGGTCCTGACCCTCTCTACTACTTCTGGCAAGCAGAGAGCTGGGAGCAGACAGCAGAAGGAACAAAGGATTGTAAGTCTATTTCTGGGGCTTTTTTTTTAACTAATATGGCGGTTGGGGGTGGGCTGGGGTACACTATGCTACAAAAAAACTTAATTTTCTTGGTGAAGATTATCATAAACATAATTCACATTATCATTATTCTACATCTTTTCAAACTTTTCAGTCTGTGGTGCATTTCATTTGTCACTGGTTTCTTGTGCTTTGTCTGTCGTCAAGTTTTTACAGCATCCCAGAAGTCCAATTCTGCTCTTTTTGAAACATACACCTGTGTTTTGACCCAATGTTATTTGCCATACGGTTGAAACCAACTCCAAAATGTAGACATGGAACCACCAAAATATCAACAATATTTGCTTTCAACTGAAATACAGTATTTCCCATTTGGTGGCTGAACTTCTGCACCACATCTAACCCTGGCAGGTTTCAGTTGTCGTCCAATTGCTTTATAATCATAAACTCTTCTGCTGTGTGCAGTTTAGCTGTAATTTGAATGATGACAGTATGAATTAATTGCATGGTGGGATATTCCTCTTTCTAGTACTGCCTTATAGTGATTACTGAGCATGTTTGCCCTCCCAGTAACTTAGGTCACATGGAAGGGGGAGTCGGTTAAGTGTGGGAGAGGGATAAGGCATTTAGAAACACACACTTCAGAGGAAATGCTGTGTACATGTATTTATTTATAGATTAAGATGAGGCAGGGGAGGACTGGCCCAGTAGGCTGAGGGGCAAATGCCCCCTGGGCTGGTCTCCAATAGAGATGGCCGAAACTGTCAAATTTTGTTCCGTTTTCAGATTTAAGGATCTCCAGAAAATCCCAAAGATCCGAAAAATGAACATACTTTTGGGACTTCGGAGCCCATTTTCGATAATTATCTAATGTTCTTAATGTTCGATAATCCTCAAAAATAAAATTAAAAACTAGTTTTCGACTTTCTGAGCGTATTTTCAAGGATTATTGAACGTTTGAGGCTATTTTCGATAATTCTCGAACATTCAATAATTATAGAAAATAGGCTCCAAAATCATAATGATCTGTCTGTTTCAGACCGAACATTTGGATTTCAGAACCAAGTGGTTCTGTGTCTGATCCCGTCTCCAATGAAAAATTTGACATTTTAAAGGATAACTCTGAAAATGAACTATTTAAAAATGGAAAGTACCTTGGGCAGGGAGGTCAGATTGATTATTCCTACATCACAATGTCATATTGTTGAGGAGCTACAGTAAGTTCAGTTTTCATTTGCCGGGTTAGTGCTGGACTGTTCCTGTATTAAAGATAGAACTGAAGCCAGGAGGAAGACTGGCAGAATCAGTTTTCTTTGGGCTGGTGCTCCTCACAGAAACAATATTGGAAGATATGAATTACCAATCCTATATCCCTGTTCCATGTAATTTTCATTTTAATGGTATTTAAAAAAAAAAAAAAACTTTATACACATGATAGTTGTGCTTTAAAGATTAACTTTGTGCCACCTGCCTTGGCTGACATGCTAAAAGATGATTGGGGAAGTGGAGTTAATATGTGCCTATCTATAAGGCTACATACATTGTTCTGCACTCGGCTCCCTTCAAATTCCTGCCCAGACTTTCAGATTAATAGAAGCAGCACAGCAGTGTCTAAAGTTTAGCAGATTACTTACTGACAGTCTGGGCAGCACACTGAAGGAAACTGAGAGCAGAGCAATATAGGGGGTCCTCAGGTCTATAATCACATTTATTATTAGTCAGCCCTCCACTTCATTAGCCAGTATAAGTCAGCCCTCCAGATCATTAGCCAGTATTAGTCAGCCCTCCAGATCATTAGCCAGTGTTAGTTAGCCCTCCAATTCATTAGCCAGTGTTACATCAGCCCTCCAGATATTTGTTCAGCATTGTAAGCCCTCCAGATCATCACCCAGTGTTATCAGCCCTCAAGATCACTAGCCAGTGTTGTCAGCCCTCTAGATCATTAACCTATGTAGTAAGCCCTCCAGATCATTAATCTGTGTTGTAAGCCCTCCAGATCATTACCCAGTGTTATCAGCCCTCCAGATCACTAGCCAGTGTTATAAGCCCTCTAGATCGTTACCCAGTGTTGTAAGCCCTCCAGATCAGTAGCCAGTGTTTTCAGCCCTCTAAATCATTAGCCAGTGTTATTAGCCTGCCAGATCATTATCCAGTGTTATCAGCCCCCCAAATCATTACACAGTCTTTTCAGCCCATTAGATCACTATTTAGTGTTATCAGCCCTCCAGATCATTATCCAGTGTTATCAACCCTCTAGTTCTTTACCCAGTATTGTCAGCCCTCCAGATAATTAGCCAGTGTTATCAGCCCTTCAGATCACTAGCCAGTGCTAAGCCATCCCTCCAGTTTATTAGTCTGTTAGTTATCTTAACCACATCATACACTTAAAAATGTTGCTGGCAACCATGTAAAATGAGTAAAAAGAAGAGTAGTCTTAAAAATGGGCGTAACTTAAACAAAGAGTGTGTGACTTTAGAAAAGTGGGCGTGGTCAAACATTTAGAGATCTACCATGAAAGGGCCATTTGGTTGGGTTTGCCCCCCAGGCCAAAAGGTCCCAGTCTTCCCCTGGTGCAGAATTTCAGGCGCAGTCCTTCACAGAGCATCGTGTTTTTGCAGGTGTAAAAAACTAAATAAATAAACAAAGCACTGCATATTACAGAGAAATCATTTAAATAAAAAAATGTTCCTTTCAAAACTGTTCATCCCCATGCCTCATTTTATTAGGGACAGTTCCTCCCGGATACTTTTCAGCACTTCCATTAGTAAGGGTTAGGCTGACTATTGTCTGAACTTGTACATTCACCTGAATTTTTTACTGGTGGTCTACTAAAAACCCTTTTTTGCATGTTCCACTGGCAAGGTAGGCATTGAGTCTCTGCCAGTGCCTCCTTTAAGAGTATACTCACTGAACAATTTGAGAACATCAGTATTAGCCATAAGCCTACATCCCATTATCTCAATGTTTTCCCTTATGTAGTTTTTTCTGTAGTTTGGCAGTAAATGTGGTTTGAAAACTTTGCCAAAAACTTTTTTTGGTGACAACTAGAGATGGCCGGTTCGCGGACCCGAACCCGGATCCGCCGCGGATTTCTCTCGTCCGCGAACGGCGGATTATTCCGGACTTTCCGAACTGCGGATTTTTTTTTTTTTTACGAAAATTTTCGAAAATACGAGTATCTCCGTAATTACGAGGATCTACGATACTTTCGGGATCCGGAAAAACCGAAGATCCTCGTAATTACGAGGATTCGCGTAATTACGAGGATTCACGTAATTACGAGTATTCTCGTAATTACGAGAATACGCATAAAAACGAGTAATTCGTGTAAATTTTTCAAGACGGAGCAAGCCACATGATCCAAATTAGCCAATGGCAGCTATCATAGTTACGGAAAGCCTCGTTTTTTTACGGAAATCCTCGTTTTTACGGGAATCCTCGTATTTTCGAAAAATACCGTTTTTTTTTAAAGTCACGCTAGCAGACTGTACTTTTGAGGTATTGTTGGCATTTATACGTGGATAGGCCATTACCCAGGTCCCTGAGTGGTTAAGTGTACGTTACCAAGGCTATTTTTAATGCGGATTTTGCCGAACTTTCATTTTAATACGTTTTAACGGGTCCGCTCGCACGCACGGACGGACCGGATTTTTCGAAGTTCGGACATCTCTAGTGACAACAATATATGTTGTTGACCAAACGAAATTTAGTGGGAACAAAACGCATTTAGTGAGCAACAAAACAACACATTGGTGACAAAACTATATTTAGTTGACCAAAAGAAGTTCTGTGGTAACAAAACACATTAGTCAACAAAAAAAAAATATTTTGGTGAGAAAACTATATTTAATCGACCAAAACAAATTTGGTGGTAACAGAATACATTTAGTCAACAAAAAAAACAAACATTATGGTGACAAAACTATATTTAGTCGACCAAAACAAATTCTTAAGGAACAAAACATACATTAATTCAACACACGAACTGTAGCATCAAAATATATATTTTGATGAGCAAAATCTATTTTGGTGAATAAAATGTACATAGGATTAAAAGAGAATGGTAATTAAAGTAAAAAAAGGTTAGAAGTTAGGACTAGAGATGGCCGAAACTCATTGGTTTTGTTCCGTTTTCGGGTTTTCGGATCTCGGGAAAATCCTGATGATTCGAAAATCTTAAAAAAAGGAACTTAAATGCAGGATTTCGGAGGGCGTTTTTGATTTTTCAATAAAAATACAAGTTATACAAATATAAGTTATAAGAGGGCATGGAGGTGGGAGCGCTGGCGGGTGTAGTTCAGACAATAAGTATATATATGTATTATATGACATAAGTAACTTTGCCTAGTGAGAGATGATATAATTAAACCATAATCAAATACAGATACCACATATTATAATCTTAGCCAAAGACTAAGTAGAGATGTCCGAACTTCGCAAAATCCGGTCCGCTCGAGGATCCGCGTATTTTCGAGAAAATTCGAAAATCCGCGAGCGGACCCATTAAAATTTAAAAATTCAAAAATACGAGAAATCCTCGTAATTTCGAAAATTTTCGAAAATAAGTATTTCCGAAAATACGAGGAATCGTCGTAATTTCGAAAAATTTTCAAAAATATGTATTTACGAAAATACAAGAAATCCTCGTAATTTCGAAAATATTTAAATATTTCGAAATTCCGAGATTTCTCGTATTTTCGAAAATACAAGATATCTCGTAATTTTGAAAATTTTCGAAAATACGAGAAATCCGTGGTTCGGAAAAATCCGCCGTTCGCGAACGGGATAAATCCGCGGCGGATCCGGGTTCGGATCTGCGAACCGGCCATCCCTAAGACTAAGTCTATTATACTAAATATAGCAAATATAATATTGCAGATTATAATATAACAAGTTCATACCTCTCGGATACCTGGTGTCCAGTGTAAAAATCCACCTGTTCTCCTGTTTTAGCAACTTTTTGTACCTGTCTCTATTCCTAGAATCCCTGTTGATACGTTGTATTCCCTGTACTTGCCACCGTTACAAGTAATAAAGTGTCTGGCAACAGGACTGTTAATATCTTTGATTTTTATAGCTCTGAGATGCTCATGAATTCTGGATTTCAGTTCTTATGGTACAGCCCACATGCTGAGAGTTAGACATTTTAAAAGATATACTACATAAGTGGAATAACAGTTAATATATTCCCTGATATTAAACAACTTATTTGTATGTGACTTACTAAAAGTACAACTTATTTTTACATGATTACAGGTAATACACCTAGTATGCCCACACTTGAACATACCCAGATATCCTAACCAATTGTTCATATTTGAGCTCTCATTCATGTACTCGAGATAACATATTTCCTAAGGTAACAACACCATACATCCAGGAGCACTCACGGGACTTGTGTAAATCAAAACAGTTTATTGATACATGTGCACAAACGGCAACGTTTCGGTCTGGTGCTAAGACCTTTATCAAGCCAAGATGGCTTTTTGATTTACACAAGCCCTGTGAGTGCTCCTGGATGTACGGTGTTGTTATACAAGGTTGGATTTGTCATTGGAGGCACCCAGGTGAGGCTGGAAAAAGCCACAGACATAGAATGCACACTGTTTGTGAAAATATTCCCTAAGGTGCTAGACCATCTGGAAACAAAACGACATCCAGAGTCCGTGACATCCTCTAGTTTCCTATCCACCCTCAATACTGGAAAATGTATTTTACAATGTAAGCTATCTTGTAAAATTGAGGGCTGTATTTAGAGATGAAGGTAACCGTTGTGGGTTCCTTTTTTGATTGTATTCTATATAGCCCTGACATTGTTACGATCTGATCCACTGGTTTGGGTTAAAAGGGATTTCCTATTTGTCCGAAAAGCTCTTCAGTATGTATATGCACCGGTGAGGGAGAAACCAAATGTCCAAACGACAATGAGCATAAAATTAATTAAACAAGGAGCCAGTGGTCTGTACTAGTGATGGCCCAGTTTGCGGATCCAAACTCGGATCTGCGGCGGATTTACCTCATTCGCGAACGGCGGATATCGCAGATTTTCCGGTTTTCCGCCTTCCGGCCTTTTCCGAACCGCGTTTTCGAAAATTTTCGAAATTACGAGGATTTCTCGTATTTTCGAAAATACGGGAAAATAAGAGAAATCGCAGATTTCGTATTTTCGCAGAATCCTCGTATTTTCGAAGAATCCTCATATTTTAATAGGTTTTAATGGGTCCGCTCTCGGATTTTCGAATTTTCAAATTTTTTCGAAAATTCACGGATCCTTGAGTGGACTGGATTTTGCGAAGTTCGGACATCTCTAGTCTGTACCAAGCACATTGGATTTGCAGATCTAGTGCAGTGAAAGGTAAGAGCTGTTTTGGGCCCAAGGTGAGGTGATACATCTTTGACGGGACACCAAAATAACTTTGATTAACTTTATTAACTTGAGACAGATTTTACATATTTTTGAACTACATATGGGACCAAATATTTAGGATTTTACTACAATAGTTGGTGGCTTTGTCATACCGGATGGACTAGGTGCAGTGGGTCTCTTCCCTAGATCTGGGTCTTGTGGAATGCCGGCGAGACTTAAGAGCCAGGTGACATTGCATGTGCTGATGTAATGTGCCCGCAGCATCACCATGTCTATTTAAAGTCTGGGGTGACATTTTGTTTAAACTTCCCTTCCTTCCTCCCTAAGGTAATTGATTAGGGGTTAAGTGCAGTTATATAGGTTCATATATATATATATATATATATATATATATATATATATATATAGAGTCACAGCAGGTGGATATATCCTTGTGATGGATATCGATACTGAAGCCGTTATATCAGTGGCATAGCTACAGAATTATGGGCCCTGATACAAAATTTGGGCATGGGCCCCCCAACACCGTTGCAAACACAAATCGGCACCGCAAACCAAATAATCATTTCCATAAAAAACATCAAATCACCATTAACATTTTGTTTAAAGGCTCTCATTATAAAACAGACAAACATACTTTCCCCATACACCTAGCTAAACTATTCAATCAGTCGCATCCCCTTAACCCCTGGTAACAACGCCCCAGCATTATGTGTCTTCTGGGGCTCCAGAGGTCTGGCATTCAATCTGTGGCTACTAGGGATGGCCGGTTCGCGGATCCGAACCCGGATCTGCCGCGGATTTATCCCGTTTGCGAACGGCGGATTTTTCTGAATTTTCCGCCTTCCGAACTTCCGAACCACGGATTTCTCGTATTTTCGAACATTTTCTAAATTACGAGGATTTCCATTTTAATGGGTCCGCTCACGGATTTTCGAATTTTTACGAAAATTAGCGGATCCTCGAGCAGACCGGATTTTGCGAAGTTCGAACATCTCTAGTGGCTACTGCAGGTTTCATCTATTTGATATCGAAAATACTAATAGAAGTAACTTTAAGTGTATCCTAGTTGCACAGCACGCTGAGATAGGCTGTTGAGTAACACACCCCTAGGGGTGGTGCTCCCTGAGGAAGCCCATGAGTGTTCGAAGACACAAGGGTGAAACGCACGTAGGTGTGTGCGGGATCCAAACGTGTGACCCAAGTCTGTAACCTATATGCAGCAGCTTATTCTATTTCAGTTCAGGTGGAGGCTGTTCGGTGTTTGGGATTACTTTCCCCACGCTGTAGTTTCGGTTCCAGTGTGCGAAGTCCGGGAGTATCGGCTGCGACAAAGTCCATGGTCCTGCGGATGGTGAGGGACTAGGAAGCCAGATGTCTAATAGGAGGCGCACTGTCCTTTAAAGTCCCGCTGGATACCAACATAAGCCCGGAGGAAGCCTGCGGGAGTTACATCTATCTACGGAGCGGGTACTGGAACTGGATTTATGGTTACTGACATTTTTATGTGCAGGGACTATCGCACCTAGGAAGGTGAACTGTACAGGGACTTGGGATTTACCACTTGGGAACTCTGACCCCTTATTAACTGTACGGAGGACGCCCCGTGTTTTATTGTATTAGGTGAAGGGTACTGTACAATTAATATTTTACCATTTTTTGATATTGGTGTTGTTGTTTTATAAGTCATAATAAATGACATAATTGCTGTTTAACAGTGATGTGCCCCAATTTGGTGTACTTGGGTAAGGGGCTAATTGCTCCCTGCCGTGGTGTGTTACTAATTCATCTAATCGATATGAAAGGATTTATATTTTTAAGATCTGGCATTTGAACACATTAATGGAATGAGTCAATAAAAGCTGTGGCCTACCGTTAACCCAACACTGTCCGTCCGTTCATTTCATATGGGTTAGATCAATGAATCAGTGTTTTAATAACCAGGCTGCCTAGACTTTATCCAGGCCATGGTCAATTAATCATAATGCAGATTTTTTGATGATTGTCCCTTTTTATTTATTGTTATATGAGATTCTATGGCACTGCATCACTTTAAATAGTGATAACATTGTTAATAAAATAAACATTCTGTCCTGCTGTTATATTTATTCAGGGTTATTCAATAAAAGTTCTTATTGTTTAAAATGGTGCTAATTTTGCCCCAATCAATCAGATGTTAGCTTTCAAATGTTAAATATGGTCTGATTGGTTGGGTCAAAATTAGCACCATTTTAAACTATAAGAACTTTTATTGAAAAACCCTGATTGTTTATTAATTGTGACATTTTATGCAGGGTGAGGGTCCCACCCTATAGTGGGTGAGATATATCAGCATTGGTGACCCATGTGTCTGGTATTGTTATAGAATAAGTTTTTATAATAAAAAACACACATCTAAAGTAACTTCAAATAATTTTTTTAAAGCGTATTTACTAAAATCTCCAGAAAAGTAATGGGGGTTTATGGGGGGGGGGAGGGAATCTAAATAATTATATGAAATGTTACAGATCTACTCAGGGTTTTCCGACAAAATATTTTTAATATTGCTTTTTTTTTTTTTTATTGTAAACTCGTTTTATTTTTAAAAAAATCATTTGAAACACAGCATTGTTGGACATACTACATTAAAGGCACATATTACATTAAAGGCACATATTACATTAAAGGCACATATTACATTAAAGGCACATATTACGGCAATATAAAAGTAGTTTTGTCAATGTCTATTTTCTGAGTGTTGGAAAATTGAGCATTATACTGTAAAAATGTAAACAATAAAACAGCATAACAAAATAGGATTAACTGGGAGAAATTATTCTTAATGGACATGTAAATTAGTGCGATTAATATTTTAATAACAGCATATCTGGATACAAAGGTATGAAGCTAAGTATCTGGAGGGCTTCCGATATAGTTATACCAGGGCTCCCATATTTTGGTAAACTTGTCTGTACAACCCCTATGTTTATATATAAGTTAGATTAATGGAGTAGCCTGCATAATCATATCCCTCCAATTATGACTGGTGGTTAGCATTGATGCCTTGCAGCGCTGAAATCCTGAGTTCAAATCCACCCTTGGAGTTTGTATGATCTCCCCGTGCTTGTGTGGGTTTCCTCTGGGCACTCCGGTTTCCCCACAATCATAAAGACATACTGATAGGTTGTATGTGTCAAATAAATGTGTTTAGGTTGTAAGCTCTTCAGGGAAGGGCCTGATGTGAATGTATACATGTAATTAGAAAGGGCTACGGAAGATGTTGGCGCTATAGAAATCCACAATAATAAAAATAATAATAATTACGTAATTTGGGTTTTTTGTCAGACATCCATTCTAGCACAATTGTGCGCCTAGTATAGAACATCAATTCCTTTAACATTATCAAGTGCAACCGTATCTGACTTGGAAATTCCAAAGAGGCACATTTCGGGTTCTTATAAGACTGGTATAGGCAATATCTCGGGCATTGTATCCACAATTCTGTTCCAGAATCTAGAGAAAGTAGGTCAGTTCCAAATCATGTGCCAAAAGTCATCTTGATTATCGTGACATTTGGGGCAATCTGCTGGAGTGGTTGGAGACATGAGAGACATCCAATGACAAGTTAGTTGTCTGATGCATTATATTAAGTTGTATTCATTTATTATTTGCTGCTTGTGAGGGCTTTATGTGTGACTCAATCCTCTGTGGTGAGGGATTGGATATATCTGCTCCATTTATTTAATATCTTATTGGATTGTGCTGTGCTTTAAGCCTATTAAGATGAGCATATACAGTATCTTAGACACTGACCATCTTTCTCCCTTTTTTTTAAAGTGTTGAATCATAGGGTGTTCACCTGCTGAAATGAAAATGCAGCCAACTTAGGAAATATTTTATTACGCCAGAGTGGAGATTCTCCGCAAATCCCCGTCAAGTCTAGCACTCTATTCCCGTCTTCCTCCATATTTTGTGCATTTGAATTTGCAGAGGAGTGCCTCCACCCAGTAGGGAGTAAGTGGGAGAGTCTAAGAATGTCATAGGAGAATGGTGTAAGTAGGCCGAATGGTGTATCCTGTGGATCTGGGGGTGGTATAAGGATCTAACTTTGAAAATACTTTAGTTGTCCTGCTAGATAGTATAGATAGAAGTCTGGGAGGACCAGACCTGCCATTGATTGAGCCGAACTGTTCGAGTTCGAACGGACCCGGACTTCTCGAACTATCTCGGACGCGGACTTTCGATATTTCCCGGACTTTTGATGATTTATCGAATGTTCGAACGTTCGAATCCGCGAGTAAAATGTACATGGTATCTAGGCGCGAACATCGAATCTGCGAGTAAAGTCTCCATTACAGCCTATACGCGAGCATCGAATCTGCAAGTAAAATGTCCATGTAACCTCGAACGTTCGAACGCGAAAGCTCGAAAGTAACGCGCGTGAGAGTAAAATCGATTTTACGAAAGTCCTGGGTATTGGAACATGCTCCCCAGACATTTCCTTCCCAGGTCCCACAGCCATTTACATTAAGTTACAATTAATATTTTAGTTGTATTTGACTCGAACTTTTCGAACTATTTGCCTCCCATTGACTTTAATGGGTCCGTTTTCGAACTTTCGAACTTTCGAACTTTTACAATAGTTCGAAAGTTCAAAAACGGACCGAACTTTCAATAGTTCGACCATCTCTACATGTCACTTAAAGCATGTCCACCCCCAAAACTTTAATCCCCCAACTACTGGCCCCACATGTAGTGTAGTTTAATCCTTACCTCACATCCCAACTCCATCTGGTTCTCCTGTAGTCCCCCCCCAAGTTCCAAAAACAGCCCACCAGGAGGCTAGCAGTCCATATAGGACACTGCCTGCTACCTGGCCTCCAGGAGATTCCTGCCATGCGTGCTGCAGCCCTTCTCCCCTCCCTCCCTCTCCCCCTCTCCCTCCCGTTCTACTATCCCTCCCCTAGCGAAAAACCCCCTAAATATTCTGCTCCCCCATGTCCCCCAGCCCCAACCGCGTTTAGTTTTTTAAAAGCTCCCCAAACTCTTACTTACCTCTCCGCTTTCCTCCGCTGCACTGAATGACCGGCAGCCGCGTCCGTGATTGGCTGCCGCTCAGCCAATCACAGACGCGACTGCCGGTTCCGCCCCTCTGCTTGCATTCTCGCAAGCAGAGGGCCGGCAGTGCGGCGGAGGATCGAGGGGAGGTAAGTAAGAGTTTGGGGGGCTTTTTAAAAAAACTAAACATGCGGTTGGGGCTGGGGGACATGGGGGAGCATGATATAAAATTTTTATTTTACGGGTGGACATAGCCTTTAAGGGTTAATGGACCTTTTTAAACCATGTGAACCGCCAAAATGGGAGAATTTGTGTTAGCACATTGACCTTAATTTGTACTGGGGTCTAGCAAAAGCTTTTTTTTATGCCTGTCCCATTGGCAGGGTGGGCATTGAGTTTGTGCCAGCTCCTCCTTTAAGAGTGTACTCATTGGACAATTAGGCACATCAGTGTTAGCCATAAGCCTACATCCCTATCATCTCAATGTTTTCCCTTATGTAGTTTTTTATATTGGTGAAATTGTTCATTAAATCTGAGCCATGCTGAACTGCAAAATTATAAATCAAAATAAAATCAATGTAGCATAACAGCCAGACAACCACCCTGGTAATTTCTTTCCTAAAATGTCCCATAGGAAGGAAGGAATAATTATTTTCTGGACTGTTTGGGATATCAAATGTGGTTGTTTACTAGACAACAATAAAAACATATCTGGAATCATGACCAAAAGTTTTGGCACTAATTAAAATGTGATTTGCATACTTTGCTGCTTTAGTATTTTTAGATTTTTGAGGGGGGAAAAAGGATCCAAACTAATAAAATTACTTTCAAAAAATCTTGAAATCTTGTAATAATTTCATAATTTAAAGAGTGATTTTTATCGTAGTGTCTACTGAAAAAATAGAAAGAAACCTGATTTCAGCCCTCTCTAATGCACATGCCTAGGGGACATGCAGAGACTGAATATACACCAATCCTGTCCTGGATGCCTGGCCTCCGTGTTGGAAGGTATATGCTCTTAAAATGTCTCTTTATAAGTTACTGTAACACTACGGATTCCCAAGTATTCCTTCAGTCCGAATACCCCAGTCTACAACCCCTATCTTCACTAATACAAACGCCCCCGTTTGCTGGGAGGCTAGATGTGCCTCACCGAACATGGTTGCCCACTGGACTTAGAGTGCAAGGTATTCGAACTGAGGCCGGGAATACTGGAGAAGTCCGAAGCGAAACAGACAGGCAAGGCACAAGGAGAGATCCAAAAGGTCAGAGTCCAAAATACGAGGTACAGACTAGGAGCAGACAAGAGCAGAGTCAAAAACAAGGTGCACAACGTTTTGGGGAACAAAATACCTTTGTCAGGTATACAACATTTTGGGGACAAAATATCTTTTTCAGGTGTACAATGTTTTTGGGGACAAAATACCTTTGCCAGATGCATAATGTTTTGGAGACAATATACCTTTTAGCAGTGCACAGTGTTTGTGAGACATAATATCCTTGTCAGGTACAACATTTTGGGTACAAAATACCTTTGTAAAGTGCACAATGTTTTGGGGACAAAATACCTTTGTCAGGTGCACAATGTTTTGGGGACAAAATAACTTTGTAAATTGCACAATGTTTTGGGGACAAAATACCTTTGTCAAGTGCTCAGGTGCACAACATTTTGGGGACAAAATAACTTTGTCAATTGCACGTTCTGGGTACAAACTACCTTTGTCAAGTGCGCAATGTTTATGGGGGAAATCCCTTTGTTGGGTTTAAAATGATTTTTTTTGTGTGTGTGGGGGGGGGAACAATTTTTAGGTGCACAATGTTTTGGGGTAATATCCCTTTGTCAGATGATGACAGTGCCCCAAAACATTGTGCCATTTTGACAAAATAAAGATGCATGCACCCCCAGTTTTTCTTTTTAAACACTAAAAACAGATTTTCTTAAAGGGAAGATAAGGCAGGTTAAACCAACCCCTTTCCTCTTTATATTGGCTAGCCATTTTCTCATCTATACAGTATGACGCAAGATTGTTGATTTTCACAAGTACAATTTTTTTAATACTAGAACGAACATTTCCATTTCTTACTTCTTACTCACAATTAATCATCCTGACGCAAATACAACGTTTCAAATACTATCATAATAATACCCCTGATATGGACAATTCAAATTGACAGTGCAAATTGCAAATTGTGCAGGCATCAAGTATTATTTATTTATTATTTGCATTTAAACGTGTGACAAGGGAGTTGCCATGCTGCTTACCTGTTGAGGCAAACTTAGGTAAAAAAGAGTCTAGACTGACTTTCAGTGTACAGTAGGTACACAGTGAGCTATTTTACTTCCTATTTAATGTAGAAATCAATTAAAGAAAAACCTCCCTTGCAATCAGGGCACATATTCACATTATTTCACTGTGCCTTTAAATGCAGAAAGGTCAGATATCCTGCTGCCTCTATGGTTTTAAGACTTCACTTGTAGTTTACCAACTATGGATGGTCATGAATGGCAAAGCTATAAAGATGGTAAGGTTGTGACCAAATGTTATAAAGTCCATATTGTTGAATAAATTGTTGTCCTACAGACATTTAAGTAAAACTTCCAATATCTTGTTTCCTTTCCTTCAATAGGTTAAATAATCATCATTGTCTTTGGTCATAGCTCTATACCTGCTGTGTATAACACAATCATACAAACATGGGTGTTCCTCTGGTGTCCTTGTGAGATGCATATTGCGGCCTAGATACAGGGGTGTGGATGTGAATTAAAAGTCACAGTCACCGCTTTCTAAGCTCAGTAGGACACAGGTAGCAAAATCCAGTCTTGGAAATGTCACCCCACCCCCTTAAAGAACAGAACACTTGGTTGTACTAAATAAACAGACCCTGTTGAGTGCAACAAGACCTCAAACCCCCCCCCCCTCCTCCTCCCTCTTCCTTTCTTCCGTCATCCTAATTAAATGCTGCTGATACCCTTCTGTCACTCTACGAAATCTGTCCAATCAGGTTTAGAGACAGGCTGCTTTCACTGTTAAAGCAGAATCCCTCCCACTACCCTGCAGTTGAATAAAAAAAGGGGGGAAAGGGACATTGCAATGCACCAGTACATCAGCTGTGGTACATATGCATCAAGCAGGTGTGCTAATCTGAATGTCAAAAATGATCCTACTCTCCTTTCGTTTTGTCTTAAAGAGGCTATTGGCTTTTTTCTTCTGCAGGCACATCCTATGCAAGCCTCATTCCATGCATTATTAACAAACACCCCCAACACAAATACCCTCCCAAATACCCAAGGTGGTTTAGATTTATATTGTTATTATTTATTCTATTTTTTGGCAGAACAAGATGGGTCATAGTCAGCCCATAGTAACCAGCAGGCAGTCGTGTGACCTCCCCTACATCCTTATTCATAAAGCCAGGACTGCAGGTGGATCTATCCTGCATAGCTCACTTCCTGCATGCAACCCCAGACCACAAAATCAAACCATCCCAATCTGTCGGCTGCTTCCCAAAGCACAGCGTTTGCTCTGATCAAAGACATCACAATTGTATCTCGGAATGTTACTCTTAAAGGACCACACACTTACAAAGCTTCCTACTCTACCCATCCTCTGCCCGGGATCTCTGGCTAGTATCCTTCAGGGTTGTAATGTATGCTCCTGTTGCAGCAATGGGATTGTAGCATTAACGTTTATAATATATGTACCATTGATATTCACCATTCATCAAATACCAAAAATCTACCATTATTCATTGCCAATTTTTTAATTTTTTTTCAATAGAAGGTGACAATAAAAACCCTGAAAATTTGCCCTGTCAATACATAGCAACACATCCCACTGTCTGGAAATAAAAAATAATGACTTACCAGGCCATGATAGGAGGATGGAGGGAAGACAGGGAAATCCAGAGGGGCTCACGTCTGTACTCTGCTGTTTGGAACAAAGGAATAAAATGAAAAAAGCGGAAAAATGATAGAAAACTGGTTCCGGTAGCTGACAGTGGAGGACTACATGCCTCATGGATGGAGCCAGAACTCTGTGCTGTGGACCATCTGCAGACTTCAGCATCCCATGAGCACTGAAAAGCAAAGGGGTCTGGGGGGAGGGACAATAAGGAAGAAATGGTTTAAAACCTATTCTCAAGATGCAAAACTGCTTAGCAAGCCAAGGCCGGGGGCATTTGCTTTCTGTCCTTGTTATAGCAGATAATTAGGAAGTGAATTCGGTTTAAGGTGGAGAAGGAAAGAAATAGATTTCCCTTAACTCCCCCTGCCTATGGGAATGGTACATCCCAAGCCCACTCTAACAGGGAAGGCACAATCTTTATCACTGGATTCTACCTGCAGTTCATTTCCCCCCCTCTGTTCTGCAAAGATCTAACAGGGTGCACTAGTATCCCCTCTATGTTCATCCCAACTCCCCATCCCACCCCTTATCAACCTAAAGTTACCCAATAATAATAATAGTCACTTTAGTCACCGAATAGGAAAGAATAAAAAGAAAACAGTGGAATCCAGTGCAGGGTTTGTAAGCTACGTGGCTCTTTCTTGTGCTATAAACAAATCCTATCATTGGAAGGGCACGTTAACCCTGTAGCTGCAGAGATCTGACAAAGCGGGGATATTTACTAAAGAGTATTTTAAGGTGCAGCATCAGTTTGAAATGACAGGACAGAGCTGTGCATGTAAGCAGAAGAGAAGGGCAAAAAGGACTCACACTTCATCCTGTTCAAGGAAATCAATGTCAGAGCAAAGCACGGATAACCTTGAGCAGGTCATTCGCAGCAGCCAAGACACAAACAGGAACAGTGCTCTGTTTAGTAAAGGTGCATTACAAATCCAATACGGAGTTAATCCCTGGGGTATTGAGAGGCTCCAGGATTCATCTCTCTGGTATGCATGGGGTTAACCAATTTCTCTTTTTAAAAACACTCATTAGATCTGCCTGTTGAGATATGTCCATACCGCATACATCTGCTATACCTACAAGCACGCATACAGTGTCCTCAGAAGGTAGATAATGATTTGTGCAAAAAAAAGGGACTAACAGCAGTGCCCTTGACAACGTCCTTCAGAATTCCGCTACTCTATTCACGTTCAACTGTTTCATTCATAAAAAAAAAAAAACTAAACCATCATTCAAACTGCTACAAGTACTACAGCCCAGAAAAAGAAAATACTGGCCGGAAAGGAGGAAAAAAACACACATGATGCTAAGCTTGTCCTTTGTTGGTGCAAATATGTTTTGCAGCGCCTAGGCTTCTCATAAGCAGAAGGGGAATTTTGAAAGTTGTTATTGGTCTTGTTATTGATATAACCCCATCTACCTATCCAATTCTTTCAGCCTTCTTTACTGAATATAGTATATTAGAGACAGCAAAAGCAGAAAGGTATAAACCCTCAACCTGCCAGTCTGCAGTTCTGAAATCCTTTCAGAAAAGTGTCACTGGGATTGCTGGTTGGAAAGGGCACGTATTCTGGGGTGCAGTCGAATTTACACAGGACAACAAACTATGGTGGAGATGCAATAAATTTCCCTATTACAGCTAACCTGCACTTGTTCCTGTGATGTAGTAACCACTTTGCAACTGTTATTGCAGGGTGTGACTGCGAGCGGTAAGTTATGAGCTTTTATTGCTGCAAAAAACAAGCGCAATAATCATTGTTAAATTTATTGAATCGTTTGCACTGTGCTAATTACAAAAGTCTTTGGAAATGGCGCAGACAATGCAAAATGAGTACAAAACGCCCACTTAAACTGATATTACATCAGTTATTAGCATGGGTTTAGCACTTTTTTTCAAGCACTGGATATTGTATCTCCCTGTATGTGAGGGTGTGGACCTCTGATGCAAATTGAGCCTGCCATTACACACTGGTGAGGGATAGAAGCCATAAGGAAGTGGTTAAATGGTTCTGACTTGGAATTGATGGATTTGTGAGTAGGGAGCACTTCAAGAGATACTGCTGCTTATTTCAATGCACCGTTTCCGGTGGATATAATGGAGATAAATGTGTTTTATCAGAAAAAGTTCCATGTAAATTGCTAAATGTGCTGAACTAATTTAAGGAGTTGGGAATTTATCCTAATTGTCATTTATTATGACACAGTAACACAACTGTAGGGTAGATGGGGTGCCTAGGTCTTCAGTGCTATCCAGGGGCTCCAGGCATTGCCAGTGTTCCTCGGTGCACTATACTGGCTAACCACGCAGTCACAGCAGGAATTACACAATCTAGTTAAAAGCCACTATCATTTTATTTAACTGTCTTATAGAAATAAGACCATGAACAGATGCTATTAATCTTCTTGTGGGGGTTCCATATTGTTGTTTATATTGTTGTATATATTATGTTATAAAAAATGTTTTATTGCGTCTTTACTTATCGCGCGCACTTAACAGGCCAATAGTCCTATGAACCCAGAGGACTGATAGTTTATCAACACTTGGGAACTTCAAAAAGTTTCAGTACATGGGGTAATGTGCTACCATAAGGGAATGTTTTCAAGACCAAAGGTTTAAACACACCCCCATCCTACCTCAGTTAGTTTTACCCAGACTGGCAGACTTTCTAATCCAACCAATCAATATGCTGGCTCTGTGGTATGTTTTCTTGTTGGTTGGATCACCAGCCAATTGAGGGGGCAACCAGACTTGACCAAATCAGGAATTTGTAAAGCTGATAACTCCTTGTAGGAGGTTCATCCATAGGTTTAACCACTAAATATGACCTTCCAGATATTTAGAAACTATAACTCACAGCATTCCCTGGCTGCCTTCTGCTGTTGGAAATTGTAGCTTTTAAACTTTTGGAGGACTGTTCATTGGACATTCCAGCTCTATCACCACACAGGAAATTAGATTAGATTAAAGATTTTTGCCTGCACCTGACTAATCAATTCAACATTCTGGCCTTATCAATGGGCTGGAGTGAAATTTTGACCGATAGCTTAAAGGGCAAGTCCAGCCCTGAAATGAAAACTTACATACAGGTAAATCACCCCCCAAAACCCTAAACGGTAATAGTTTGAAATCTGAAATATATAAGTCTAACCTGAAATCCTGCACAATGTCCTGTTGCCCCTGTTTCTGCTTCCTGGTTCTTCCAGTTAGCAACTGTCAGTTATGGATTTGACAGTTGACATCACAGCCAATGACTGAATGCTAAGCCCCTAGCTGTCTCTTCTGAGCATGCCCAGGCTCAGTACAGGTTTCTAAATTACTCAGTTTCCATGAGGCATCCAGAAGCATAGCAGGCATACAGTAATGAATTCATAGGACAAACTATGACATTTCAACATATTTTAAAGAGGCCATTCTATCTAAAAGATATTATTACGAGGGTGGAGTTGTCCTTTAAAACATTGGTGGAAATTTTCAGCATGACCAACAGACCTCGATCTAAGTTTCATCCAAATGCAATCAGACCTATCAGTAACTATTGCCCAAGTGTGCGGTCTTCAATGGGTCAAGCGATTGGTCATGCAGAAATGATGTGCTTCATTTTTTTTCGACCAGCAAATTAGTGATCAATTTATTAATCAGCATCCTGGGAAAAATTGGGTCAAGATTGACCTGAACCTTATATTAAATCTGTTTCTAGAATCTTAGTCTTAGTGTGTCATAGGCTGTTTCCTAATTTGCGTTAAAATGACTGCTAGTCTATGGCCGGCTTTACTCTCCTGTTCATTGCAGTTGCTTACCTTATGTACCTGTAGGAATGTAATTCACAAAAAGTAACCCTTTAATAGCTTGTTGACCAATTAGAGTTAATATATCATTAATGTAAACAACTGCGCAGAAATTCTCCTTTGCAGGGCGCCAGAGGGTTGGCATGAATACATTATTAATAAGCCCTCCTGTTATCTGGTTACAAATAAAGAAGTTTGTTTTGTTAGAGCTCCTGGCAACCATTTAGGTCCTTCTACTCTGCGTGCTGCTCCAATCATAGCTTCTTATCCTATGCTATTCTATGAAACAAGGTATAGAAGCAGTCTCAGCCACCCTCCAAGGGTAAACCGAGGAATTCTGGGATATAAAGTTAGCTCTATTTGCCTAAGGAAGGTTTCAAATTGAGTTTTCTTAATGTAAGTCTGTTTGATGTAAACTAGAGGTCTCTACATCCCTCCTCGTGCTGTTCATAAAAATTTCTCTTTGGCCATTTTGTAATCATCTGTATTTTTAAATATGTCAGAAGAATATAAAAACTTGTCATTAATAGATGTTTAACTCTGGGATGACTTCAGATTAAAGGAGGATATAATGACCCTCGAACAATTCTACAATCTGTGTGACCTCATTCTTTTCAAGTTAGTGCCCCTTTCACTAGTACTGGGCATATGTCTTTTTTTAATTAATATTAATTTAGGTCATGACTACCACCCCTACCAGCTTTAAATCTACCGGCAACTACAGGATTGCTCCTTTTACTAAGGGGGCATCCAGACTAAGGGTATTACTGTGATTATCTACATATTGCACTTATGGAACTGTACCCTCCCCTCCAAATTGGGCAGAATACCCTGAAATATTTTACTGTCTTCTGCTGTATGTTGGAATAAAGATTAAAGGGGAAGCTCAGCACAATATGCTTATGCTTTCACGAAAAAATAAATATTTTTTTTCATTCCCGTGACCATAATCTGCCCATCCAGTGATTTCTCTAGGAACATTTCAAAAAAATATACATAAACTATTTAAATAATAATTCACCAAATAATCAAAAGGTTGTCTAGTGTGGCCGAATATTCTGTAGCGTCTATCCCCGCGGTGTGTCTGCTTACACACCTATTTATCCAACAGGAACCACCACTACAGCAGGGAGACACAGGCAAATCTCAGTTTGCAATTCAATTTGAATTTATTGCTGCTTTAACACGACATGTTTCGAGCGTTCATGTGCTCTTTTTCATATCAATATCAATAGGACAATCATAAGGTCTGTGAGGAGGTAAAACATCAGAACCCTGTGGGGAGAAGACATCGGAAAAACTACTATACGGTGGAGGAATACCTTCTAAGGAGATATTAGCCAGATCTTCTTATGACCAATTAGTTACATCTACCTCTTTCTTGGTCATGTTAGTAAGAGGAGAAACGATAGAAGGGAAATTTTTAATGAATTAAGATAAAAATTAGAAAATCCTAAAATCCTCTGGAGACCCTTGAGATTGGAAGGAGGTTTCCAATCTAAAATGGCAGAGACCTTTTTAGGATCCATGGACAAACCTTGATCAGAAATAATGTACCCAAGAAACGGAACCTGACGTTGTTCAAATATACACTTCTCAAGTTTGGCATAAAGATGATGTTCCCTTAACTTAGAAAGAACTAGCTTAACATGATCTTGATGTTCCTGTAAAGAGGAGGAATAGATTAAGATATCGTCAAGATAGACTACTACAAATTTGTCAAGTTATTCTCTGAACACATCATTTATAAAATCTTGAAAAACCGCAGGTGCATTACTGAGGCCAAAGGGCATGACTAAATATTCATAGTGGCCATATCGAGTATTGAAAGCTATACAATACTCATCGCTAGCCCTTATTCTGATTAAATTGTATGCACCCCGGAGGTCCAACTTAGAAAAGATTCGTGCTTTAACAACTTGAGAAAAGAGGTCGTCAATGAGTGGTAAAGGGTATTTATTTTTAATGGTTATCTTATTAAGAGCCCTATAATCGATGCAGGGTCTTAAACCACCATCTTTTTTTTCTACAAAAAAGAAATCGTCTCCTGCAGGAGAAGTGGAGGGTCTGATGAAACCTTTATCCAAGTTCTCTTTAATGTAGGTTTTCATGGCCTCACTTTCAGGACCTGTCAAGATGTAAAGATGTCCACAGGACGGCAATGGCAATGGTAAAATATCAATAGGACAATCATAAGGTCTGTGAGGAGGTAAAACATTAGAACCCTGTGGGGAGAAGACATCGGAAAAACTACTATACGGTGGAGGAATACCTTCTAAGGAGATATTAGCCAGATGAACAGACAAACATGAATCAATACAATTAGAACCCCACTTCTCAAGCTGACCAGTAGACCAATTAATAAGCTTCCTAAGCCAAGGCAATCCTAAAATGAGAGGAGTGGTAGGAAGCTTTAAGACAAAGAATTTGATAACCTCGGAATGTAGAACCCACATTTTTAAAACTACATCCGCAGTGATGGTTAAAGGCTTTCCCTTTTGCAGAAGGGAATCGTCGAAGTCCATGAAATTCCCAACCGCCCCACTATCTACGAAAGCTTGGGTCATTTTGTTAAGAGAACCAAATGAAACTTTTGCAGGTAACATTACTTTATCAGAAACTTGAGGAATTACCTGACCACCTAGAGGAGATTCCTCTGACCCCTCTAGGTGCTGGAGTTTTCCAGATTCTTACGGGGACAGGTGCGGGCGAAGTGTCCTAGTTCCCCACAGTACAGATAAAGACCAGCCGACCTTCGTTTCTTTTCCTCCACGAGAGTCAAGATGAACCTAATTGCATTGGTTCTTCTGAAGAGGATTTAGGAGAAGAAGGAGGAATCGAAGAGCTAGGAGAAACTTGAAGAGTGAATTTAAAAGGAAGAATTTTCCCTTGATGTCGTTCTCTGAGATGTCTGTCCACTTGCATGGCCAGCTGGATGGACTCATCAAGGGTTTTGGGAACAGGATGATTGAACAGGATATCTTTGACAGACTCACACAGCCCGGACTCAAAGTGGCTCTTTAAGGCAGGCTCATTCCACAAAACTGCTACTGCCCAGCGGCGGAACTCTGAAGCGTACTCTTCCACAGCCAGGTGCTCTTGACGAAGGGTACGCAATTTGGCTTCTGCCATCCCGACCAAATCAGGATCTGAGTATAAGACACCTAGGACTTCAAAAAAGCTCTCTACAGACAACAAGGCTCTCGGCTCTCTTATCTGCTGGAGGATCCCCCTGTAAAAGAGAAATGACAAGACCCACCTTCTGTGTCTCTGAACCTGAAGAGATGGGTCGCATCTGGAAATACAGCAGATAGGTGTCCTTAAAGTTCTGGAACTTTTGTCGATTGCTGGAAAACTTTTCAGGTAATGGAAACTTGTGTTCCACAAAGGGAGCAACTAGAGGAGACACCGAGGCCTGACGATTTTCCTGGGCTGCCACAGTTGGGCCAGTTGATTTACAGCCCCAGTCAAGAGGCGTAATTGCTCTTAAAGGGCATGTACACCCCAAAAATGAGCTTTTCACAGAATGTAGTAATGGGGTGCCCTACCTGAAATGCCATATCCGTTTTTCCAAAAACGATTTGTATAAAAAGTTCTTACTTGTGGAAAATCTGCAGCCTAAGGCCATCTCTCTGCCCAAGCTGCTGTCAATCTAGTTACGCAATCGCGCTGTGCGCGCTCCTACTCTTGCGCTTGTACCCGGCCGGCCCATGGATTACAATAGTTGGCTCCGCCCACATCAATACGTCACGGCCGCAATGTAAACAAATACAAATAGGCTGTTGATGCAGGATCGTGTTTGCAGGAGCGTGATTGGCTGGCCGGTTACCACATGGTATCTCTAAGTACCGGATTGGTGGAATGCAGTAGTGCATATTCTGTTACTGCCATTGGCTGATACAGTGCTGGTCCGTGATTGGTCAATTTGCGGACAGCATTACAGATCCAAATCTCGCCGTTTTTTTCACACTGTCGTGTCACTGGAAGGGAGGGGGGAGCGGATGCTTCCGGGTTCGGCGAGGTGCGCTCTTCTGCGCAGGACAAAATTCTCCGGGAGGCTGAGAAGGGGGAAGATACTAAATAGGCTATCTAAGCCTCCTAGTGTCCGTTTTTTAGAAGTTCAATGCAGACATCCTTAGCAACCAGAAGGAATTAAGAGGCAAGGTAGGACTCTTTTTAAACAGCACAATGTGGGCAATTACTGGTAAATTTATAGTTTTGGGGGTGGACATTCCCTTTAAATATCTTCCATTGGTCTGATATAATATAACGCTCCAGATTCCAAAGTATTCCAAATACCCCAATCTACATCCACTATCTTAACCAATAGACAATCCCCCGTTTGCCGGGAGGCTAGATGTGCCTCACCGAACACGGTTGCCCCCTGTACTTAGAGTGCAAGGTATTCGAACTGAGGCCGGGAATACTGGAGAAGTCCGAAGCGAAACAGGCAAGGCAGAAGGAGAGATACAAAAGGTCGGAAACCAACATACGAGGTACAGACTAGGAGCAAGCATGAGCAGAGTCAAAAACAGAGCAAAAGGTCTGAACCAGTAGTCAGGCCACCAGGCATGGTACAGAGGGTAGAGCAAGAGCGTAGTCAGGAACAAGCAGAGGTCAGGACAGGCAGATACGATTCAAAAAACAGGCAAGGGTCGGTACTAGAAAAAGAATAATCACACCATGAGCAAGATATTAAACTAACCGCTATATCGGACAGGGATACTAAGGGCTAAGGGGTATAAATAATGCAGAGGGACTAATGGGAAGTGGAAGACAGAGTCAGATTAAGGGGATAGGAGCATTTAAACTTAATTAGCCCTCCTCCGTCCAATGGCTGACCTGGAGGAGCGGAGGAGGTAGGAAACAGTGCCTGTGCATGTCTGCACAGCATTGGATGAAGACTGGGCGGATGCGCAAGCACAAATGGACGTGCTCACGCGAGAAGAGATCGTCCGCATGATGTCACAGGAGTCGTTCGATGAGAGCCGGGACCGAATGGAGTTGCTGCGGGATCTCAGAACAGGTAAGACTTTTGTTACAAGCAGACCCAACTCCAACCATAAGCGCCTGCTTAGCAGAGCTACAAGAGTGGATGAGTGACAAGTGGCTGAAACTAAGTGCTGAAAAAAAACTGAAGTCCTTGTAATCAGAGGCCAGTGCCTTGCATCAAAACATCACTAAGGAAAGGGAGTAAAAAATCTGCATAGCTCTGAGCATGTGTGCAGCCTGGGGGTTATAACTGATGGCGATTTAAACTTCAGAACTCACATCTTTCAGAAGTTCATCCCACCACCAATTACTGTACTCTGAGACATGTTAAGTGTTTTGAGTCCCACAGGAGATAAGCGCTATGGAAATGTTATTATATTGTACTATATAAATGTATATGCATGCTTAGTATGTAGCTCAGCATACAAATAATACATATTTAGAAACACACAGCCCACGAGGATACAAAATAGTCAGCTGATTGTACTACCTCTTTTTTATTTTGCTGTTCTGTTCCTAGCAAAAAATAGTATAGAATAGTATAGTATATTATTTGAGGTTGAATAAAGACATAGGTCCATCCAGTCCAACCCATGTAGCAATATCCTAATTTCCTGCCTAACTGTTGATCCAGAGGAAGGCAAAAAAAAAACCCACCAAATTTATAAAGGGGAAAAAATTTATCACATGCATTAGCTGTCAAAAACAATATGTGGGCAGGACAACACTGTCATGATATGGATCTTGCTGTAAGAAGCTCTAGTGTATTTTTTTTGTTTATTTAATCATACACAGTTTGTAATAGCAGATTCCATTAGTTTTATTATACTGTACATTTGTTTCCTATCTTTCTTCTGTACTCCTCTACCATTTGGCTCAGGTGCCATAAACCCAGTAGGGAGCCAAGAATTGCTAGTCCTTGGACCTTACTTCTAAAGGATACAGTAGACTTGAGTCTCCTAATCTCAGCAGGAGGTCACACAGACCTGGGAATGTGAACTTTGGTTTAACTATGATAAAGGCACAATCCCCTTTTCCATAACATATACATAACTCGTCTATGTAATAAAATATGGCGGGCCGATATGAAATATGGTTCCAGGTAGGTGAGACCATTCGGTAAAATCCAAACATCATGTATGTAGGTCTTAGTAGAGGCTGGAAACCTACATTAGGTCGTTCTGGTCAACTGTATTTTCCATAAATGTCATGTGTGGTATCTATCAACTGGTAAATTCATGACAATAACTAATTTAGTGATTTCCAGTTGGTAGCACCTTGGACCACAGAGTTATGAATTATCTAAAAAATAATGTCGCTGCGGGTGTGTCTTCCAAAGGTAATCAAATATCTGACACGCCCTCAGTCCAGCATACACCTGTTGGTGATTGGTTTTGGGTAAATTATTTGCCCCCCTTTTTCCTGGGGGTAGATAAGGAGCCACATATAAACTCTTTTAACAGGACTTAAAGGGCAAGTCCAGCCCCAAAATGAAAACTTACATACAGGTAAATTGCCCCCCAAAACCCTAAATTGTTTGAAATCTGAAATATATAAGTCTTACCTGAAATCCTGCACAATGTCCTGTTTCCCCTGTTTCTGCTTCCTGGTTCTTCCAGTTAACAACTGTCAGTTATGGATTTGACAGTTGACATCACAGCCAATGACTGAATGCTAATCCTCTAGCTGCCTCTTCTGAGCATGCCCAGGCTCAGTACAGGCTCAAAACAGGTTTCTAAATTGCTCAGTTTCCATGAGGCCTCCAGAAGCATAGCAGACATACAGTAATGAATTCATAGGACAAAGTATGATACATCAACATATTTTAAAGAGTCCATTCTTTCTAAAAGATGTTCTTATGAGGGTGGAATTGTCCTTTAAGCCATTCATTCATGAGGACTGGGGAGTGGTGCTGCATCGGTCGCCGGAGGAGGAAGGAGACTGTTGCTCATTTTATTAAAGGGGAACTGTGGTCTCCAAACGAAAGGCCTGTTTCCTACCTTTAAAACGAACCATCAACCACCTCTCTACTTGCTCCACAGCCCAAGATATAAAGAAATAACTGACCAGAAAGTTAATGGGTGGGAGGCTGACATTCCTAAGGTTTCTCCTGCACAGGTCCGCCGGTGAGCACAAGGTAAGGGAATCTACAGCCCTTCTCTGTCACTCTGTTCTCACTCTGCGTGAAAAGGCTGTTTACACAGAGTTTTCGGGGGGGGTTGGGCCGTGGTGTCAGAGTGGCCCACAGCACCTGTGAGCGGGTGGGGCCTAGGCACCCGCAAGTGGGCAGGGCTACGACATCCACGAGTGGGTGGGGCCACACCACTGGGCGGGGTCACGGCACCCATGAGTGGGCGGGGCCACATGGGGCTGTAAGGGAATGGGCCAAGGGGGGCCTGCAACTGGAGGGACCATGGGGTCCATGAGTGGGAGGGACATGGGGGGCTGCAAAGGGGAGGAGACACAGGGCAGATTGACTGACATGTTTCAGAGCAGGAAGCAGGAAGTGCAGGGGACTTGGTGATGCTGCTGCCATACACACACAAAAATGTAAATATCTTCAAAACTATGTAAAATAAACAATGAAAATAGATAGCAAAAATTCTCAGGACAGCAATTCCTATCAATTTACCTAAAGTCATTTTTGGACCACAGTCCCTCTTTAAATGCCTCATTCTGTTGCGATTTCCATTGAAAGTCAGGGTTTTTCTTTAAAAATTCTCTTAGAGGTGACAAAATAACAGCAAGATTTGGAATTAATTTAGCCAGGTAATTAGCCAGTCCTAAAACTGTTTCCATCTCTGACCAATTCTCTTTACTTTTCTTTGGAAGACTTCCTGAGCAGAGGCAATACCAAATGGTAAACGGGGAAAGCGGTACCTTCCTTGTGGTGTGTTAAACGTTGTTAACATAGAACTCTCCTGGTACTTGATCTAGCATCAAGGACACTAAAATATTTTGCACCTGCTAGTTTGGTAGTAATATCTTTGAGGGTAGGCATTTGATAGTGCTCTCGTTTTAATGCTCTGTTTAGGTCAATTGGGATAAGACAAATCCGTAGTGCTCCAGTGCGTGGTTTTTCTACTATGACCATTGAATTAACCCATTCAGTGGGTTCATCTACTTTGACAATTACACCTAGTTTTTGCATTCTATCAATCAATTTCTCATTAGAAAGTCTTTCTTTAAGAGCTATTGGAATTCTGCGAGGTGCATGCGCTATTGGGGTAATCATTGTATCCACTTTTATTTTGTACTCCCCAGGGAACTGTCCCAGCCCATGAAAAGACATCCTTGTATTCCTTTACAATATCCAAGCAGTTAGTGTTAGAGTCAGTATGTGGGGAATCCGCAACAGATAATATTAGCTGATTCAGTTTTAAGTCCAGACATGCTCTGAGTCCCAAAACAGGATTGGCCATGGTCCTGACAATGTAAAATTGCAATTTCTGTTTATTACATTTGTACGTACAGTGCACACACCTTTCACATTTAGTTGTTCCCCTCCATATTTACTTGGGCACCTGTATCCAGTTTGAACTGTATCTGCACAGGTTTCGATTCTATATTTCAGTGAAAACCTGGTCAGCCTGGTCTGTTCCAATTTCACTGTAACACTGACCAGTTATAGTTACCATTTCTATATATAAATCACATGGATCCTCAACCACATCAATGTTCTCTACATCAGCCGTTTTACACATTTTGACAAAATGATTGTTCTTTTTTACATTTGTGGCATATCTGGCCTTTTGCTGGACAATTTTGCCATGGGTGTGATCTCCCACATCTGCTACATTTATTTTGCAGAGGCTGCACTGCACATTTGAGTGTTTGTGTTTGCTTGGAGGTAAAAGGCATTTTTCTCACATCGTGAACTTTATCAGCGGCAGCCATAAGTTTCATTTGTGCCTGAGCTGCTTCATGGCATCTTGTAATCTCAATTGCTCTGTTAAGGTTGAGATCAGCACCTTGATTTATTAATTTCTCTTGCACTTTAGTGGTATTTGTGCCAAACACAATTCTGTCACATATCATTTCATCAGCATCGGTGAATGCACAATCCTTAGCTAATAATTTCAGGTCTGTCAACAAACTATATTCTTATTTGCATCTTGCAAAAATGTATATCTTGCAAAGATGGGGATTGCTTTAGGGTCACATAATCACTGTATCTTTTATAATAAGCACTGAGCTGCTTGCTCTCCTCCACAGACATGTCTCCCCGTGTCTCCCCATGAGTTATAAATGTCCCTTCCTTTTTCTCCAAGCCATAACAAGTAATAGCATTTATCATCCTTTTCTTTTTGCCTTAAGAGGACCCTTAAAAATTAGCTCTGCATGTTATTTAAACCTTCTCCATTCCTCTGATAGGTTGATACTATCCCAGTCCATGCTGGATGGCTGCATACCCGCAAATTCCATGCTTTCTCTTACTGAAGAATGTTCACTGCTGTGTGATCAGTGCTGTAGCCTGAAAAATCACCAACTTCAGACACCATGTAGTTTTTCTGGAACTCTGCTTTCAGATTAATACAAGAGACATTGGAAAGCTGTCCAATATAGCACCACATACAAACAAGTTATTACATGTATAGAACAGTATAGAACATTAACTTGTTACAGTGACCCCTAGTGGGCACTACATTATATTACATGGATGAGCGCTTAATATTATAGGGACACTATATGTAATTAGCACTTACTCAGATTTGTGTGTGTTGCTGCATGCCTTCAATCCAGCACACATTTTGTTTAGAAGCAGTATCCCCCTTCCTCTTTTAACCACTCCCACTTCTATCCGACCTGACTTTTCCCCCCACAAACCAACTGTCAAGCCTGCACACAGCATACAGCATTCCAGCTGTGAAAACTCTGTCACCATTCCAGCTACAGTAAGACTACTCACAGAAGAACAGTTTTTGAGAGCAAGGAACTTGATTGACAGCTGAAATATATAAGTTTTAGATTGGATATCTAAAGAAAATGAAAAAATGATACAGTGGTGGTTGGGAAGAATTATAGTTTCCAGTTATGGTCAATTTAAAATAACCTATATTTCGGTATAGATGCCCTTTAAATCACAAGAAAAGGTTGGAATAGCCGTTTCCTAATAGTTATAGGATCTAATTTGAAGCCACATATTTTCCAGTACAGATATCCTTTTAAGGTTTCTATGTAACAGAATTAGTATTGCTAGAAACCAAATCATTTTAGCAAAATCCCGTCAAAGCTCTGGACCCTCTGTGTCCTACCGTCAATGAGTTGTCTCACTGGACCTATTTTCCTGCTTCCACAACCATCTGATGTTGAAGCTTTTTGTGACTTCAGAAGCTCATGGGATAGAACAAACATGAAAAAATATCAATCTGCTTCATCGAGTGTTGGAACTTCAAATGGGCCTAGTGATGTTACTGAATTTCTCTATTCTCCATGGTAATTTCGTATGGGTCTAAAAGAAAATCAGAAGGCTGCTTCAATCACATCTTTGGAAGTGGGTATATCACGGTAGCAGATTTGCATAAGTCACTGATGTTGGAGCCAAAAGAAGTACACAATCATTATAGCTGGATGTAATAAATGAAAATATGTAGATTTTCTATCATAACCAGTCATTTACCAGATCTTTTATGACTTTTGTTTATGGTTTAATGTCTCATTTTGTAATGTGATGCACCATAGAAAACCAGGTCTAATGAATAACACTAGTAAGGGGTACCCATACATGCAGAAATACTAGTCGTACTATCGGGTCAGATTGTTATTATTAGATAAACATTTTTTAACCTGCCTGATAGGGAAGAAATTTGTAAAAAAATCAAACAGGTTAGAAAGTGTTTACCATACCAATCCCAACCAAAAGGCCATACATGGCCCATCATCAATCACACAATAATGGGATATTCAAATATCGAATGATCGGAATTGGTGCGTGAATGGGCCCCGTAGGAACCAGTTCATTTAACGCATGCTATTTGGATACATTGAAAAGATGCAGCCTGCATTAGTCTTCTAATGTGAATAACTGTCTTTTCAGCGTGCTGGGAAGAGATGTCAACCCTATGTACAGTAACATGGTACCTTGTGTTCTGCAGGATTAGACCTTGCATAGCCTGACCACGTGATTGGTCCATATTACCTCACAGGGGGACATTTCTGTCTTAAAAACATGCGATGGATTATGATGAGGATTTTTAATTCTACTTTTAACCACAATATTAATCTTCCTATTCCTGCAGAACACTGATGGAAGTCAGTACCGGATACCCATCAGCATTTTATGATGCCTATCAGCCTTCAATATCTGGCAATTTTGACTAATTCCCCGTTTCACACATTGCCAATGAGGCTATATGACTTCAGCTCTCCAGCCCCATCACTACTTGCTATGAAGGTGCATACCTTATCAGAAGGGTTCTGGATCACTGTCTTACTGCAAAATTAAATATTTTTCAACTTCAGTTCCCCTTTAAAAAAATGTCCCTCTTTTTTCAAATAACCTAATAACAAAGACACATGTTCTTCAAATGCCCTAGTAACCAGTGGCCATTAGCAATCACATACAGGTCGTATGATATAGAATTCAAATTGCAAATGCAAAGCTAAGTGTACCATATAAACTTTGTTAAACAGTATTAGGGGCTTATTCTGCACTTAAGATTTCCCCAGGGTTCCTAAAGGTGACTTGCAAAGGAGCCTCAGTGTCCTAGACTTTAAAATGAAGCATTAAATGTAAAGCTAATGGCCTTCATCTCTGCACAAATTGATTTACTCTATAAGGGAGAGTGAGTTGCCAAATATATAAAAGCAAACTGTTCATAAATTCAGATCTCTGAAACGTTCTCGGAAAGAGGGTTTCCTGGGAGGTAACAACCAAACAACACACACTCTCTCATGTAATAAGATGAATAAATAAATAGTTCTGTATTTTTCATACCCTTAGGCTGAGGCCACATTACAATGCCTGGACTTATTACAGAAACTAAAACACGGACTAGATTACGCACTGTACTGTATGTCCATATGTGATCCAGTCTGCGTTTTAGTTTCTTTAATAAGTCCAAGCAGCAGGCAGTCTCATGAGTGCCTCCTCTCCTCCAGAAATTGTGAGACAAAGATGCGGTGACGTCACAGGGGCGCGTTATTCTCTGACTATCAGATTGTGTGTGGCCCTTTAAAGTGCGATAAATCAGGTTCACTGACAGAGTACATATGTGTATCATTTCATTGGGAGCAGATGGTGAAATTGGATGGATCTTTGCTCTATCTAGTATCTCCTATGCATTTGTTTTGAGTGCTGGTATTTCATTTGCTTGGACCATTATCCTTATATTATTGGTCAATTATTATAATGCCCAAAAATTGCAACCCTAGCTGTCTCCATTTTTCCATGAGGAACAGTGGAGCTTCAAGGGGGAGGCACCTAAAACAAAACGACTCTGGTGCTGTTCCCCTAGCCATTGTTCCTTACGGGCAAGGAGGGCAGAACAAGACTTCCATTGCAGGGGTAACCAGTGCCCTGAGCAATTTTTTAAATATGTCATGGAATACCTCAGGAAGGAAAGTGATTTTCCTAGACTAGACTAGAGTCCGTAGTTGCAGTAATGTTAAAAGTTCCTTTCACTGTGCTTGCTTCCACTCATTTACTGACATCACAGGCTATGTCCACCTTCCATGTTCAACCATTATTTGCATATTTATACCAACCTGGTTTGGGGCAACCCAATGTTTCTCAGCTTGAGTGCAATGAACACATGTGCTTGTGGGTATGTGTGTAAGTATGTTGTGCTTTTCCAAGAATTAAGGCTGAGGCTCCACTACGTTATTGCAGGCGTTTGCAATTTAATATCATAAAATCGCATCAGGAATTGCAGGAATTGCAGGAATTGCATTTCCATGTTAGCGAAAATCACGGGTGCAATCGTGAGCGAAAATGCACAGGCACGTGAAAAACACGCTAGTGGGGTCTAGCCCTTAATACCTAGGAAGCAAAATTATCAAAGGTTTTCTGTGTCATTAAACAGTCCAATGTAGTCACATAGGTTCTTTTGTCAGGAACAATAAAGGTGGGTACACACACGAATGAGAAGGCGGTGATACCGTTGGATCTGACAGTATCGTCCCATTCTCGTTCGTGTGTGTGTAGCGTATTCCCGAACACTCATGTTAACCGTCGGCCTCAGGAACGTTCAGAAATGCCCGAAAATTTCCCTCAGCTTTACGTAGAGAGAATGCTCTGAACTGTGTGTAGGGGGATTTTTAGAAAACGACAGACAGAATCTTGCAAGATCTTGCATGTGTGTACCCACCTTAAGTCCCAGCTTAGCTTGCTACTAGATAGGGTGATAGGCAGAATTTTCATTATGATTCCTGAAATCTGTGTGTTTTTGTGGGTGTGTATACTGTATCTTATTTGCATTTATCATTCAATTGCCTTAAGGTGGGTACACAAAGTACAGATCTTTAAAAGATGACAGACAGAATCTTTAGGATCCCCCTACACGCAGTCCTGAGCATTCTCCCTATGTAAAGCACAGGGAGAAGTTTGGAACACATTTTCTTCAGCTGCAGACGACTGCGGCAGTTCCAAGCGATCCTGTGGGCGAAGGAGAACTTTCACCAGTCTTGGGAACACCCGGAACTGTGGTACACACATTTCTGATAAAGGGACAATCCCTTCGGAACTAAAACTGAGTTTAACTTAGATGGCAACTTAGACACTGGAAAAACTTACCTAGGCTTGCACTTGACAGTCCAGTCCCACCCTCTGCTTCTGTCCAGGGCCTGGCTAATGTGAAGAGGCACTCTGTAAGAAGCAAGTGTTCCCATAGGCTATAACCTAGAATAAAGGACAGGAAAGGGCTGGAGCAAATCAATGAGCGTAAATTTAGGTAAGCATTGCTTGTTATCTAAGGTAAACTTAGGGCTAATGACATAGCAATTTAGGCCTACCCCCTGGCTACCTCAAATGGGAAAGGGGGGTGGTAGTAAGTAGGGTATCATTCCTCTATAATTCCTTCTTAAAGAGTATCTATACTGAATAAGTTCCTCATCTTAATGGGAATCTTTATCTTGTATTTGACTTCCAAGCAGGTTATTTCACAGTTAAGTGGGAGATGCTACTCCCACCCCAGGTACTCTGAAAAGTTCAATCCTACCTCCCTCCTCCAGGTACTTTTCATTTTTAAAAAGTTAATTTTTACAGTGTAGTTGTCCTTTAACTTTGAAATCTGCATGCACTTTTTTATTGTCATAGCAATGACATTGATTTTTAAAACTCGCAGAATACAAAGACAATATATTAAAAAGGCAACTATGGTACATTCTGTTATGAAATGTACTGTAACCTTTCTAGTTCTTCTCTTTTATTTATCCCATTTTGGACTGTTTCCCCACTTCACAGTTTTCAATCTAAAGATACAAACTCACAATGGACATTGGGGACACATAGGAGAATGCTCAAGGACATGTCATCAAAGCTCAACTATCACTTTCTTAATGAAATGCACTTGGATGTGAGGTGTACTCTAACTCACATTCCGGGCATTGTACACAGAGATGCTATGGTTTAATTTTTTGCTAAGCCATGTAGCAAGGGTTAGCTCTACTAGAATTATACGGTTTGTGAGTGGACCGCTGTGCAACTGCCGCATGTAATGTACAGAGGCTATTGTACTACATAAGTGTGCAAACAAAAGAAATAATTGTTAGGGCTGATCGTTAGGTCACAACAGAGAGGCTGCTCGTTTACTTACCCCTTCAAGGGACACTAAAGTAAAAAAAAATGTCTTGCCTTTACCCTTTTCTATATTTTTAGAACTGACAGGAACAGCAGCTCTGAAAACCCTTTCTGCTTTCAATGCTTCATGTGAATAGATATTCTCGGCTTCTGAGGTCCTGCTCAGCTCACTCCTAGATAGTATGAATTTCCCCTCTGCTCTCTCTTGGCCCAGCCCTTCCTAGAATCTGAGGCACAGCTAGAGTGGGGAGCATGTGCAGAGGAGATAATCTATGTCTTTAAACAACCAGTAGCATTCACCCTGTGATTTTGTGTTATAGTAAAAGTAGCACTGCCTTGCAGTGGTTAGCACTAAATCCTTGCAGCACTGATGCCTTGCAGTTCAATTCCACCCTTAGGGCTAGGCCACACTGCTGCGTTTTTTTTTGCGTTTGCGATTGCGATTTTACAAAATCATTGAAAACGCGGCAAAGCAAAAAAACGCACGTTTTTCGGTGCGATTGCGTTTTGCTTTCTGCATTTTTAATCGCAATCGCATGCGTTTTCCTATACTTATTGAAGAAAGCGCAAACGCAAAAAAATTGCACATGAAATCGCATGCTATTGCGATTGCGTTTGCGTTGCAGTGTGGCCTTGCCCTTAGGGCACGGCCACACTGCAATGCAAACGCAATTGCACACGGAATCGCATGTGATTTCATGTGCAATTTTGTTGCGTTTGCGCATGCGTTTTTTCATTAAGTATTGGAAAACGCATGCCATTGCGATTTAAAATGTGGAACGTAAATCGCAAGCGCAATCGCAACACGCACGAAAATGCACATTTTCGGTGCATTGCCGCGATTCCAATGATTTGAAAAAAACGCAAGCGCAGAAAAATCGCAGCAATGTGGCCTAGCCCTTAGACACATCTGCAAGGAGTTTTTATGTTCTCCCTGTGCTTGCGTGGGTTTTCTCCGGGCACTCCGGTTTCCCTCCCAATCATAAGGACATATTGATAGGTTTTATGTGTTAAATAAATGTGCTTAGATTGTAAGCTCTCTGGGGCAGGGCCTGATGTGAATTGAGTAAATAATTAAGAGTTGCGGAATATGTAGCGCTATATAAGAAATAAAATACATACATACATACATACATACATGGTAAGGTAAGCAGCATTGCCAGCTGTTATCATTGCTTGAATCAAATAAGATTTTCTTTTAGCTGTTACTAGTTTGAATAGTTTGAATAGAGTGTGTGTGTGTGTGTGTGTGTGGGGGTGGCAACTTTGGAATTGATTTTATTAGGTACACTGCTACATTGGGACTCCAGTAACACAGACAGAGCTAACTGCAGGATTGGGTGTTAGCTGCAGGTGCAAAAAGAGAAACAGATAATGCTTATTCCTTTTCATGATCTTAATGCTGAATCAATTAACCATGCAGTGACTGATTGAGTGGATAGTTTCCACATATATTGTGCCAGGGGGTGGGGCTGGGATCTGCAAAGGGAGTGGGTGACTGACAGTTGTTTACTTAGTAGCTGTGCCCTGCCTCCTTTAAAAAGTAAAACTACCAGAGCTAAAAAAAAATAAGGGGAAGGAAGGTCAGAGAAGGGGGGAAATTAAAGGAATATTTAATTGATTAAAGCCTGGGGGGCTATGCCTTTCCTCCCGTTCCTCAATCAATAGCTTAGGATCCGGGAACGAGGATTCAAGAAACTTACCTTTTGCGCGATCCAAAGTGGCTACAGTGACAGGTCCCGACTGCTTAGCATAGCTCCTTGACCCCCCGGGCTTCAATCAATAAATTAAAGGAATAGTTCACTTTGGGAGTGAATTATTCTTTTAAAGGGGAACTGTGGTACAAAAATTACTTTAGGTAAATTGATAGGAATTGCTCTCCTGAGAATTTTTGCAATGTATTTTCATTGTTTATTTTGCATAATTTTGAAGATATTTACATTTTTGTGTGTGGTGTGGCAGCAGCATCACCAGGTCCCCTGCACTTCCTGCTTCCTGCTTTGAAACCATGTCAGTCAATTTGTCCTGTGTCTCCTCCTCCCCTTTGCATCCCCCCTGGTCCCTCCCACTCATGGACCCCATGGTCCCTCCAGTTGCAGGCCCCCCATGGCCCATTCCCTTACAGCCCCATGTGGCCCCACCCACCCGTGGGTGCCATGGCCCCGCCTACTCATGGTTGCATAAGCCCCGCCCACCCACGGTTGCATAAGCCCCGCCCACATGTGGTTGCATAAGTCCCGCCCACTCGCGGGTGCACAAACCCCGCCCACCCATGCGTTCATAATCCCAGTCCACTTGCGGGTGCACAAGCCCCGCCCACTCACGGGTGCATAAGTCCCGTCCACTCGCGGGTGACATGGTCCACTCAGACCCCCCACCTACAGGAAACTCTGTGGAAACAGCCTTTTCAGGCAGAGTGAGAACTCTCTCTAACCTATAATTGCACTTTTTGGGGGAATTTGCACTTTGTGTGGTTTAATTAATTGTAAAACAGCCCTCCACAGCCTGTCCACTTGCAGGGTTATAATTTAGCCCCATCTGGGGCTACCCTCAATTTCTAACTATATGTGGGGTAATCTAGCTGCTTTGAGTGCCTATGGGAAGTTAACCCATAGGGGGTTGGCATACCTTTTTTGTTTTGCCATCTTCTTGATGGAACATGTATAGATTTTTGAAAGATGGAATATATGTAGCTAAAAATAAAACACTACAAAAACATGGTAAGAGGTTTGGGCTACGAACTGTAATAGATTGGGACCATAGGTAGTTCGCCAAGTAAACCAAAAAGAAGAAAATATATTACAACATTACAACATACTGCTACCAAGTGCCTAATTATGAATACAATAAAGTCTATTTCCCAAAGTAAAATACAAATAATAACTTACTTAATGAAAGCATTGTGCTTCCAAACTGTCCCACTCCTCCTAGGGCAGTTCTGTTTTCAACGGTCCTTAAGTCTGGTACAAGAAGAGGTGTGGCAGCCAGGGCAGTGCTTGTCCACTCTGCAGTTTGGGCCTGTGTGGATGGATTTGAGTCAGTGCTGTCAGGCCCAGCCCTTTTCCTACCTCTTTGACTTAAGGGAGGTTTTGTAATTTTTACAAAGTAGATAAGTTAAATGCATTTGTTAATTTCCTTTTATATTTACCTTTTTATACATTTTGAGAGGGTATGGGGGAAGAGGAGGGAAAATACATTTTTGATTAAGGAATGTAAATGGTTTTGTGATGTATGGCTGCAGAGAACCTTATAATGTTGTAATTAAAGAATCTCTAAAGACATGTAAATAGGCTTGGATGCTTTTTTTGGATGCTATTCTAATACTGTGCTTGAACGCACGTGCCGAACGCATATACACGTGCGATTAAGGGGTGAAATGTCGTGCGTGTGAGTCGTGGTCAGGTGTTGTGGGTCACTGCTAACATCATACGTGTGAACAAAGCTTAAAGGGACAGTTCAGTGGAAATTATTAATATTTGTTAAATTATTAGGTTGTGTAATGCCTTCTTAGTTATTTTACATATTCTCTCCCATTTTGAAAATCAGTTGATTTCATACCCTTTGCTGTTCCCTGCTATTGATATTAGTGAGCTGACATTTTAGGTTCTAACGGTCCTTCTTCTTCCCAAGATGCACCACATCCTTGGAATGTTCCTAACAGTAATTTCTACTGATTGGCTGTTGGATGGGTCAAACATGCTCAGATCTCTACTAAGCAACTGAAGCAACCCAGGCGCTGGGTCAAGGGCAAGACCATAACGGTCTCTACTAGGGGTCCTGCAAACAGGAAGTCGGTATTTCGGTTGCATTTATTTATATGTGCTGGAAAAAGTAACCTTCCTAATGTGGAGCTTATTAGTTTTATTTCCCATGACCATTACATTCATTGCACATGCCCACTCCTAAGCTATGGCTGGAACATGTTACAGCAGATCACACCCACTAGTTTTCTAGCCAATCCTTTTACAGTCCATATTATGCAAGTGCATGTGACTGCAGCCTGGAGGCGTGACATGACAATGCATAGATACACACGGTTATCTTATTTAGCTGTTTCATTTAGTTTAATGCAGTTTACTAGAGTGTTTTTTTGGTGTTCGGGGGTGTGTGAAAGATTTCAACATGGCTGTTTTTTAAAGTTCTAAATGCCTTTAGATGGGCAATCTACTAAGCTGAAGTTTTTTTCTATGTATACTTGTCCTTTAAATACTGACAGATCAAGCAACACCAAACTTATTAGCAAGTTATGATATAGCGATTGCTTAAAACCAATTTGTTTTTCTTTGTAGCCATTGTTTACCTTATTATCTGCATACACTTAATTCTTTTGCCTGGCTTCTATGCTATTGCTTAGCAACCTGTGTGTATAGTGAATCTGTAGGTGTATAACACAAAGGGTTTCTATTCTTTTTCCCATTAAGTGTACCTACGACATGTTCTGTGGAAGCCTGAGTCCTCCAGGTGTTGTCGATTTACAATAAACAGCACCCCCCACAGTACGGTTTGTAGACAACCCACCACACATTACATGTGGTTCTCCATGATATTATTTTGTGATCTGTCCTAAACAATATTGGGGAGCAATGGCCTTTGTTCTTCTGCTCACTTCCCCCATTGCTTTCCATATCTACATAGAGATTAAAGGACATGTATACTGTGTACATTTTCCAACTAATCACACAATAATAGGGATTAATTACCACCAAACTTAAAGGGGAACTGTGGTCTCCAAACAAGTTAAGCTTGAAAGGTCAGTTTCCTACCTTTAAAACGAGCCATCAACCACCTCTCTACGTGCTCCACAGCCCAAGATATACAGAAATGACTGACCAGAAAGTAAATGGGTGGGAGGCTGACTTGAGACATTCCTGAGGCTTCTCCTGCACAGTGCCGTGAGCAGCCTCAGACTCCCTCAGTGTGTGAGGGAGACAGGAAGTCCCTCCTCCTCTCTGCTGTGTGAAGTCCTGACAGAGAAGTTAAGGGAATCTATAGCCCTTCTCTTTCACTATGTGAAAAAAGAGTCCTCACTCTGCCTGAAAAGGCTGTTTCCACAGAGTTTTCTGTAGGGGGTGTGTGTGTCTGAGTAACCCAAGGCACCAGTGAGTGGCCGGGGCTTAGGCACATGCTAGTGGGTGGGGCTTAGGCTCCCACGAGTGGGCGGGGCCATGGCACCTGCAAGTGGGCGGGGCTTAGGCAATCACGAGTGGGCGGGGACATAGCACCCATGAGTGGGCAGGGCCACATAGGGCTGTAAGATAATGGGCCATGGGGGGCCTGCAACTGGAGGGACCAAGGGGTCCATGAGTGGGAGGGACCAGGGGGGCTACAAAGGGGAGGAGGAGACACAGGACAGATTGACTGACAGTTTCAGATCAGGAAGCAGGAAGTGCAGGGGACCTGTTGATGCTGCTGCCATATCACACACAAAAATGTAAATATCTTCAAAACTATGCAAAATAAACAATGAAAATAAATTGCAAAAATTCTCAGGGGAGTAATTCCTATCAATTTACCTAAAGTCATTTTTGGACCACAGTTCCCCTTTAATACAAAGTCCCCAACCCCCCCCCATCTAATATAAAAATATTTATCCATCTGATATAAATTGATTAGTGTTATTGCTGGTTCTGCCAAATTGGGTAAATAGGGCTGTAGCAATTCACAAGAAGGAGGTAATAGATCTGAATGTCATCCCCATGAATTTGCAATCAATAGATATATAAAAATATACATCTATGGAGAGGTGCAAAAATAACTTACTAAGGGATAGGCCACATTAGTGTTGCCTAATTGAAGTGGCCACACTGGGTGCCCTGGAACCGTTTGCTCTGCAATCGGTAGATCATTGTTACATAGTTAAAATACAACTATTCTGTAAAAATGTACTTTTTACAAATAAAAAGAGCCTGGCACAGGAAGTAACGATACTATTTTGTCGAGGAGCATCAGCACATACAGTTTTCATCTGCCAGGTTATGGCCCTGGGCCTTCCTGTATTAAAGATAGTGCTGAAGCACTCAGGAAGCCTGGCAGAAACAGTTTTCTTCATGCTGCCCCTTCTCGTACAAATGATATCGGGAGGAGGAAAGTACCAATCCTACCTTGCTGCCCCAGGTACTTTTCATTTTAACTGTTTCTGAAAAATTTTAAATGCATTATAGTTCACCTTTAATTGAGCTGTTAGTGAGAAGCAGGTTTGTTTGTTTCAAAAATGTATCTAGTCTGGCCTGTGATTGACAGCAGCATAGAGAACTGTATCAACATTAACCCTGCAGCTGCCTGGGGTGTTTGCTGAGACTGGGCTTATATACAGTACTGTATATACTGTACCTACTACACTGTGAGGGAGCTTAGTGAGCAGGAAGAGGGACATTGAGAAATCCTGATGGTGGTTCTATAGCTGATTGGCAACATTGCACTATATGACTGTGAGGGCAGATAGTCATGGGGGCACTCTGAGCTGGTGTTTAGCAGTGTATATACCAGTATGTGTGTGTAAGTGAATGCATGTAATAGTGTTATTGTGTGTAGCTTGTGTACTAATGCGTTATTGTGTAGCAGTGTATGTACAGTATGTGTGGGGTTGTAATGTATATATTTAAATGTATGTAGCAGAATGTATACATTTGTAGTCTTTCTATGTGACTGAATGTGTAACAGTATATCTGAGTGTGCTGTATGTGTGTGTATAGTAGTGAATTATGTGTGTAGCAATTTATGTAAATGTAAAGCTGACCAATGATTGCAAATACACAGGAGTGATCATTCCAAATATTTTTTTATACAGAACAATCATTCCTCCCTTTACAGTAGTAAAAGGATTCCGTAACGAAAAATTTTCGTCTTCCCCGATAGGTCCCAATAACGTAGGCGGTCATTTTTTGGCTTTGTGACCTAACCATACACATTTCCGATATTCAGCAAATTCTGCCTGATCCGCCGTCAGTTTCACAGCTCGACTATGAAAGGCAATAATGATAAGGAAGTTGTTAATGGTGAGTTTGTCAATAAGGAAAGTAAAACAATGTTTATGGAAGTGGCGTAAAGGTGATATCTATATTGGCTAACTGCATAATGTGTATAAGTAGAGAATATATATAGTATTATATGATCCATATAAGAGAATATTTGGATGAACTTCCTACTGTACTTGTTCTGTAATAACCCATTTAGGAATCCCTCCTTGAAAACCCTGCCCCAGAAACTGTAAGGGTCTCACCCGAAGTATTGATATTCCTCGGTGACTGTCCGTCTGGTTCCATCTATGGATCTTACCACATCATTTATTGGTGACGTCTACCCCATCTTGGCATCCAGCCCAAGATATTCTGTGTGTCCCACTCAGTTTACACTCAGTTGTACCAAGTCCTGATAGCTCTGATATTTTAGCCACAGGATTCTCTTATTTGCATTTCCGGGAGAGAAAGTATAGTGAACTAAGCTGCTGGAAGACTTATGGATCTCCGAACTGAATTTTTTCACATTAGGCCAACAATCGAAAAGACCCTCGAAATAATCATTGGTCTAATGTGAAAAAATATACCTCCTTTTTATTTACCCAATTTGGGGGAATCATCTGGTAATAACACTAATCAATTAATATCAGGTCTTACTATATGTGGGGTGATCTAGCTGCTTTGAGTGCCTATGAGAAGTTAACCCATGGGGGTGGTATATTTTTGCCATCTTCATGATGGAACATTTATATATTTTTGAACATGTTTTTATACTCACCCCCAGTATTCTATGCAGGCAGCTCCCTTCTCTATTTGAACCCTTTACCATTGTATATCTCCCAGCTTTCCCTTTACAATCACTCTACAGAAGCAATGCTGTGAGTTGGAGATCCCTGTACTAGTGGAACCAGAAGATCTGTCCCCCTTGTGGCAAATATACACCTCCTACTGTAGCATAATATAAAAATATCTGTGTCACTAAAACAGAAATGTGCAAATCATTTCTTACAAATTAAAAGTTTCCCTAGTCTTCTCTTTTTTATGTTGATGTTGCCAAACCTGTAATATTGCTAGGAGACGTGTAAGAGAAAGTTATTGGAGTGGCCACACAGCCACTTTTCTTTCACACTCCTAACTTGACTTTTTATTTTTCCAGTCTCTTATCTGCTCCACACCCTTTTCTTGTGTCACCAAAGAAATAAGGAATAAAAAAGAAGGTTTCTATATTTGAAACATTTTTTTTCTGGAAATGGAAGTAATGAAGAGTTTAGCCATGTTGTTATGGAAACTAAAGTTTCCAAAGTGATCGCTAAAGACAAGAACTACTAGTCATGTGGAGGGATAGGCTTAATAAGGGCCAGGCCACACTGTTGCCATTCTCACGTACTTTCGATCTGTTGGCGAGTGATTATTGCATGCCAGTGGTTTACAATGTGTATAGCCACACGGTGATCTGTTTTCGGCATACATGCGATTACCATTTTCTGTGTGAATCTTATGCAATTTGATAACAGATTATAGCAAAGATCACAGCTCAAACAGAGGAAACGCACTGCATTGCGATTGGGCTTTTCATGCACGTTAACATCCATTGATATTGTGGCCGCAGCCTAATTATTTGTTTATTGCTTTTACCAATGTTACTTTGTGTTACAAAGATGAAAGTATAAGATCTTTAATAAACCCTCTTAGGCTGAGGCCACACTGCAACGCACAGGAATCACGCACAAAATCGTGAGCGTTATCGCACGCAATTGTGTGCGCTTTTCTTGTGCGTTCGCGTTCGTGTTTTGCACATGCGTTTTCACCATTTCGCGTTATGGAAATGCTGCGTTAACGCACCAAAAATGGTGAACTCATGCATTACCAAAACACGAACAGACGCGCAATTGCATGCGCATCGGAAATAGCGGGAATTTTAGCGTTCCCGTGATTTCCATCTTAGCGAAAATCGCAGGCACAATCGCGAGCGCGAAACGTGTGCGCAAACGCACGAAAAACGCGCTAGTGTGGCCTAGCCCTCACAAAGACTTTTTGCGTACAGGACCTCACAGAAACACACGAAGATAAAAGAAGTCACAAATATAAGGCTGTTTATTATGATCTGTAGCCTGTTTAAAACCCACCATTTGGTGAAAACTTTTTTGCCATTTTTTAGCCTCACTGATTGACTGTCTGGCCCAATGTTTTCGTCAAATTCGCAATTCCCGACCAACAGACTGCCCATTGTCCATCTGTAGTCGGTTGGTTGGGAATTTTGGGGCGGGGTTGTGTACCAGCCTCAACACAACTGCACTACTTCTCAGTTGCAGAAATATGAATAATTACTCATTTCACTCCTATTGGGCTGTCAAGCTTACCAGGAAGTCTAGTGCCCTGGATTCAAATTCTCGGGACTGCCATTAGATTTTTCCATACTAGGTCCATTTTTAGGCCTTCTGCAGGTTACAAAAGCAAAGCCATCTGGACTACTGGCAGTTTTGTCAGGAAATATGCTAATCAGAGGGTGATAATTTTACAATCTGATTTTTCTGTTTTACACACCCTCCCCTACAATAAACCTCCAGTTTGTACACTGTGTGGTTATTGTGTTACACCCCATGATGTGCATTACTCTGCAGAATGCCACCCAGCTTTCCAGCTCTCATATTTATTGGAGTTACCACGGCTACTTTCTGACTGTCGCATCATTGCTGACATGAGCCGTTCACTTGTTTCCCAGGTTACGTAAGCACCGCTGCATCTCCATGGCAATGTAAGAAGCAGTAACCCTGACACACTCCTTCCCTTGCACACAAATACGCAGCCTCCTCCGGCAATTCTCCCTCTTCCCTCGTAATAATATTATGTCATCAGCAATCGCTGTCAAGGAAACAAAAAGCTGTTGCTCACCTTGAGGGCTTGCCGAAAGGGAAAGTAGCTGATAGCTAGAGCATCACGTAGAGATGTGTGGGAGCAGAGTGATGCAAAATCTGTCTTTTGTACATGTTGACCCCTGTATGCTATGTTAGGAAAGGTATTGCTTCATACAGAATTTCTACACACTCTAGGTATGAACCTTGTATACTTCCCAGCACAGCAGATAGTGGTTGTGGCATTCTGGTGAGGGATGGTGGGCACTTCACATACTGATAGAATATGCCACTGAATAATGGACTGATACTGTTTTATAGAGGGCCAAGGGAAATACTGTTTATTGATCACCCGATTATCCATCAGTATGCAGAGTATTCCACACAGAAATATATGTGCATCACATTGCACAGTAGCTAAGATCCACAGGAATATCCTGCCTTTCTGTCTCCATATTATAAAAGGAAACTTTTCTTCCATTTGGTAATTGGTCCTCTATCCTAAACAAGGAATAATGTTAGTACCTATAGATAGCCACACACCCCCACAAACACACTAACCACCCCTTCCCCCCACTGCAACCAGATGCCTGCTAAAATCCCCCTCACATGCACACATGGCAAGTCTTTTACCTGATTATACTGTAGTGGCCTCTCCATCCAGGGGTGACCAATCTTGTCCAGACTGGGACCACGCTAGCTGCAGTGTCAGACTGGACTGTTAGGGCCCACAAGGATATCTGTGACCAGAGGCCCACCAGGACAAGTTTAGGGGCTCACCTTTTTATATCTCTATTATCACTAATTTACATATCTATCTTGCTCTTACAGTTACATATTGTTTATTAAAATGCATTTCTTACTGTCCCTTTAGCTTTATATTTAGGGATTCCCCCGTAACCCTGTGGGCAGTCCGACACTGAATAGCAGCACCCCAGCCAGTTAATGGAACACTCCAACGTCTTGCCCCCTTACCATGGCCACTCGGCAGATCCTCGAGCTGTGATTTTCACTGATCAGGATGCAGGTTGGCCATCAATGCTTTTGTCTCTCCTTTCTTGGATGGATTTGGGGGAGTTTCCCTGGGCCTAACACGGAATTCGGGGAGTTCCTGTGAGAGGCAGGATGTCTGTTTTCTAAAGAAAGTCATTTTTTCTACTAATGAAGAGCGAGCTGCCATTGATATTTATGCGAGTGATGTTTCTGGCTTCAATTGGAAGGAAATACCCAAGGCAGATTCTGTTCCAACGTACAACTATGCATCTTGTTCCTTGACCCACTGTAATAACTAGAAATCCTTCAGATTTCTCCATATGCTGCAGATATTATAGGTGAGAGAGAGATATATATTTGTTAGTTAGCAATTAAAGAATTTATGCAGGGTCACTTTTATTTTAGATTCAGTTCTAATTTAAACTACATAGAAACCCAACAGCTTATTAAATGTCAGACTAGAGAGCTTAAAAAAAAAATTAAATAAACCAAAGTTCATAAATGAAATATTGAAAAGCATTAGCTTACAAGGGGCTCTGGGGTATAGGCAAATAACATGTGCAGGAGGCTTCTCTACTCAAAGGCACCTGGACTGAGAAACAGTTCCCAGTCTGCTCCTTTCAGTCCCTGCTGGGTAACATTGGTATTGCAGATGTCCCCTTTCTGTATCAACCCCTTTCTTCCAACAGATCCAATACCCCAATATCCCATGCTATGTAACTCCCAGATTATAAGAATTTCCCGCTGAGGTTTCAATATTCAGTCCCTGATACTATATAATATTGAGAATTACTGGTATTAATACATATACTGTACTTCTGGTTGGTACAGTGATACTATATAATATTGAGAATTACTGGTATTAATACATATACTGTAATTCTGGTTGGTACAGGGATACTATATAATATTGAGAATTACTGGCATTAATACATGTGCTGTAGTTTTGGTTGGTACAGGGATACTATATAATATTGAGAATTACTGGTATTAATACATATACTGTAGTTCTGGTTGGTACGGGGATACTATATAATTTTGAGAATTACTGGTATTAATACATATACTGTAGTTCTGGTTGGTACAGGGATCCTATATAATATTGAGAATTACTGGCATTAATGCATATACTGTAGTTTTGGTTGGTACAGGAATACTATACGATATTGAGAATTACTGGTATTAACACATATACTGTAGTTCTAGTTGGTACTGGGATACTATATAATATTGAGAATTACTGGTATTAATACATGTAGTTCTAGTTCTGGTTGGTACGAGGATACTATGTAATATTGAGAATTACTGGTATTAATTAGGGATGTACTTTGGGTTCTGATAGAACCCAGTTTGAATGGAATCCGGTGGTTTCGAAGTCCCGACAAAACTTTCGGAACTCCCGGATTTTTCGAAACTTGAATTTTCCGAGTTTTCGATTTTTATCGAAATCGAAAGTAGATGATTTCGGTAACCCTCTAATGTATGTGCCGATTTCGCCAACCCTCGAATGTACAAGCTGATTTCGGTAACCCTCGTATTTGTGATATCGGTAACCCTCGAAAGTAATGTTCGATTTCGGTAACCCTCGAAAATAGCCTGCGAAAGCTCGAAAACAGCCCGATTGTGAGGAAAGATAGATTTTAAATGAATTTTACATATATTTACGGGTTCTCCAGACCATTCCCCAGGTCCCTGTGTTATTTACAGTAACCTACTATTACTATTTCACCCTTCAAATTGATAGAAACTTTCAAAAAAATTTCTCCCATAGACTTCTATGGGTCTGTTTCGAATTTAACTGTAAATTTGAAAATTCGAAAACGGGACAAAACTCATCAGTTTCGAACATCTCTAGTATTAATACATATACTGTAGTTCTGGTTGGTACAGGGATACTATATAATATTGAGAATTACTGGCATTAATACATGTGCTGTAGTTTTGGTTGGTACAGGGATACTATATAATATTGAGAATTACTGGTATTAATATATATACTGTAGCTCTGGTTGGTACAGGGATACTATATAATATTGAGAATTACTGGTATTAATACATATACTGTAGTTCTGGTTGATCCAGGGATACTTTCTGGTTACTATTTGTAGTCAGGAAGGATATTTTCCCCCATTTTTAGCTTTTTTTTTTTGCCTTTGTCTGGATAAACAGTTAGGTAGGGTTAAAGAGGAGGGTATAAAGGTTGGACTAGATGGACATATGTCTTTATTCAACCTCAATTACTATGTTACTATGCTTTAAGGTACCAAAACTGCCCGGTAACTAATCCTTCTGTATTCCTAATTGGGATTATGAGTCCGATTGAGGATCAAGGAGGGTGGACAGAGAGAAAAGCCTATTCTTCTGCAGGATCCCTAGTATAAATCTATTACTTTTAACTGGCATAGCAATAAGCTTTATTTACAGGCTGTCATAAGGATTTTTGCAACATTTAGTAAGGGGGAAACTCTGATCTATGTAAGGAAGAGCCCCCAATGCAAAGAAAAATTGTCATGCCCTGAAACAGAGCATTGGTAGGGGAAGCAGAGAAAAAATGCACCCAGATAAGATCAGTGATTATATTGCAATCTGGGTGTGTGCTTGTCTCATAAAGTATAAAATACATGTATACATGCCCTTTAAATATTTAATGCTATTTTAAAATTCAATCTTTTTTAGGTCTTCCTCTGAACATTTCCTACCATTTGTGGATTTTCAATTTGCCTTTCAGAAAATAAACCAGAACCCATTGTATTTACCTAACCTGACTTTGGGATTCCAGATGTTTGATTCCTGTGGAGATGTGCGAAAGGCTTTGAGAAGCGTCTTCCAGATATTATCTGGGACCGGAGAACCGGTTCCCAATTACTCCTGTATGGGAAATAGAAATATTGCTGGTTTTATTGGGGATCGCACATCAGAAACAACAATCCCCATATCCCAGATACTCAGTCTATATGGATACTCCCAGGTGGGGAGAAAATTATTTTACTCAGGGATGTCAAACCTGCAGCCCTCCAGATGTTTGCAAACTACAACTTCCAGCTTTCTACAGCCAGGTAAAGTTGGAAGTTGTAGTGTGCAAATGTCTGGAGGATTATAAAAGAATCCACCAGCGCACACCAATCTTGATTTAAAAGTGTTTAATCACACGTAACGTATATAGCATCTTCTGTAACTGATCCCAAAGTTTTTCTTTCTGGTACAGATAAAACACTCGATTCAACTGATGTTTTATTAATTTATTTTATTTAAAGGGCATGTCCACCCTTATTAATAATTTTTCATATAATAGTCTCCCTGCTCCCCCAGCCCCAACCGCTATAGTTTTAATATCAGAAAGTGCCCCAAATATTACTTACCTTTCCTCTTTCCTCCGCCGCACTGCCAGGCCCTTTGCTTGGGAGAAAATGCAAGCAGAGGGGTGGGACCGGCAGTCGCGTCTGTGATTGGCTGAGCAGCAGCCAATCACGGACGTGGCTGCAATCACGGACGTGGCTGCTGGGAGTTCAGTGCGGCAGAGGAAAGAGGGAAGGTAAGTAATGTTTGAGGCACTTTCTGATATTAAAACTATAGCGGTTGGGGGAACAGGGAGACTATTATATAAAAAGGTTTTTACGCTAGGGGGAGGGAATCTAAATTGGAAGGGAGGGGGAGAAGGGCTGCAGTGTGCATGCCAAACTTCTCCCGGAGGGGAGACAGGAGGCAGAGTCCTATATGGACTCTGCAGTACTCCAGGTGGGTGTTTTTTTTTACTTTAGGGGGGGGATAGCAGAAGAACCATATGGAGCGGGGATGTAAGGTAAGGATTAAATTACACTACACAATGGGGCCAGTAGTGGGGGGGGATTATAGTTTTGGGGGTGGACATGCGCTTTAACCTTATAACAACATTAGCACCACGGATAACGTTAACACCACAAAACACTGTGAAAACTAAAACAAATGAAACACAATGCTATTAATTCTATGAAATATACCTTTGAAGCAATATTACATTTTATTCCTATTTTAGCAATGAAGCTTTAACTAAACATCTCCATATCACATTACATTAGCATTATGCAGTATGAATCAGTTATACCAATACAGTTACACATACATAAAATATACAAATAACCTTCACTAGAGATAGGATCTGGTCCAGCACGAACCTGGATCTGACACGGAACAAATTTTCAGATCCTCGCAAATACAACTGAAGACCACTTTCGAGATTTTGATCGTATTTTCGAAAATCAAACGTTTGAGGCTATTTTCCATTATTTTCAAAAATATTATTATAATAATATTAAAATAAATAATAAATAAATTAAATAAAAATAATATTATAAAGATATTATTACCAAGAATGTTAAAGGTCCCCACGTTGTACGCCTTGCCGAAGGTGCACAAGAATCCTGTCCAGCCTCCTGGTCGGCCTATTGTGGTGGGGGTGGGTTCCATCTTTTGCCCCCTGGCCACCATGCTTGATAGGATTCTTGCACCCCTGATACAGGGTGTGCAATCATATTTGAGGGATACAAAATATTTTTCACATAAATTGAAATAGGTGGAAGTGGAGGATTGGGATGACATTTGGCTATCCCCCATGTTGAGGGCGGTAGAGAGGAGAATCGTTGACAAAGGTATGTTTGATGTATCTCAGATAAGTTTTTATGCAATGTTTAAAATTCATATTATATGAGAACTATTTTGTATTTGATGGCAAGTAATATAAGCAACTGAGGGGTACTGCCATGGGGTCCAATGTGGCCCCATCATAATCCAATGCCTTTATGGCGTGGCTTGAGGAGGACATCATCTATGCTTTACCATCTTTCACCAGGCACTGCCTGTCATGGTGGCGTTACATAGATGATATAGATGATGTCTTACTACTATGGCGGGGTCACATTGTATCCTTGTTGAGCTTTCATGAAAAGCTCAATGGACTGTAGTTAGTGATCCTCAAACTCAAGAGATTCAATTAGAATCGATGCATAGGAAGTTTAGAAGTTCGGGCTATCCGGAGAATGTATTGGAGGGAGCCCGAGCTTAAGTTAGTGACACGCAACCTGGACGTAAGAAGAAGGGTAGTTTCAGTCGCATCCCTTTAGTGATGGACTATGGGATTGGAAGTGAAAGGATAGGACAATAAGTGCGAAAAAATTGGCACATACTGACCAGGGCATACCCTGAAATACCTGAATTTATGGAACCCCCCTTGATCTCCTATAGAAGAAGAAGGACACTTAGAAGTAAATTGGTTAGATCTCTTTTTCGCCCTGAGCGACCTCGTAAGGACACCTTTTTGGGTCCTAAACTCATGGGTATGTTCCCCTGTTTACACTGTGCTCAGCGTTCGTGTGTACACAGGGGTACCTACTTTCAGCATCCAATCACTGAAGCTCAGTATGAAATACGGGGCCACTACACATGCGACACAAAATTTGTGGTGTATGTGTTGTGGTGCCCTTGTAAATTTTTGTATGTGGGTGAAACCACTTTAGCGGTTTAAACCAGCATTTCACAACACCGTGCGAGTATTAGACTGAAAGACAAAAAATTACCAGTCTCCAAACATTTTGTGAAAGCAGGACATAATGCCAACAATTTACGTTTTATGGTACTGGATATGGTGCCACCCCTTATACGGCAATAGGGAAAAGAAGCTTAAACAAAGGGAGGTGTGGTGGGTAAACCCTTGATGTGGTGACTGGGCTTAAAATAATTTGGCCAACTTATTGAACTAATTGGTTTTATTTATCCAGGGTTTAGCAGGCTGTTTGTAGTAGAACCTTATGGAGGTAGCCAATATGCAATTAGAATTGTCTGTGCACTAGAATTCTATTGTTTGTATTATATTTTTGGTCTCTAGTTGCACTTTAATATGGATGTACAACAGCCCAATTTTCTATATATTGTGTGTTACATTGAAGGTTTGACCAAGCCTTCTGGGAAATTGTACTCCACCCAGAGTTAGGTCATGTGCTCGTTTGAGTAAAGTACTTTAAACTAGAGAGTCAGCTTCAAGCATCCAGGCCACACAGGAGAAGCTGTCAGCTCATGTAGCCAAAAAGGCAAGTACCAGTAGGTTAGGACCCAGTTAAATAAAGTACCAGTAGGTTAGGACCCAGTTATATAAAGTACCAGCAGGATAGGACCCAGTTATATAAAGTACCAGTAGGTTAGGACCCAGTTAAAGAAAACAACCTTGACCTGGTGACTGGGCTTAAAATAATTTGACAAACTTATTGAACTAATTGCTTTTATTTATCCAGGGTTTAGCAGACTGTTGCAATATGCAATTAGAATTGTCTGTGCACTAGAATTCTGTTTTTTGTATGATTGAATTCTTTGTCCCCAGCTGGATTAAACAGGGATTATGATTTATACTTGTTCCTGTGATATCCTGATGTGTTTTTTTTCTAGGTGACAGCAGTATATAATATCTGCTATGTCACTTTATAGCCAGAGCTTCCTGAGATGGCGCTATTGAAGGCATTTCATACATATGGTAGTATTAAGGTCACATGGCTGTAGGTTGCATGATATAAGATATAGGTACAATGGTGTGATTTGGTCACTTCCTGTTCAGCTCTTTGGAATATGTCATTTCCTGTTTGAAACTTTTAAAAGACATGTGATATGATTAGTAAAGTGATTAACTTTATTCTGCATGAGCCTGAAGAAGGGAGCATGTGGCTCCCAAAACGTTGCTTCATTAGACGATATCATCTGATGAAGGTGCTGTGAAGGCACCAAAACGTTATGTGTGTGATTAAACACTTTTAAATCAAGACTGTTGTGTGCTGGTGGATTCTTTTATAATTCTATCATGTATAACACTAGCCACTGTGGATCAGCAACAACCAGCAGATAAGAATAAGTGGAGTACAGGAAACCCTATTTTGTATTTCAAATATCCGGAGATAGAAGATATTGGTACCACTGCCACCAATGCTATTTTTGAAAAAAGAATAGCTCACCCAATGCTATACCTAAAAGTTATGTTTTGTGCTACTATTTAGCATGAAACTTAAACTTTTAAGCCTAATGTGAAAGTTTTTCTCCCCAGAATACCTATACATTGCAAGTTTCATTTACATACATTTGAGAAATAGGTTTTATCACTAAGAAGGCTTCCATGTTACCAGTACAACTCACAGCCCATGTAGCCTTCAAAGAGCCTTGTGAGCATGTGCACTTATTGACCACACCCCCTGACCCCCAGTATTTCCAGTCTCTATACAGAGTATTTTTATACAGATATTATCAGACCCATATGGAAATATCTGATAAGACTTTGAAAGCTGCTCGTTACCCTGCAGTTTATTTTCCTGACAGCCTTCATGAAGAAATACAAAATAGCTGATTTTACTGCCATTTTTTTGTTGTTGCTGCTTTTTCTACTTTTCATTCTAGCAAATATAAACTTTCTAAATGTACTTGTATTTTTTGTAGGTGCTCTGGTAGCTCAACATATAAATACTATCAGGGTTATTCAATAAATGCTCTAATCGTTAAAAATGGTGCTAATTTTGCCCCAACCAATCAGATATTATTTAACCTTTGAAAGCTTACATCTGATTGGTTGGGGCAAAATATGCACCAATTTAACAATAAGAACTTTAATTGAATAACTCTGAATGTGTTTAGAAACACACAGCCCATGAGGCCAGGGGTTCAAATCCACTGGCTTAAATAAAAAAAACAATAAAAAATAGTCTACTGACTGAGTTTACTGCCTTTTTGTTTATTTCTATTATATTTCTAGGAATAGATAACTTTTGTACTGACTTTTTAAATAGCTCTATTGGTATAAGTGGTATCATACTTTTCTTTTAGCAAGAAATGTTCTATTCCCCAGACTTCCTTTTATTTTTTACTAAAATGTTAAAGGGCATGTCCACCCCCAAAACTATAATTTCCCCACAATACTGGCCACACTGTGTAGTGCATAAAAATCCTTACAATACATCCCAGCTCCAAATGGTTCTCCTGTGAAGTTCCCCCAAATTCCAGAAAACTGTCCACCAGGAGCCTGGCCACCAGGGAAATCATTTCCACCCTCTGAGCTGTCCTCTCAGAGGTTTTTAGCTTGCTCAGAGCAGCTCTTCACTCCCTCCCCCCCCTCCCTCTCCCACCTGTTTGGTTCTCCCTCCCCCTAGTGGAAATCCCCTTGTACATATAGTAAGGCTAGTTCCCCAAGCCCCAACCACAATATTATATTTTTCAGAGACTCCCCCGAACTCTACTTACCTTCCCTCTCTCCTCCGGCATTCTGAACTGCTGGCAGCTGCGTCCGTGATTGGCTGCCTCTCAGCCAGTCACGGACGTGGCTGCCGGTCCGGTCCCCTGCTTGCAGTTTCATGCAAGCAGAAGGCCGGGCAGTGTGTCAGTGTGATCGGGAGTCTCTGGAAAATATAATATAGCGTTTGGGGCTGGGGGAACTAGTATATATACTACTACATATAAAATATTTGAAAAAGGGGTGGACATGCCCTTCAATATTCTCTTTCTTACATCCATGGTAGCTAAGGCCATTAGGAGAAAGGTGCTTTACAAATGTTATTGTATTATTGTATTGTATTAAGATCACTTTGCTTTTTTGTATGAAAAGCAAAGAGATATATCATTGATAGGGAGAAGAGCATTTAATTATGTTTACAAAAAAACTGCATTAAAATTCCTGTTCTTTGTCAGAGAGAGGGCTGATCTATGAGCTGTAACATGATTGGATGCCAGCTTCTAGAAAGCAAGGCTGCAGCTTCCAATGATGTGTACTGCATAAACTAACCTGACGTTATGTTATCTTGATAATTACACTGTGTGCTGAAAACATGATATGAGATATTCACTATTTAAAAAAAAATTCCAGTATACTATACCTGTATCAACAATCCTAGTATGCTGTACCCATATCAATAACCTCAGTATGCTGTACCCATATCAATAACCTCAGTATGCTGTACCCATATCAATAATCCTAGTATGCTGTACCCGTATCAATAACCTCAGTATGCTGTACCTGTATCAATAATCCCAGTATGCTGAATTTGTATCAATAATCCCAGTTTGCTGTACCTGTATCAATAATCCCACTATGCTGTACCTGTATCAATAATCATGATGTACCCATATCAATAATGCCAGTATGCTGTACCTGTATCAATAATCCCAGCATGATGTACTTGTATCAATAATCCCAGTATGCTGTACCTGTATCAATAATCCCAGTATGATGTACTTGTATCAATAATCCCAGTATGATATACTTGTATCAATAATCCCAGTATGCTGTACCTATAATCCCAGTATGATGTATTTGTATCAATAATCCCTGTATGCTGTACTTGTATCAATAATCCCAGTATGATGTACTTGTATCAATAATCCCTGTATGCTGTACTTGTATCAATAATCCCAGTATGATGTACTAGTATCAATAATCCCAGTATGCTGTATTTGTATCAATAATCCCAGTATGATATACTTGTATCAATAATCCCACTATGCTGTACCTGTATCAATAATCCCACTATGCTGTACCTGTATCAATAATCCCACTATGCTGTACCTGTATCAATAATCCCACTATGCTGTACCTTTATCAAAAATGCCAGTTTGCTGTATCCGTATTGTCACAAACGCCAGTTCGCTGGGCACGTGATCTGACCAATCAATCGGTATTCCCTGCCACCACTCCACATTTCTGGCCGCGGAGACGCCCCACAATCACTCTTGACTCTCACTGGTTATGCACACCTTTGTCCTGGCAGCTAAACAGTTAACACTCCACCACTCCAACAACCAACGTGTTAATCAGCATCAGTCATTCACAGAGTTAATTAGCATTTACACCAGCAAAGCATTCCATACACTTAGGGCCCTATTTATAAAAAATCGTTATCGTTATCGTAAAATACCGATCGTTATCGTAAAATAACGACCGGGGTTTTACCGATAACGACCGTTATTTACCGTTATCGGTAAATAACGACCGTTATCGGTAAATAACGACCGTTATCGGTAAATAACGGTCGTTATCGGTAAATAACGACCGGTATTTACCGATAACGACCGGTATTTAACGATATCGGTAAATAACGGTCGTTATCGGTAAAAACCCGGTCGTTATTTTACGATAACGATCAGTATTTTACGATAACGATACCGATCTTTTATAAATAGGGCCCTTAAAGACCATCCAAACACAAAAGTTATCAGAGGCTAACTGAGTTCTTTTACAGCATCAACAACAAAACTTTCAAAAGGTGGACAGTGCGTATAATACAAAAATAATGTTACAATAAAATGACATACAATATAGGGATAAACAGTTATATAAAATAAAAAGGATAACAATATTCACAGACCCTAACTACTCACTAGAAGAAGTCCTGTGTCTTTTTGTGTACACAATACATAGAGGATTGGCTATCCTCCTTGTTTTAGTAGTTTTTGCATAGACTATCTATTTGGGTCACTCAAACATCTCTACCCATTGTTTCAGTATATGTACATTGCACTATATCTTTGTACCCTGGGATATTCTAGGAGTGTATCTCTGTGTTATTAGCTAGACATTAGCAAGATATTTTATATCTTTTGTATAGACCTTTCTACATGTTCATACAGGGATATTTAAAGGGCAATTTTTCAAAAACTTTTTAACTCCTCAATTTTTATCCAGATGAAATGATTTATTGATCGGTTGTTTATTAATTCACCTATGATCCTGGTAATATCACTCTTCTTGTATCTGTTGTATTCAATTAGATCAACTGGACTTGAAATGTAGTTCTTGAAGACGTTTCGCTAGTCATCCGACTGGCTTTCTCAATTCAGAATGACTTGTACAAGAATCTGTGGCAATTATGTACCCTGGGAAATCCCAATTAGCATATCACAGCCAGGTGTAAAGGGTGTGATTGGATAGTGGCTAAGAGGTGTTATAGGAATGCCCAGAGTAAGGTGTTAAAACAGCATTGTACATGGCAGACAGTTGGTGTCGAACCCCCCCACCTCTATTTAGGCTTGGTTTCTTATGTTCACATAAATGGCCTCCTTAACACCTCTCTTGAACCAGTCACGTTCCTTCGCCAGTATGTTAACATTACAATCTTCAAAGGTATGTCCTTTATCCTTAAGATGCAGATACACGGCTGAGTCCTGACCCGAGGAATTGGCTCTTCTGTGCTGGGCCATACGTTGATGCAGTTGCTGTTTGGTCTCCCCCACATACAAATCAGAGCATTCTTCACTGCACTGCACTGCATATATGATGTCGCTTTTCTTGTGTTTTGGTATTGGGTCTTTCGGATGTACCAATTGCTGCCTCAGTGTGTTGTTCGGTTTAAAGCAGACAGGGATACGATGTTTTTTGAAAATTCTTCTTAATTTCTCGGAGACCCCTGCTACATATGGGATGACCATGTTCTTCCTCCTGCTTTTCCCTTTCACTGTTGGTATTCGTGTTCTTTTCTTTCCTTCTACTTCTTTTGACAAAGGCCCAGTCTGGATATCCACAAGTTTTAAGGGCTCCTCTGAGATGTTTCATTTCTTTAGCCTTCGCCTCTGTGCTAGTGGGGATGTTCTCGGCTCTGTGTTGCAGGGTTCTGATGACACCAAGCTTGTGATCTAAAGGGTGGTGGGAGTCAAACATCAAATACTGATCTGTGTGTGTTGGTTTTCTGTAAACCTCTACTTCCAGTTTACCATTTTCCTTAACTTCTACCAAGCAGTCCAAGAAAGCCAGTTTGTTGTTTTGTACCTCTTCCCTTGTGAATTTAATGTTTTGGTCCACCGCATTAATGTGTTCTGTGAAAGCTTGTACTTCCTTCTGGTGGATTTTAACCCAGGTGTCATCAACATATCTGAACCAGTGGCTGGGTGCTATGCCCTTAAAGGTATTAAGCGCCTGTGTTTCTACCTCCTCCATGTAAAGGTTGGCCACAATAGGTGAAACTGGAGATCCCATAGCACATCCATGTTTTTGCTTATAGAACTTATCCCTGTATTTGAAATAGGTGGTATTCAGGCACAAGTCCAACAAGGAACACACCTGTTCTGGGTTGAGATCAGTTCTGCTCGTAAGAGTGCTGTCTTGGCCCAGCCGTTTTCTCACCATGTCAACAGCCTCCTTGGTGGGTATACAAGTGAAGAGAGATGTCACATCATAGGACACCATAGTTTCTTCTACACCGAGTACTATATCTTCAATCTTGTTGGTGAAATCCTGAGAGTTCTGGATGTGATGCTTAGAACTTCCCACCAAAGGTCCTAATATGTTAGCTAGATATTTTGCCACCTTGTATGTTACAGAGTTGATGCTGCTGACTATAGGTCTTAGTGGGGCCCCTTCCTTATGTATCTTTGGGAGTCCATATATGCATGGATGTGCCTCACCAGAGTAGAGGCGATGATACATTGCTCGGTCAATGGCTTTATCCTTTTGAAGCTGTTGTAGTAAGTCTATGACTCTTTTCTTGTAACGGCTGGTGGGATCCCTTGTTAAAGCCTCATATGTGTTGTTATCGGCCAGGAGCATGGTCACCTTATCATGGTAGTCTGAGGTGTTGAGTACCACTGTGCATCTTCCTTTATCTGCCGGTAGAATGGTGATACTGGAATCTTTCTTGAGGGTTGTTAAGGCTCTTCTTTCCTGTGTAGTCAGGTTAGATGAAGGAGTTTTAGCACTAAAGAAACCAAGCCTAAATAGAGGTGGGGGGGTTCACACCAACTGTCTGCCATGTACAATGCTGTTTTAACACCTTACTCTTGGCGTTCCTATAACACCTCTTAGCCCCTATCTAATCACACCCTTAACACCTGGCTGTGATATGCTAATTGGGATTTTCCAGGGTACATAATTGCCACAGTTTCTTGTACAAGTCATTCTGAATTGAGAAAGCCAGTCGGATGACTAGCGAAACGTCTTCAAGAACTACATTTCAAGTCCAGTTGATCTAATTGACTACAACAGATATACCATGACCTGGATGAATGAGAACCTTCACAAGCATCACTCTTATTGCACTTGATGCACCAAAAGTATGAAATTCTGCTGGCGCTAAAACGTTTAAAGGGTAACTGTTGTCTCAATACAAGTGCTCTGTTTTGAAAATACTGTAGCTTTTTCATAGTTCCCAGTGTTGAAACAAACCTAAACTTGGAAATTGTGATCAAAATGTTAAACATTGAATATAAGAAAATTAAAATTATTATTTTTATTGAATAATCAAAACTTGCAATGAAATATTTGGAAATTTTCTATTTAATTGGGTTTGTATCGGATTTTTGGAACTTCATTATGTTCATTCCTAGTCTCTAGCTGTTATAGGCTTGTAAAGTTTCACTTCCTACTCTGCATTATATTTTTGTCAGGCATGTGTTATAAGCCCCACGCCTAAAACTTATCTTTTCTGAAGCTAGTTACAGGCTTTTAGTCAATATCTGTGCTTTCCTTAGGGAGAGTAGAAAATATTTTATTTTCAATCTTATGGCTAGCTTTAAAATTGATTAAACTGTTTAGGGTTGGGGCTTATGTCACAGCTGATAATGCTCAGTAGGATACAAGAGGGCATGCTCAAGCTAGGGGCTTGCTAGTACTGGTGATGTTACACCATCATTATTACAACCCCAGGGGCCCAAATGTGCCAAATGTCCAATTTCTTGAAATCTAGTCTTTGCAGCCATCTGACAATTCCTACCATGTAATCCTAGAGCAGACCTCTTATACATACACAAGTAGAGTTGATTATACATAAAGTAGAGTTGATCCAGGGAAATTTCCGATTGCCACTTGGAGTCAGGAAGGAATTTTTCCCCCTTCATAAATTTGGTGGGTTTTTTTTTGCCTTCCTCTTGATCAACAGTTAGGCAGGAAATGAGGATATTGCTAGATGGGTTGGACTGGATGGACGTATGTCTTTATTCAACCTCAAATACTATAACTATAACTTCAAGTCAAGATTATTAATTGAACTGAAAAGTTCACCCATTCAGTCCTGTAGCTTTTGTTTTCTCTTGCTAACATAATGGCAACTGCATATTGACAAGTAAACCACATAAGTTGTATCACAGGTAATAAAACTTTTTAATGATATTGCTTGCACATAGTTGTACTAGCAAACATATCTGATTATCTGACAGGTCTCACAGGTTCTTTTTTTATAGAAACCTAACAAACTTAGCCAGTTCTTCCTGTCAATTGATTTCAAAGCTGGCAACATTCTTGGGGATACTATTGGGCCAATGTAAAAAGAAATCCTGCAATACTTACCGGGCCTCTAATGGTCTAAATACCTTTGCAAGACTTATTGCATCGTGGGATCCGTCAGGTAAGACGTGCACTTAACACCTCCATAGGAAAGGCGTTAAGATTTGCGCAAATCTTAACTTAGTATTTCTTAAAAAGGTTATGGTGCAGCCAGTGCTCAAATAGTGAAAAACCCACGCTAACCCAATAGTACATCAGGTACTGTGGGTTTTGCACTAATTCGGCCCTATAGTGGCCGATATATCATCAGCACGTATATTTGCAATTGGTTTTGATTTTGGATATTTAACCGATATAGGTCTTTTAGGTAAAAAACCTACCAGAATTGTATCACAATATACCACGGGCCAGTATTTAATAATAATGTTTAGGACCTTCAGTATATTATTTTTGTTTGCCCTGTCATGGGCCTTTTTAATGCATTTGTGATCAAAGTGATGTCTTGGCTCTAGTGAAAGTAGTGAAATATTTTGGATGGAACTGGGTTGGAATTATTACACCTGATGATATCAGCTCAGAGAGAGAACATCAACTACTGACAAAATATCTCTCTGGTCATGGTATCTGTATTGAGTATACTGTGAAGATCAGCTTCAAGAATCATTTAATTGATTCTGAGTTTTCTAAGAAACTAGATAAAGATATAAAGGTTTTGAGTGCATCCACGTCTTCTGTTATTATAATATGTGGAACTTCAGATAATGAATTATTATCTATTTCTTATCTGCAAGATGTGCTTATTGAAAAGACTTTAGTTATTTCACCTAACTGGGAGAGGAATCTAAGACTCTTTGTATATAGTGACAATATGTTTTGTGATAGTTTGATATTGTTACCTTATTACCCATATGATTTAGAAGGTTCTGAAAGGGAAAACTTTTTAATGACCTACAATTCATCACAATATTCTGTATATGATTTGACAGAAGATATATCAATGTTTAATGCCAAATGTTAATCAGAAGACCAAAAGAAAAATTTTATATTTGAATTTTGCCAAAACCAAACCCTCCATGAAGATATTTGTGAGAAGTGGGATGTTATTTCAAATGTCTACTACTCCTCATATAGTTCTCCCACTTTGTTTATTGCAGTGTATATAATATCTCTGGCATTACATGATATGCACTTCACACTTACTGATCAAACTATTGGAAAAAAGAGAGAAATTCATAATTATAAACACCAGGTAACTGCTTATTAGCTCAATGGACAATGTAGAAACATATTAATACATATAATAGCTGTAGGGGAAAGAAAACATAAATTGCAGGTGAGTAAATTTAGATTTCATCTAGTCATCAAGAGAAGCCCAAGGTTAATGTTGTATTGGGTAATGCCATTGAAGTATGTTCACCCAGAATGCATAGTGCTCCTCCGCTCCACCTACAATGAATTGCAGTTTATTTTTAATGTATCTAGAATACAGGTTATTGTGCTACATTAACATATTGTATATAATAATATTACAAATGCAGTCTTTTTATATTATGTACTGTATGTAATGTACTTCATGCTTAAATCATGTTTGAAATATAAATTGCTAAATCACTTGCTACTAAAAAGTCCTTTTAAGATTCTTCATTTCATCGTATGTAACTGGTAAACCAAACATAGAAAATATAAAGTGTTGATGTTCCCGTGTTTCACTTTTATGGTTCCACGTGTATACAAAGTGATGAACTTTTCAAAAATATATCAGATATAGACAACCTAATACATGGAAGGGATGTGATACCTTGAACTATAACATATACTACCTAGAATAATTTATAATCTTAATGGATACTGTAACATACAGATTTATATTGCAGAAAGTGTGTTATTTACTGTAGCTTAAATTAAATAATGGGAAGTCCAGAAATATATGGGGTCAGAAGGGGTAATATGAAGGATGATTCTGGGAAGTGTGGTTTGGTATATTTACAACTCATAGTATAATGTGGTATATTTTGTTTGTATAATATTTCTTATATGTATGTTATATATTATAGTTGCCACTAGTGGGGAATATAATACCCTATTTAAGGGGATTTGAAACTGTACCTAATTTTATATTGGTCCCAAGCACTGCAATACAAGTAGCAGTTGGTTCTCCATCTTTTGTAATGGTTTGTTGATCCTCTCTTACTATTATATATAGAACTTTTTCCTTTGTTTTTTTTCAGAAAAGTGTGAAATTCTACAAAGAACTGTTTCTGGAATTCTGTATTTTTATATGAAATATAGAGCCATTAAGTAGCTGAGGGAGGGTGTGTACGTTCTGATAACTGCACTAATGCATTGGTCCCGTTTTAGGTCTCTTTGTCCACCCAGTCATATGGCAAACTGTTTGATTAAGGACATGTGGAAGATTGTTAATTAGTTGTTTTATTTACTTGTGATTTTGGTTTGGGCAAGATTTCTAACTTTATTTTTTTAGAAAACCATATTTTTATCTTGTGGTTGTGGTTTTGTTTTAAAAAAAACATAAAAAGCATGAAATTCTATAAACTGTATATAATTCTGCAAAAATATATATTTTTTTAAAAGTAATTCAATTAGTTCAACTAATAAGAAATAAGATGAACAGTAAAGTTTAGTCCAGTTGATTAGTGTGTAAACTGATCCCATGTGATTGCACCTGTAAATACATTTCCAGGATGCAAAACTAGTGAACTTTTAATAGTTGTGCAATTTTTTTTTTTTACAAAACTCCGTCCTTCTCTAACTATAGGATGACCCACTTAGGAACCATATTACACCTTTACTTTGGTATAGCAATGATTATTATTTATGAGGAATGGACCTGCATAATCTGCCAGGGACTTCCTTGGGTAGTGTAATAATCTACTAATTAATAAATTAGTAATAATCTAATAAATATTTTATTCTTATTTAATATAAATGCATAAACAACATATTGAAGATTCAAATTTATAAATCTTGACCAAACCACCAAAACTAATAAAAATAACCACTAAATATCGATCTTCTACATGTCATGAATAAAACGGTACCCTACTTGCATTAGTGCACACAAAAACATGGTCAGCAAATAGCCTCCAAGGGAGCAATACATAAATATGGGGATATGCTTTAAGTGCATACTTGCTTTATTCAGAATAAACACTCCCTTACATGTGAAACAATCCCATAAACAATATGTTTTTGTAATCTACACATCTTTAGCTACACAACAATGCTATTCTTTTACACATATGTGCAGAATTCCAGACGCAATTCTTTACTTTTAGGAGGTTTTCTGAAAAAAAGTGAAGAAAAAAAAAGATGATTCAAAGTTAATCATCTTCCCAGACCCACATGATAAGTAAAAAAATCCCACTAAATATCAATCTTCCACATGTTTGAATTAAACAGTATGCCACATGCCTGGGTGTACACAGAAACAAAGCCACCAAGTAACCCCAATCAGGACCAAGGTATAATTGCAATTATAGAGAAAGATGGTAGATTGTCCCGGCAATGTCTATTGATTCAACACTAGAGGGAGACACACAAGCACAGAGGCATGGCCACAGCAGTTACACGGAGGCATGGACACAGCAGTTAAGGTAAATACTGGGCTTGGGACACCGAGAGGGGACTCTAGCTTGGGATACTGAGGGGAAAACTCTGGGTTTAGGACACTGAGGAGAGGACTTTGTTCTTTTAGCGCCCGTTAATGTAACAGGCTTACTGACTAATTATAATAGTATTACAGTACAACAGTACAGTAATTACAGTATTACAGTAGTTTGTCATAAAGACAGCATACAGAGAATGGCTTATCTGACCATCTGTCTCACTGCATTTCCTGACTGACCAGAGCAGGCATTGAAGAGTATTTTATTCATTACCTAATTAAGCAGTACACCTGTTCACTACCTGCACGGGGGAAACCCTAAACAGAAATCACATGGGCATAATAAAAAAGAAAATAATTGATTAGAAATCAATTAGAAATAGAAAACTATAATAAATATTAGTGTTGAAAACCTAGACATGCACTTGGGTGCACAGAAGAAGAATGCTGTGCATCTGTCACTCAAGTTGCCTATGTGCAGAAGCTGTGCAGTTTCTTATTTTCCTTATTCTGTAGTCTGGTATTTCTTTGTTTTTTGTAATCACCGTGGGAAAGTCATTTTGTGAACAAAAAATGAACAATTGGTTTACCAAATGGTTTATAAATATAGCGACCAAGACTATTTTATAAAATAAACCAACCAGATGTTATTTACCATTTGAAAGTCAACATCTGATTGGTTGGGGCAAAATTATCACAATTTTAAACGATAAGAACTTTTATTACATCTCCCTGTAAATAAGAAAACCACATACCATTGGAAAATACAAATAAATACATTTAAAGGGCAGAGAATAAATAATATGTAATGTACTTTAATTGATAATATATTTTTTTATATAAAATTAAAAATTACATTATGAAAGATTAAAAAAAATCTTTAATGTTAAAGGGGAACTGTGGTCCAAAAAGGACTTTAGGTAAATTGATAGGAATTCCTCTCCTGAGAATTTTTACAATTTATTTTCATTGTTTATTTTGCATAGTTTTGAAGATATTATAAATTTTGTGCAGCACCCCCTGTCTCTCCCACTCATGGACCCCATGGCCCCTCCATTTGCAGGCCCCCCTTGGCCCCTTCCCTTACAGCCCCATGTGCCTCCGCCAACTCGCAGGTGCTGTGGCTTCGCCCACTCATGGGAGCAGTGGCCCCATCCCCTCGGGATGTTTGGAGACCACAGTTCCCCTTTAACATTCCCTAAAATATATTATTATTGTGGCATCACATAGGAAACCAGTAAAACTAGTGAGTTTCGGCCATCTCTAAAGGTATATATAAATAAGATAAAAAATAAATTAATAGCGATGTGCAGGGCCGGATTTACTTTTAGGCACAGTAGCGACGTGCCTATGGGCGCCTGAGTTTGGAGGGGTGGTTGTCAATCTCCTCCCATCAATCCAACCCTCTCCTCCCATCAATCCAACCCCTTTATAGTCTATTTTCTTCCCCAAAAAAATGGGGGTGATTTAGGGATATGGTCTGTGTTTAGAGGTGGAGCTTAGGGCGCCAGGCTCTTTGGGCCTACAGGCTCCTGAGGTTTAAATCCGGCCCTGGCAATCGATGTGCATCCATAGTAAGCCTCAGAATACTAAGTAACAGGTCCACCGGTCTCTAGACCTTAATTGTTGGCGCTAACAATTAAGGTTGTATATAAGCATACATGAAGGAAAGCTCACACTACCTGCACCCAATCGGCAGTGTTGTTCTTACCAATTGGACGAACGCTTACCAGGACTTCATATGATGATAGTCCAGCTGAGGAATGTCTGTCCCTCCAGCATACAATCTGTTGGTGTCAATATCCTGCCAGTGCCTAATCCCATTCAAACAATGCTGGACTTATTTGGTCCACACAAATGAACCATGGGTTAGGTCTCTGTCGGATCATTTCGCCTGGCCCGCACCATTCAAAGGTTTTAAAACCTCCCTGGATGCTGGTGTTTCCTCTGAAAAAATTGTTAAGCCTTTAATCTGAAATAGATATCACATCGTTGATCCAAAGTAAACTTAGGCATTGCATTGGGCTATTCCACAAGTGCTTGTCCGGACACTAAGGCTTTTTTGTCCCTCGTTCTTTTTATTAGATTTCAGACCTAGTGGTGTAAAAGTATTTAACCTCTTGATCCAAAAAAAAAAAAAAATTGTTCCATCTCTCGCCTACAAGGAAATAAGTTCCATTACTTCATTGTCCACTTTTCCTTTACAGGCTAGTTTGTCCAGACATCCCACCCTGCCGAATCTGGCTTCCGGGCAGGGTGGGGAGAAAGGGGCAGATTGGACTGACGTGACGTCAATGACGTAACAAAGGGGGCGGGGTTACGGGCAGGCCACTACATGTGACGTAATTTACATCACAAATGAGGCGTGGTTAGGGGGAGCGTGACGTAAATTGCATCGCAGAAGAGGCGTGGATAGAAGGTGTTCCGGAGGCGGAGCTGCCAGGTAAGTTCGGGTCGGGGGGTTTGGGGTGCTCTCGCAGGTGTGCAGGAGACCACTCCAAAATCTGGTAGACTCCCGTGACTCCCGGGAGGGGTGGGATGCCTGGGTTATCCCATAAATCATCCTGTCCAAACCTGACTCTAGTTATAACACATCATGTTCCTAAATCAATAGTTTATCTTTATTACAGTTCTG